>CM062812.1:302263023-302667131 GCA_031772625.1 Pinus tabuliformis | reverse complement strand
CCAAAGATATGGAAAGAGTCCACACTATGGCAGGCTTTCATTAACCCTATGATACTTTGAGAACTCTGGAAAGAGAACTATATTTTGGAAGCTTGTCATATTTCAGATATTGGATCGTTATTAGTGAGTCCCCTAAAATGATCAAATATTTCACCCCTTTGTTGTTAGAAATGTAAAGTCCTTGTAGGAGACCATACATTTTCACTTGGTTATTTTATCTTCTTCCTAAGCCCCATGAAATTTGAATTCAACTATTCCATCAGGATTGAACAAAATCCCTGCCCCTCCTACCGCCCCTAATTTATATAATATATAATAAATATCTTATTATTTAATGAAATTTATATTATATAATAAAGTTTATATATACTTGGAAACCTTTGAGAACAATAGTGGGAGGGGGGTTGAATGAGAGTGTGCCTTATTACCAATTTTTACCAATTTAAACTTTAATTGAATTACAAGCACTAATTAGCAACAACTCATTAAATATTTGTAGATATATTCATAAATCATAAGTAGCATGTAAACCATGTGAGCAACACAATCGTCAACAGAAACATAATAAAGTATCAACACATGAGACACAAGTGTTTTTGGTGGAAATCCCTTTACCGGGAAAAAAACACCCTTGCAAATGTTGTGTTGCTATGAATCTTCTATTAAGAAAAATATGTCTTTTACATAGATTTGTTGACTCCCATTAGCGAGGAGACTCGACCTCAAATACAATCAGTTGGCCCCCATCTGTCACGAGAATCGATTCTATTAATAAGCTCAGAAGACTATGCTCTCGCACAGATCTATGGACTACCATCCACTGAAATCCACCACGATCAATGATCCTCACCCAAATATGATTGGACTATACAACTCCGGTTGGATGGAGAAATAGTTCCTTTCACTAAAGCTTCGAAATCAATGCTCCACTCTCATGAAGTCACTGCTCCTCTACACAATGCAGACTTCATTTCATATATTTTCATAATGGATCCCAAGACTCTATGCTCAACTTTGTTTCCACAGTGTAGTCAAATCACAACAACAAGAATCTATCCAAATCATATAAAAATACCACAATGAAATGCTCTCTACTCAAGTAAATAGTGGCCACAATCTATCCAATGAAAACTGAACAATATAATCACCAACAGCCAAAAAAAAATCACACTCAGCCATAATATCAAATCCTCACTCCAAACTATAAATTCTTCATAATACAATCAATAATATAAAACACAATGGCTATGTACCAAATGCATCAACAACACCTACAAAATAAATGTGAGAGTCACCAACTTGGAGCTACACCAAGCTCTCCATCTCTACCACAAACTTTACTACAACTCTCTGCATCTCTAGTATGTAATATGAATTTCTAAATCAATACAATGCTTCATCAAATAGATCTGCTCATTTTTCTACCATTAGAGCTCTTACAATGAAGTAATCCTTCTCACAAATAGGTCAAAAGCATACTCACACAATGTCGCCTTCTCTTACTCACATACACACACAATCAACCATCACTCATCTCCAAAGTGAAGAATAAAAAACATGTAGGGAGATATTCACTTTTGAATTGGGATCAAGAGTGAACAAAGTTGATGAGATCAAGCCATTATCATCACTACTTGTGCACTTAAGGTGTTCACTACTTGTACAAATTAATTTAGAAGCTTCTTGATATTTCCAGGTCAAATTAATCTAGATGCGCATGATGAATGCACATAAATTTGAGCTAAAGACACAACCACATGCACAAAACTGGTTGATCTTGGTTGCAACCGCACACACAAGCTTCTCTCCATGTGGTTGGAGCCTTTTGACCACACACATAAGCCTACATGAGTGTGGTTGGGGCATAACATAATGAAAAACATAAATTCTCTGACCATAACTTCTGCCGCCTATTGGATCACCTTCTCCATCATATGACCTAACCTTCAAACCTCTTCCAAGTCTTGTGACACCTCTACAAATAGGCAAAACATGTCTCCTAAGTGTCACTGCTAAGTTGACCTAAGGGCCAACAAACAAGGTTTGGCATGATTGCCAACAAGTCCTCCACTCTCCACAAACACCTGCACATGCTGCAAAACTTCTAAACAGAGTTTTAGCACCTCTGCAACACACTGTAGCACCCGAGAAACATCCTCATAAGGCCAAACGATCACTAAAACAAGTCATCTCCATGAGTATAGATGGATACCTAGTATGCCAACTCAACTAGTGTGCCATCTCAAAAACATGAATGACATTTGAGTCATCACCTTCATCACATGTAGATGTGCATCATCCCCCTATAGTAGCATAAAAAAACCATCATAAATATCCTACAATCATGTCTACTCATTCTCTAGTTCCTATACTAGGTCAATCATACACTAGGTCACAACATGAACATAAACACCACTAGTACATGAACAACCATCGACCACACCAATGTCATCATCTGACCATCATGAGTGTGACATATGGTTGACATGAATGCCAACAAAACCATATCAATGTCATCACAACTAGATGCAACCATACTACAAGCATGGCATCAATCCATCAACTAGGCTACATAGGATTGACATCAATACATAGGGTTGACATCAATGCCATCATGAACCAATGCCATCATAAGCTAGCTGGAACCATGCGCACCATAATTCCAACAATCCCCCCCTTTAGCATTGATGGTAACCACACACAACCTCCAAATCATCATCCTCTATCACTCCCCTTTGGCATCAATGGAAAAGGGTCAACTCCATTAGATACGGCAGCAAAAACTGAAACATAGACATTGAAGCATCATACCTCCTCATGGCTGAAAAATGATGCATATTAACAATCATACATGCTCTCCATATTAGCAACAAGCAACAAATAAACCAATCATAATTCAAAGTAGCATATCCAAACAAAAACCTCTAGCAGCATGCAATAATATGCATAGTTTTAATTAGCATTAATGAACAATATGACATAATATGTGTATATAAAGCAACCAACCCATATCTCTATAGCCACCACATAACATTAACACCAATATCCAACATCAACCTCCCTTCTCATAACATGAGGTCAAGAACCCCAACAATCATAGCATAGCATGAGGAACACCATGAAAACTTCCAAGCAGATCATAATGCCAACGATGGATGTTTGAAGTAAATAGGAACAAATGATGCTCCTCCTGAACATATTCCATCTCCAAAATCAACTCCAACCTGCAATGAATCGTGTCTACTACAAACAATGCTTCCTTGCCACAAATAGAAGCACCAGATGGACCAAGACTCCATGTGACCATGACTATATGACATAGACATTGATAAATACATGGTTGTAGCAGTGACATAGTACCTCATACATGACTAATATATGACCTTATGCCTCATGACTAGAAAACAAATGAGACATAATACAAGTACGTAGCATCATTGATCAGATGCTAAAAAAATAGCTCAAAATTAAAAAATTTCATATTGGTGTGGAACCTGGATGACCGTGTAGTGCTCGTCATCCTGAATTTGACGCAACTCTTTTCGCACGAAAAGGACTCCATATGACTCTAGAAACAAGTTTTGTTCACTTTCCCAAACATGCGAATTTTCAAACAAAAAAAAGGACATGGCATCAGCAGTTTGTACTACTGACGTGGTGCTGACTCAGTAGGTGATGTGGACGTTGACTTTGTTAAAGGGCTCCTTGGCTAATGAAATTGTGCCAAGTGGCACATTTTCATTGGTTAGATTTTAAGTGGTTCTTATTGGTTGGAATGATGGCCAACCATGCGCTCACACGTGGCCCAGCTAGAGGCCGCCATGTGGCAGCCCAGGAGGCCGCCCAGCTATAGGCCACCATGTGGCAACCCAGAGGCCACCAAAAACAATGTTGTAGTCTAAGTGGAGGCAATAGGGGTCGAAACTGTGACCTCCCAACTCAAATCCAAATTCGTTACCATTGCACCACACAAGTTATTGCTTAACCATATATGACTTCACAGTGTATTGAAACTTTAATGCCACATAGTTTGGAGGTGGGCATGTACTTAACCGCCCCATGTGAACACCGCTACCGTAACGCCAAGGGTTTTGTGACCGCCGAAAGGAAGGGCTAGTGCCGGGGGCTAGCCCCTAGGTGCATCATCCTCCATATGACCCTAAATTTCTGCATTTTTAGGCCTCAATGGCCAAATTAACCATCTGACAAATCCGCTCGGATTTTGATGGATTTGGTGGCCTGTTAGTAGAAATATAGGTGAAAACTAGGGTTCGGTGATAGATTTTGGGCAATTTGCGGAGCAAATAGTGGAGAAACTAGGAGAGGTCACAACTTCTCCATTTTTTGTCCAAATTGGGTGCAGAAAGAGGCTAGGTAGCTATTTTTGGACTTTCTGGACTCATTGGAGTAGGTTGCAGAAGAATTTGAGCATTGTAAACACACTGTTTTACACATTTTGAGCATAATAGAAAGGTTCAAGCCATTGGTAGTTGGACCAAGTAGACGTAGCCCAGGAGGGGTGATATCCTTGATGATGTTCTTGTTGTGATGTGTTGTTGGTGATGTTCTGTACATTTATATGTTGTTGTTCAGTTTCTTATTTATGTTAAGATTTCTCATAAAATTAACATAAAACTCATTTTCACTTGTAATAACCTCATGAATCCTTAAGTACATGAATAACATTTTTTTTATAACCTTAGGAGGATCTTAGCACAACAAAAATAATATTCTTACAGATCATTTTGGTATTAGATAACTAGGTTTTCTTTGTGCAAGAATGATTATATGTTTGCAATTTTATGTCATGCTTACAAGGTTAAAGCTCAAAAGAGGAGAAGAGAAGTTCATTGGAAGCCCTGAAGTTGGGTCAAGGGGAACAAGGGCAAGGTTTCCACAATCTCCAACACCAGTTCCTCCTGAAGTTGTAGTTGGGACTCCAGTGAGCATGTCTCATGAAGGACAACCTACAAACATGACAAAAGATGAGAAGGTCTTCAGGAAGGATTTCTTTGATATGATAGAGATGGTGAAGGTCCTCTATGAAGAGAGGAATACTAGGCTGTAGGGTGAAAGCTCTAAACCTCCCAAAGGAGAAGGTTCTTCAAGAGGAGGTAATGGAAATGGAGGTAAACCTCCACCCTCTCCACCATCTTCTTCATATTCTTCTTCACAGGCATCTTCACCCTCTTCCACTAACACAACCCTTACTCATACTCATCAACATACCTCAAAAGGAACTGGTAAATCACCCTTATTAAAACTTGATGTTAAATTTGAGCTGCCCATGTATAATGGTGAAGTGAATGCAGAGAAGATTGATAATTGGATTCGTCAGTTGGAGGTCTATTGCAAAATTCAAAACCTTCAAGAGGATGGCATAAAGATTCAGTTAGCTTCCTTGAGAATGGTGGGTACAACACTAGTATGGTGCGAATCTATTGGGCAGCGGATCCCCCGCGTAATAATTTTGGGGCTTAAAGCCCACAATTTTGGGTAATGGTATTGTAAAGGCTCTGCGAAGGGTGCGGAGCACGAATTGTAATGAGTCAAGTCAAAGGGTTGTCAGCCCTCAAATAATGTAAGGTAATGTAAAGTGAGTCGGCCTACCCATGGTCCGCAGGCCATGGGAATGTATAAATAGATCGAGGCTCTAAGGATAGAAGTAAGTTTTTGAGATCTGATCTGAAGTATTATGTGCTATTGAATACAATATTTTCTCTGAGTCTGTAAGTTAGAGTCTTGGGTCGAAGTAGTAGATAGAGGATCTGCAGCTGTGTGCACGGAAGCCTAGTAGAGTCTGTAGCTGTGTGCGCAGACCCCTGTAGCTGTGTGCGCAGAGTAGGAAGTGGATTGTAACTAAAAAAGGCATTAATAAAGATAAGTTAGTTTTGGAATATTGCGTATCTGTTTCTGTATTCCTGTTTATGCATCTATTTATCGTTTATGATTGCGCGCATGTCTGTTTATGTTAAATGGTAACTGAAAGTATTGGGCCTACTTAATTTAATTCAATATCTATAATAATACTAAGCACAAAAAGGGTAAAGAACATTCGCGCTCATCATCTAAGCCGCGTGAAGGTAGTTGCACTGAACAGACGGCTGTGTGGAAGTAGTGCAGTGCGTAGGATCAGTTTGTGAACTTTCCAGACCTCATCAAGACATCCCTAGGGTGTGGAAACCTGGTTCCAGCACCCTCCCATACTACCTCAAGTGAGACCTCAGTCCGCACTTCGCGGACTGTTGCCGAAAGGGCTGGTAGTTTTGAGATTTGTTTGGCTAAAACACTTCTAAACTTGGGTCAGGCCCCAACAAGCCAACAAATGGTTCCGTTGCCAGGACCAAGATCTGCCTAAGGGATGTCTGATGTCAGAACACTGGAACCCTACGAAGAAGGAAATTGAAGATTGGTTGGACCAGAAGCTTCACGAGTTCGTAACACAGGAGAATAGGACTCCATAGATATCCAAGAAGAGGTGGCTGGATCACTACGTATATATGGAAATCCATGAGATATTCTTCGCAGCCTTCTCTTTGGAGTTGTATGATTGGATCGCGAGGTTAGCCAACAGCCAGGGAAGGTACAAGCTCGATCAACCAATAGTGTGGACTCCGGAGTTAGTGCGTAGACTAGAGGCATCAGAAGATAAGATCACATGAGCCATGGACCATTGGCTCGACCAGATAATAGGAGGGTTTATCACTGAGTTTGTGATAGACACAACCGTGAGCTATAGCAAAGCAGAACGATGCTTTCTCAAGGGACCACAAGGTAGGTACATCAAATCCCTGAATACTTGGATTAAGATGTTTTTATTTGAAAAGCGGGTTATGCGAATACATTAATGAGTGGAGAAACCCAGAGTGGGAAGATCTAAAAAGGGATTGAGGGGTTAGGAAATAGTCCTTTAATTTCACCACCACGAGCGAGCGAGGAAGAGCACACTCGGGCTTCCCTGAGAAGTGTGGTTAGTTTGATAAGGTAGCGCATTTCATAGCTATCACCTCCCCTTACTGTTATCAGGAAATCTAGTGTCTATGCAGAGCTGCTAGTCCCACTAAGGCTGGTAGCTACCTTAGAAACAAACAAACCAAAACCACTTTCATTTTCCTTTATGAGAAGTAGATAAGAGGGGAACAAAGGAGACCAACCTCTGTCTTGCGCTTGGCTCCTTGTTTGATTCCTATCCCTTCTGATAGATCTTTGCCACTCGCTTCCTCATCTACCCAGCTTCAAAGAGCACCTGTAGAATCAAAGTAGCATAACATTATCCAAGAACATAGATCTACTATCATAAACAATATAGGACCAGATATATATTGACCACACAAATGCATATATCATCAATCATACAAGAATGTGGAGGAAAACTTGAATAGCTTTATTAATAATCAAGAATAGCAAAGAGGATTACAACCAATTGTTCTGACCCAGTGTCATCCTCTCAGCAAGAAAGCCCTTCTTCACCTCATGAAAAGCTTAGATCACCCAACACTATGATGTTACACCAATAAACCAGCAACACTTCCTTACAAGATACAAAATTCTAGCCTCTCTGGATCTCTGGGATGAGAGATCTATATATAGATATGTGCAGAGGTGTGAGCTAGCTCTGGGTTTTTGATTAGTGTCTTCTCTCTAATAGTTCTTGATTCCACTTGGAGATCTCATTGATCTCTTACTCATCCTTGGGCAATTCTGAGAGGCAAGTGTCATAGGAGAAGTTTCCCGAAGATTCCATGATCATCCACCTCGCAAACTGTCTCCGCCGCTTGTCTATTCTCGTCCATCGCACCCCATAGAAGGATTTTTAGTATGCATCGCACCTCCCGTGTGCATTAGGTGGGATGCATCGCACTTTGACCATGGATCAGGTGAGATGGTCCAGTTTTGACCCGTTCTGAGTAGTTTTTCATGGAGAACTTCTGGGAGATGATGTAATCAGCTGATCTTGTTCTTTTAGGGGTTGGAACAACACTTTTAGGGACTTAGGAGCCCTTGGTTTATGGACATATATGATTGGGGTTGCAGTGCCAAAAAATGTCTATAGCAGTTGCCCCCTAAAGCATGAGGTCGTTAATCTTTTGATGTCGGGTGAAATGCTTTATCATGAGGATCCGAAGTTTTTTCGAGCTGGAAGGCGACCTGTAATAAGATACAATACATTACATTATCTTCATAATATTTTCATGATCTAGCTGAGGTGGGCATTCCCATGCTCAGCTTTATAAATTCATTTTCCTGTACATAAGATAGACAATCGTCTATGTGCAAACTGATGATTCTGGTAGAGCCATCATCCCTTAGGTTGGATGATTATCTGTGCAGCAATGATGTACATTTGATGTCTTTATTTTCCTAAATATATATCGCAGCCCGGATGGATGAAACTAGATCTGGGGTCTTCAATCTCGTTCGATCTTCACTCAAAGTACAAGTCGATCCATGTGAGAGATGTTCTGGAGTCGAACATGGAAAGACATCGCCTGATTACCAGCCAATGATGTAAGTTGTTAACAGGCGCGAGAGGAATCACCGATGATGATGATGACCCTCAAGGTACTATAGTACAATTCACGTGGTGTGAATAAGGGACTTGGCGTCGAACACCACACAAAATCTTTCAGTCGAAGGCCATTGATGTAAACCTGTCGCCAGAAGTGAGAAACTTGCCATTGAGGCATGCAAGCTTCAAAGTACTAAAAGGGTTGTTCCTAGATCGACTTCCTGGATAATGAGCTGATGTCGACAAGAAGCGATCCGTCATAGGAGGACCTTAGTGAATCCCACATCAATGACACAGAATGGAGCAAATGATTTTAATGGAGGTGAAAACGATCTGATGACATAAGGTTCAGGGTGGTGGTCATGAAAGAATGGAGCGTAAATGTATTGCAGTGGATGAGACATAGGTGAATTCTCTGAGCGACTTCTCTTGAACATATCGGCAACACTGACATGATGGATTGGTAGCGTTAACCCCAAATATGGATGGTGTGATGGACCAATGGTGATATGACCAGTGAATGGAACAACCCAACCCGACTCGGATGCAGAGTGAAAGTGTCATGTTCAAGAGCGACTTGCTACCAACAAAGTTTCTTCAAGTTTTCTTCCCAATTTTTCCCCAATCATTGCTGACCAGTACCTCTTTATTTTTTTCAAGCTTGAGGAGGATAACATATGCTTGTTCTATAATTTTCCCTTAGGGCAAACCCATCGCTATGTTTTAACAAGCCTAGAGATAGTGAAACTCATTCTTGTCTGTATGGACAAGTTTGTCGCTATTCGGTTTTAACGAGTTTAATGACAAAGATAACTCGGTCCTTTTCAATTTTAGAGAGTTTGAAAAGGGACGTAAAGAAAACTCCAACAATCCTTTTTTGTCATATAATCTCTTAAGTCCGAAAAGGTATAAAATAATACGAAAGGGATGAATTTTCGGTAATTTTAACGAGCCGAACAAAGAAAGCGCTCGATCTTTTTGTGTAATAATCCCTCAGGTCCAAAAAGATTAAAATCTAAAGGAGGGATAACACTTCCGGTCATTTTAATGAGCTGGAGAGGCCAATTTCTCGACAAGATTTTCGTATTTCACGAGTCAGATGAAAAGATTTTAAAGGAGACTCATTTTTTGAGGAACGAGTGATAAATTGGGTAGCAGCTAATTCCAGGTAAGGTTTGGAATTTTCCAATCATGGTAGTGTCACAAGGATGGCTAACAGGATCACTCTTTGCAGCTGTTGCTCGAAAAGGGTAAACAATCAAATGGAGGTGAATGATTGGCCAGTACAGAGTGGAGGTGATTATGGGAACACGACCAAGGCTTCAAAGGCTGATGATAATACATTCACGATCGTTATTTACTGGAAATTGGTTCATTTTTTAATGAGCTTAAACTCTGGGGGAACGTTTTCTCATTGCTTATGTTTATTTTTTAACGAGCTTGAATTCTGCGTTAAAACTGCTCGAGGCGGGTTTATTTTTTAACGAGCTTTAACCCTGCGGTAACACTGCTTGTGATAAGTTTGCATGCCCCCAGCATAATAACACAAATCGAGGTGCATGCCCCCCAAGCTTCATTGCATTCAAAACGGTGGTTGGAATGAAGGTTTACCTCCGAGATCTTTGAAAGTCTCGACTTGGATTTTACGAGATCATAATCAAAGACTCGATTTGGAAAGGGAGTTGTTTCATTTTTTAATGAGGTTGGCACAGTAAAAGAACTATCCTCATGACTCCTTGTTTCATTTTTTAACGAGGTCGACACAAGATAAGAACCATCCTCGGTATCCACTGTATTTACAGTATTTGATAGAAAATAAAAAACTGAAGGATGATTAAGGTTGCTGGAATAATCTTCGTGGTAATCCGGAAGACAGGAACGATGGTGGTGATTTTCCCATGGTGCCTCTACTATCATCGTTGACTGAATGATTCCTTTTTCTGTAGAACGTACATGCGACCAAGGATCTGAAGAGGTACCATATTCCTTAGACCTATCTATCCAAACAATCGATGAGCGTTGATTTGGGTCTGCCCCCCAGGCCAAGAAAATTCATTGCTACAATATTTCTAAAATGGCGATGATCCATGCTGTCAAAATGTTCAGGAATCTTCCGAATCCATTAGATATAGAAGATTTCATATTGTAGGTTTCCACTGTGGCCACTTCCACCAGATTACTCGGAGGCGGTAGGGCAAAAGTACCCATTAAGGCAGGGTATTTTAGGAGGCCTACTCCGATATTTTGAAGTGAATGATTGCTTCCATGGATCATTGGAATGCTTCTCGTAACTTGGGAACTATTGGGGAGAAATGTTTGTTGGTCGATGATCGTAATTCCTCCTTGAAAGGGAAATGCAATCTTTCTAAAGTAGGTCGACACAATGGCAGCCATAGCATATATCTAGGGCCTTCCTAGCAGGATGTTGTAATCGAGGTTTCCGTCGATTACTTCAACATCTATTTCTACTGTTTTCCCCCCAGTTCAACTTGCAAGTTACTTAAAATCCCATATGGGGTATATGATCATCCATCAAATGCTTTTAACATCGTTGATGATTGCAACAAGGGTGGTGAGCCTAAATTTTTCCAGCAACTCATCGACATAATACATGTAGATGCCCCCTCATCAATAATTGTTCGATGAACAGTTTTGTTGAGGGCTTTCACTTGAATAAGGAAAGCTAGTTGAGCTGGTAACTGAGGGTCATAACCTTTGTGATTAAAGGATACAAGATTGGAATCTGTTGGCTCAATCCCACCTATTACTGATAATAGAGTCTGCTTTTGGGAGGGGAAATTTTGCGGTACCTCAAGTGTCGACATAGCGGACGGCGATTGGGTCAGGTCCTCTACTATATTATAATTTTGTGCTACTTTGGAACAAGGATTAAATGTTGATTTGTGTACTACTCCCTTTGGCGGCTTTATCATTAGCTCAGGAATGATGGGTGGCACAACTTCGGTCAAAGTTGTTGTCGAACTACTAGGTTGATCTTTATCCTTGTTGTTCGACAGCTGTGGATTCCCGTAATCTTTATTCCTTGTAGTTATCAAAGCATCATTTTGATGTTTCGAAACCGCAACATAAGCACTTGGGATCGGGAAGCATTTTGATTAGCAACTAGTTTGGTTCCCGGGTTTGGAAACGGATTAGTCAATACCACTAAGGTTTTTGAACTCTTAAAGAGTTTCTTAACTTCAGCTTTATGTGGACAATCTCTCGTCCGATGATCCTCATTACATATCTGACACCCCACAGGGGGTTTCCTTTGCCCATAAGGGTTTACAGAAGGTTTTTCAGGAGATGACTCATCCTGCTTCTTTTTTCTCCCTTTCTTTTTCTTCTTGCCCCCTGGTTGCTTCAGTTGTTTGCCCTTGTCGGTCGACACGGCATTTACTTCCGAGGCGAGAAGTTCCTCATTTGCATTTTGACTAGAAATCTTACGTCTTTTAGATGTAGCCTTTGTTGATTTCGTGTTTGTAGTACCAATCACGCCATCGCCGGCATGAGAGTCATTGTTCGATTTAGGAGGAGGAGGAATGGAAAATTCCGGTCTGGGAGCATCAGGGATTTTATCGTAGAGCGTGCCAGACTGAGTATAAATCAAGTCTAAATATTGCGCACGAGAAATAACTTGCTCTTCAGTGATGACTCCTCCCTTTGCCACATCTTCTGTAATGGAAGGTAATAATAACTTAATAAACCATTCAGATAAAAGCTGATCAGGAACGTACATTTTTACCATTCTACGACGATGTTGCCACTCATGAATATGATCAGATATGTGAGTGGCCGTTGTCTATTTGAAATTGGTAAGAAGCTCTGTTCTTGTTTCATACCTTATTGGTAACTGAAAATGGGTTAAAAAGGTTGTGGCTAGGGTGCTGAAGTTATTGAATGAAGCTCTAGGCAATTCGATATACCATTTTGCTGCCGGACCAGTTAACGTTCTCTAAAAAAGGTGAAGCCTAATCAGATCATCATTTAGAGTATTAGATGAACACCACAGATGAAAGGTCATCACATGATTCGACGGGTCTTCACCCGGATTTCCATTAAATTTAGGAATATCTGACGGAAGTTTATGCGGAATCGCCGGCCACCAAGGGGCATAAGCAATTGGATCATTCGTCAACCGGTTTAGATCTGGTAATTCTAGAGTTGCTACGAAGGGCAACTGTTGATTCAGGTTAGGCGAAGCATACCCAGGATAAGATGGAATCGCCTAAGCAGTGGGTCTTTGCATACCAGCGTAAGGTATTTGATGCTAGTAACTTTGATAAGGTTGATGGGCATAACCATTATAGTATGGTTGTTGATAACCGCTTTGGAAATGTAGTTGCCGATTACTTACAAAGACTTGCTGATCAGGTCCTTGATATGATTGCTGGAATTGCAGTTGTTGAGATTCAACCAGCCCTGGTTGTTGGACCATTCGCTGTTGTCCAATACTGGATGATTGACCAAGATGAGGAGTCATAGTACTTGTTTGAGCTCGAGTCGCTCCAGATAGGGAGGCACTAACTTGAGGTTGCGATTGAGTTGTTGAGACAAGAGGCTGTTGTATTGCAACCTGAGAAACTTGGGGTTGACATACAATAGGTATTTCTTGTACTTGCGATGCAGTCACCATAGCAGGTATAGTGGGAATATTCGACACAGGGTGGACTGGTTGCATTGAATATACAACCCTTGGTTGCTGAGGCAGTATTGGTACCCAACTACTGGATGTAATTCCAGTTTGACCTGAACTTTGTTGTAAACTCTCATATGTTTGTTCTCCGGGAGGGAACAATGAAAAGGCATACTGCCCTCCATATGGTGGCAATCCAGTACTTAAAGGGTATATTAGCCTTTGAAGACACATTGGATCAATTTGTTGAGTTTCAACATAAAAAATACCAGATGATAATCCGGATGAAGAAATAGGAACTGACCATGTCATCGAAACAGTCCCTGATTGGACTCCGCTTGTTGTTGATAACTTGCTGGGACATATGGTATACCGGCTAACATCGTTGGAGTAGCAGCAGGAGGCTCTATCGATGCTACATCAGATGACACAGTCCTGGATGTCAACGGTTGTTCAGACATATCTAGTCTATCCAAAAGATTTCCTAGCAATTCTACAAGAACTTGTGATGAAGGGAGACTAACTTCTAAGACCAACAAGGGAACAGTGACGTTATTCCGATTAAAATAAATTTTAGATGCTTTGACACAACTTGTTTTTTCAATTTTTAAGAGTTGAGAAAAAACAAAAGATGACTCTAGTCGCCTTCGATTTTTAATGAGCCTGAAGTGACAAGTGCTCAGATGGACCTTTTCCTTTAAGGAGTCTGAAAAGGAACGAAAGAGACTACTATGGAAATCTAGACAGAGGGATTACCAAACCAATCGCAAAACTACAGAATACTTTTTACGGTACGACAGTCAATCTTCCCGAATGCTGTGTTCAGTGCATTGCGATTGATAGGGCGACAAACACGGATTCCTATGGATAAAGGATAAAGCCTATTGTGGTCTCCCAATATATACTCGACGGTACGTGGGAGCACAAGTCCGTACTGGAACTTATCATCTCAAAGTGGAGGAATCACCCAACCATCAATGAAAACAACAGTTACCAGGCTTTATGATGCCAGAATACATCTCTAGCCTAGACTTCTAAATGTTGTGCGTTAAGTTCCAAAGCGTTTTTAGATTCATTAAATTTATTTTACAGTTGATCTTGCTTAAGAAATTTGCCTTTCAGGTTCACCGTGTGATGTAGATATACAATTCCTAAAATGCAATCTAAGATGATAAACAATTGTTTAATCTTCTTTTTGCAATGAAAATCCTAGCTACTAAGGAAAGAGAGACGATATTCTTTCAACATAGAGCAGAGAGCACACACTATATGCACTGTCCTAAATCAAACCAACAAACAGTCTAAATGCAAATGCACATGCATGTATTTGTTTTCAGCCTTCTTAATGTGTGAATGATAGAAAGAAAGCTAAGCGCAAATCTGAATTATTTTTCAAAGGGACATTACTAACAAGTTTCTTTTCAAGACAAAATGAAGACAATGATGATGCTTTGTTATTTGGAACTGAAAACTTGCTTTCGACACTTGAAAAGATATTAATTCAAATCAAATACAAGAGTAACAGTATAATCGACTATCAAGAACAATCGGATTCTCTTCTATGACTGAAAACGACACTTGCGACACTTCCAGATCAAGAAACGACAGTTCAATTACGCTACTTCTTTGTAAAAGAGAACTAAAAATGGCTCACAATACATAAAAAAAAATTACAGTTCTTTGCACAATGGAGGTGGAATAATGGCAAGGAAGGGGGTTTCCAACATAGGTATACTGACTACAGACATCAAAACTCCTGAATAGAGCTGAAAAGAGTGAAAAAAACAAAGTCTGAAGTCAAGATTAGCCATTTCTGATCAGGGATTCTAGTATGCATCCCACCTACAGCATACGGGAAGTGCGATGCATACTGAGATCCTTGAAGAGAGGGTGGGATGGTACAGTGCGAGACTTTTGATTCAGTTCTTGATCACAGTTTGCAGCACAGTTCAGGGATTTAGGTCGAGCAAGTGGTAATCAATAAATAAATCACAGGAGTAGATCTAAGGAGGTTACTAGAGCCACCACAAGGGCAATTAGAGAGTTTGTAAATCGATTGTTCAGTTCATAAACAAAACCCAAAGATAGACTGAAGCAGCATTGATCTACTTTGCACTTGCATAGAAAATGTAGTTCGAAGGCTAGCTGGCTTGACTTCAGGCTCCATTTGTAAGTTTATAAAGTAAACAAATATAGACAAACAAACAATCTATTCACTCCCCAGTGGAGTCGCCATTTTGTTATCGGGAAATCTAGTGTCTATGCAGAGCTGCTAGTCCTACTAAGGCTGGTAGCTACCTTAGAAACAAACAAACCAAAACCACTTTCGTTTTCCCTTATGAGAAGTAGATAAGAGGGGAACAAAGGAGACCAACCTCTGTCTTGCGCATGGCTCCTTGCTTGATTCCTCTCCCTTCTGATAGATCTTTTCCACTCGCTTCCTCGTCTACCCAACTTCAAAGAGCACCTGTAGAATCAAAGCAGCATAACACTATCCAAGAACATAGATCTAATATCATAAACAATATAGGACCAGATATATATTGACCACACAGATGCATATATCATCAATCATACAATAATGTGGAGGAAAACTTGAATAGCTTTATTAATAATCAAGAATAGCAAAGAGGATTGCAACCAATTGTTCTGACCCAGCGTCATCCTCTCAGCAAGAAAGCCCTTCTTCACCTCATGAAAAGCTTAGATCACCCAACACTATGATGTTACACCAATAAACCAGCAACACTTCCTTACAAGATACAAAATTCCAGCCTCTCTAACCTCTCTGGATCTCTGGGATGAGAGATCTATATATAGATATTTGTAGAGGTGTGAGTTAGCTCTGGGTTTTTGATTAGTGTCTTCTCTCTGATAGTTCTTGATTCCACTTGGAGATCTCATTGATCTCTTACTCATCCTTGGGCGATTCTGAGAGGCAAGTGTCATAGGAGAAGTTTTTGGAAGATTCCATGATCATCCACCTCGCAAACTGTCTCCGCCACTTGTCTATTCTCGTCCATTGCACCCCATAGAAGGGCTTTTCAGTATGCATCGCACCTCCCGTGTGCATTAGGTGGGATGCATCACACTTTGACCATGGAGCAGGTGAGATGGTCCAGTTTTGACCAGTTCTAAGTAGTTTTTCATGGAGAAAGTCTGAGAGATGATGTAATCAGCTGACCTTGTTCTTTTAGGGGTTGGAACAACACTTTTAGGGACTTAGGAGCCCTTGGTTTATGGACATATATGATTGGGGTTGCAGTGCCCAAAAATGTCTATAACACTTATGCCATCACCCACTTCACCTCCTCCTCCTCCTCCATGTTCGTTACCCCATCATCTGTTGGCAGTTCCCTTTCTTCAGTCGTCATGTGTCGTAGTGATCTAATCATCATGTTGCAATTTAGCGTCATCACTTTTTGTAACTGATTCTGCCATCTTTCAATTTCTTCATCTGAATCTGAGGTACAAGAACTATCGCACTCCCATGAGATTCTCCCATCTTCAGTCGGGTTCACCCAATCCTAGTCTTGTGTCGTTATCTAGTAAATGAAATCCAGCTCATCGGAGCTATCATCCTCGCGCATAGGTTCACTGTAGCGTGCTCCTTTGGCTGGATTTAGTGGAACTACTACGTGTAGGGACTTTTTCTTGAAAATCATCTTCTGCTTCTTCAGGTTGATGACTCCATTCATATCCGTGGCCCAGTCTATTCCTAGCAACGCAGGGTAAGGGTTCCATAATCTCTATTACTTCAAAGTCCGTTTGTGTGCTCGTGCCTTCGATATCCACTATTACCCCTTACAATCTTCCCATGGGCAAGATATTTTTTGGTTCGCCATCCGTAATTGAATAGGAGACCATTGTAACGTGGGCCTGCCCATGCTTTCCCATGTCTACTTTGGTAACACATTTGCATCCAAACCCAGGTCTAGGATTACTTGATCCATCTCATATTCACCAATTTGTGCCGTCAATCTCATTTCCCTCTTGGTGCACAAGGCATGCTTTCCCAGCTTTCGGACTATGCGCGGTTCACCTGACCCTGCGCACCTAGTGATCAACTCTTGTAGTCCTTTAACTGCTTTATTGTCACGCAACAGCTTCATGCATGTCTCTAAAAAGGTAGTAAGCATAGACGGATCCATTCCCGACTCTGGTCGATCTTTACTACCTGAAGTAGAGGTCTCCATGAAGCTCTTCTTAGCTTCCATAAACGTCTCCTTTGTGCGTTCCAAGTCAAACTTAGGTTCCTTTGTAGGAGCCTTGCGAACCCATGTATCTTCCTCGGGTTGCTTCCCCTTATCTTCCCTTGTTGTCATGCCACTTCTGAGCATCATGTTCATGTTGGGGTCTTCTTCACGTGGTTCGGACCTCATCATTTGGATATTTTGAGTTGGAGTAGGTTGTAGTACCCCTTTCTCGCGCATTTGTGCGATTAGCATAGGACAATCTACCATTTCATGATCAAACTGCTCACCTTCTCATAAGAGCAATGTCGACTGCCAAGGATGCCACACCAAGCCCTATGTCACCAGTCGGGGATGTGCTAGAAATTCCAAAATCGCCCCGAACACCGAGGGCCAAAAAGGATCCACAGGTAGCTAGACCAGTCCGTATGTCTCCGCGAAACCCGCGATTCGGAAAACTATCGATGGAAGAGAAGGGAAAAACAATCAATATTGAGAGCAATGATGAGGAAGAGGATCCTTCGACCTTTGTCAAAGAGCTAGAACCAGAGGAAGATATGGAAGAAGACACCCCACCGGTACGCACCATAGCAAAGCTACCCAAGTATGTCCCTCCATGGAAAGGGAGGGTAAAAGTAGCTAAAGATTTGGATGTCGTTAAGAGTACACTCAACACCCCGTTCCTCCCCGTGGAAGTTCTGTTCAAAGGTTCAGCTGTGGGCCGTGTACCCACTATGAAGTTTGAAGACTGGGACCTCACGGATAGCGAGAAGTTTCCTCATTTGGAAACTAGCCACCTGATGAAACTAAGCACGAAGGGGGCAATTACAACATTGCAGCCACAAAAATGGCTGCGTGGGGTAGAGGAGGCTGGGCTACTCCACCTCCTATCAATTCCACACTTTCATCGGGCCCCAATCACAATATTTGTCAGCCAGAAACTGCTTTTCCTGGAGCACGATGGGTACTTGTGGCTGGAAGAGCCCATTCCCATCACGGCGGAGCTCATGCATAGGATTTCTCGGCTTCCCTGTGCAAGAAGGGACCCTGCAGAAATAGCGGGCACAGGTGGAGACTTGACGATTGCAGAGGCCATGAAAAAGAAATATAAGTTGGAGAAAAGGCAGAGGGTTACGTTATTACTGGCATTCAGGACAAAGGGGTCCCCATTGCTACCCTGTTGTTGGCAGGGAAGGTGATGAGAAAATGCCATGGTAATGAGGTACAAGCAACGGTCATCGCATTGGCCGAGCAATGTGCAGAAGGGGTACGTTTCAACTGGTCGCAGTTCCTCTACAAGGAATTCCTGACAAACTACAGGGAGGCCCAGGAGTAGGGTAAGACCTTCCACTACGTGTGGTTGCTCTTATATATCCTGTTGGTTACAGGAGAATTTCCTAAGGATAGTCAGTTTACTCTCATTGATCAGCACTGGCCAGAGGCAGCAAAATATGCGTCGCTATGGGCAACGAAGGATGCCACATGCATCCGAGAAACCAAGATCTTCTGGGTACTGATGGAAGTGAGCATAAGACTGTGGATCAACAAGCGGCTGCACCTGTCCTCCTCGGTTTATGACATTTTGAAGAGTTTTGCAGACTTTAAAGCAGATATGCACAATGTGTATATCAGGGCATGGCAGGATCTAGAGCAGAAGTGGACCACGATCCCCTTCATTGCAATAGATGACGATGTTTTCACAGTGCTCGACACATGGCCATCAAAATGGCATGCACCAAATTTTATGGGACACAATGAGATGAAGATTCAAAGACAGAAGGTTGCCGCCAAGATGCTAGCACAACAGAAGTGGAATGAACAGCTAGCTGAGGAAGTATGGGAGTCCTGGGAGGTAGCAAAGGCTGCTGCAGAGAAGACAGAAATAGGAGGGTCCGCTACGACATAGGAATAAAGAGGCCCGAACGTGACCACAGGGTAGGGGACATATGATACAATGGAAGGCGTGGACCCAGTACCACCTCTACACAATTAAAACAGCCGTGCGCGACCGAACGAACAGGGCCATGAAAGAAGACCAAGGCTTCCAAGTTGGATGGGGAGCTTATCACACTGACCGAGGGTGACCTATACGACATCAGTGACATAGTTCGCGAAGTCACCAGGGAGGCACTCTAGGAGGCAATGATGGAGCAGTAGAATGTGTTGGGGGAGCTCAGGGCAAACTCCAAGAACTTCAGGTATGGGCCCCACAGTAAGCAACAGTAGCTGGGGATACGGGTACATCAACAACTGAGCAATTGCTGCGAGCCAAAATGAAAAATATTGTTGCGCTACCAGAAGGAGCATTGACAACGACCAATACAGAGGATGGAGCTATGGTAAGCTGACTCAAGGGACTTGGTTTAAACTTGGTTGCCTTGTCGTGAGAAATATTATACCAGGTGCAGGATGGAGTGATGATAGAGCTCCGTGCTAGGGAAGGATGCGCAGTCCAGGTGCTTAGTGAACAACGCATCAACATCGAGCAGCTGAGCCTTCAACGCGATGAAGTGGTAGCATAGGCCCAACAGTTGGAGCAAATCATCGAGGAAGCATGTTGCCACGTCCCAGTTTGGTCAATTTACTGTGTCCTAAATTGCTATATAAATTGTCAATCCGGGGGTCGTAAACTGCCGAAGTGAGGTGCACTATATATGCAAGATAACCGATTTCTTACTTCTTTGTCGTTTTTTATTTTTGTTTTGTTTTTGGGTTTATATTTTGTTGATTCCCTAATGTGAGATGGCAATTCTAAAAGTCAAGTATGGATATAAGTGTTCAAGGCAATGGTGACCTTTAAAATGATTTCCAAACTTCAAAGTTTCAAAAAGGTTTTAAAACTTGCAATGATGAAATCAATTCCTAAGAGAAAATAAAAATGTACCTATATTCTAATTAAACCAAACAGTGAGCTAGTGACTATGAAACCCAGTATCCTTGCTGCTATATAAAAAGAAACTGAATTCAAAGAAATTCAAAAACTGCAAACAAAGTAAACTACATCATATTACATCAACTCATATTCTGACCCCTCACCATTCGACTCGCTCTGGCTATAGGAGGTAATCATAAACAAATTGAGCAATCTGATATCTAATTTGCGTAAAATGAAACTAAGATCAAACTACGCATTCATACTTCAATCCCTCACCATTTGACTCGCTCTAGCTATAGGAGGTAACTGAAAATGACATGAGAAATTCAATAACTAACTTGCAGAAAAATAAACTAATATCAAACTACGCATTCATACTTCAATCCCTGACCGGTTGACTCGCTCTGGCTATAGGAGGTAACTGAAAATGACATGAGTAATCTAATATCTATCTTGCAGAAAAGTAAATGAACAAAACTAAAAGAAATAAACAGTTCTGGAATTAGAACTAAGAAAATAAATCAGTAGAAGGACAAGATAATTTCATGTCATTAGTCATTATAAAGCTATGTGCAAATGCCTGGGTTGTCTATTAGAACCTGAAATAAAGACACTGATCAGTTAACAGCATTAGAAAGCATAAAAAAACTATGGACATCAATCAACATGAATACCATAAGCAGTGTAATATATACAAGCAAACAATTATGGCATCAGGAACATAAAGGAATAAAGCATGAAACTATACATCAATTACAAAACCTTGGTGTGTACAGGGGCCCTCTGCACAACCTCGGCCAATCAGTAATCAACCACGAATTGAGCTTATAAACAGTGTCTTCTCATGTATTAAAATGCAGTGATAATAGAAGGATAAAGTCACGGCATAGTGGGCTCATAAACAGTCACAATTACATTCAAAAAGCTAGCTAATATGTGTATGAGAACACTTTATTTATAACAGAGGATGACACAACTACTTTCCTAAAATTTGCGCTAATAAAAAGACACGTGAATAACCACGTCCAGAAATCTAGCATTATGGTAGCTGTGAAAATTAAATCCAAGGAGGGTGGCTGTTAGATTCAGTTCATGGAGCAGTCCACAGGTGTTAGCACGTCTCCTGAGATTTAGGAATTTTCCACGCAAGTCTTCACGTTGTGAAAAACAGAGTTCTGCCACCGTAAAACTCTTAGGATGATCACCGCTTGACTATCTTTGACCACGACCTTCTGTGAGGGATTCGGCTGAACCAAGAGGACACGGTCTATGTCCACATCATTTGCAACTTGCCCATGTGGCTGGATTCTCCTATAGACCCCTGTAACATAGAATTCAACAAAAAGGTCGCGGAAAGTTGAGCTGGCTACAGAAAGTGACAAGATTCCGCAGCTGACTGAGCAAGAATCTAGATCAAACAGTAGTCACAAGACATAGTTAGGAAACCATTTTATATGATCTTTTAAAACTAATATGCAATGATTTGACAGCTTAGGAGGTCCAGGTAAATGGAAAAAGGCTAAAAAGGTGTATAGGGAAGATGCAAGTTTGGGACTCAATAGTCCCCGAGCTAGAGATTGCAGCAGACTTACGAGCGAGTATCTAGATCCACAAATTGGCCAGTGGATTCCACCAGGCACAGGAGGAAGCAACAAAGATCCAGATGGAATTCAACCTGCAGATCGCGGAGCTGAGGATGAAAGCATAGCTTGCTACACCACCGGAAGTCAGAGAGTAGCGGAACTATGACATTCAATCAGGGTTGGAAACAATAGAGCGCGCTATACAGGATTGCACAAGCTTGTTAGATCAGTCATTCGTCACCCTCATTTCACTACAGGAAGACCCAACGCTATAGCGGTTGGAGACAGAAGCACGGGAGCTGCAGCAGGCCTATGACAATATCTAGGGGACCACACAGACGGTCGCCCTTACTCAGCGACTAGCCAAGATGAGGGAGGCCCAGGCTCTCAAAGCACAGGTGGACGCCGCGCGCCAAAAAGAAGTAGTGCTTAAGGAATGCATCCAACCATGGCTCGAGGAAGCATTCACGGTCACAACTAAGATCAAGGCAAAGTTGGCATAGATGCAGGGTGTATACACACTCAGGCAAAGAATTTCACCTGACAATGAAGCATTGGAGATACGTGCACAACGAGTACAATGGACAGTGGAAGAATGTGTTGCAGACGTAAGAGAAGCGCAGAAGTTGCTGGATGAACTTCACGTGAAGATCACCGCACCAACCAAGTGACTTGGGACATATGTGGTATAGTTTTGGGTAGCCCATATCTCTATGACATAAAAGATATCTTCCATAGACATGAAAAAAAATACCATTTGTTCAAATATGGAGTAGAATATATTGTGAGAGCTCATAGCAAGAAACTAAATCTTTCACTTGTTAATGCGGGGCAGATGAAAATACTAGTGAATTCAAGCAAGGATTTTGTGCTTCTAATGATCAAACCCAAAAATGATGTTATGAATCCTTTAAAGGTTGCGATTCAAAATTGAAATCTAAATTGGTTTATGTAGTTAAAAAACATGATGAGATGTTTCAGGGACCAAAAGTGTTTCCTCCCAAGAGTGGAATCCAACATGAGATACAGTTGTAGCAAGATTTCCCTCTTCCTAACATTGGCATGTACAGGATCTCAGTGATGGAAAGTGCAGAAATTAAAAAGAAAATTCAAGAGTTGTTGGATAAATGGATCATCAAGCCATCTTCTTCACCATGTGGTTCACTTATTGTTTTAGTGCCAAAGAAGGATGTAACATGGTGCATGTGTGTGGACTTCCGTGCATTGAATAAAATTACGGTAAAGAACCGTTACCCACTGCCTAGGATAGATGATTTACTTGGTCAATTGAAAGATGCAAAGTATTTTACTAAGTTGAACTTAATGAGTGACTACCATCAAATTAGAATTGTTGAAGGAGACATTTGGAAGACAACATTCAAAACAAAACAAGGTTTGTTTGAATGCCTACTTATGCCTTTTGGTTTATGTAATGCTCTTGCTACACTCATGTGTGTGATAAATGATGTGTTGAGGCCATTTCTTGATGAGTTTGTTATAGTCTACTTATATGACATCTTAATTCTCAGTAAATCTCATGATGAACATTTCATGCATGTGAGAAAAGTACTTGATGTCTTAAAGAAAGAATAATTTTATTTAAACATATCAAAGCGTGAGTTTGGAAAAACGTCTTTAGTTTACTTGGGTCATATTGTTGGAGGAGGTGAGTTGAAAATAGATCCCTCCAAGGTTGATGTCATTTTGAATTGGCCAAGGCCCAAAAAAGTTACTGAGGTAAGAAGTTTTTTGGGAGCAAACCAATATTGGAGGAAATTCATTGCTAATGTTTCTTCTATAGAAGCTCCTTTGCATGCATTGACAAGTGTGAAAAAGGTTTTTCAGTGGGGAGGAAAACAACAAATGGCCTTTGATGCATTGAAGGAAAAGATCAGTTCAGTTCCAGTACTTGCACTTCCAGACTTAAGATAGTCATTTGAGATTCAAATTGATGCTAGTGGCTACACCATGTGTGTAGTCCTCATGCAAAATGGTAATCCTATTTGTTTTCATTCGGAAACTCTCAGTGGTGTCGTGATTAATTATCCTATATATGATAAGGAATTATATGCATTGGTGCAATGTGTGAAGAAGCGGAAACACTACTTGATGGGTAAGGAAACAATCATTCACACTGATCATCAACCATTGCAATACTCGCAATCTCATTCAAAGTTGCAACAATCAAGGCACTTCTGATGGATGGTTTTTCTTCAAAAATTTCACTTGGTAATCAACTATAATAAAGGTATCTACAATAAAGTTGTCGATATGATTTCTAGGCCTATTGTTAGTGTAGCTACTTAAGAATAATTATATTTTGCATGAAATTTATATTGAGCAATATGCATTAGACAATGACTTTCAGGATGTTTATGCAAGCTTGAGTCAAGGTAACCAAGTAGAGGAATTTCATGATAACTTGTTGTACCATCTTGTCAAGCTTTGTATTCCATAGGGAGAAAGAGTCAACATCATAAGAGAGGCACATACTTCTCTTATTGCTGGTCATTTCTGTGTAAGTAAGATGGTAGCACATCTACAGAGGTATTTTTATTGGCCTCGTATGCTTGAAAGTGTGTCACGTTTTATTAAAGGATGTTCATTATGTGCAGTCAATAAGCCTAGTAATAGGAAGTTAGGATTGTACACACCACTTACGGTTCTTTCACAACTGTGGGAGAGTGTTTCTATGGATTTTGTAGGAGGTCTTCCATTGTCAAAAAGAGGTCATGATTATTTGTATGTAGTTGTGGATAGGTTTAGAAAAATATGTATTTTGATGCCATTTAAATAGCAAGTTATA
Organism: Pinus tabuliformis; assembly: GCA_031772625.1. NCBI lineage: Eukaryota > Viridiplantae > Streptophyta > Pinopsida > Pinales > Pinaceae > Pinus > Pinus tabuliformis. Next base: position 302,642,529 of record CM062812.1, on the reverse strand, counting down.
GCTGAACAGACTGCTCAGTTATTCTTTCAGAATTTATGGGTTCATTTTGGATTGCCCACATCCATTGTTAGTGATCGATATTCTCTCTTTTTTGGGAATTTTTGATCAAGCTTGTGGGGATTCATGGACACCAAATTGAAAAGGATTACAACATTTCATCCGCAAATAGATGGTCAAACAGAGGTGGTGAACAAAAAAATGATACATCTTCTTCGTGGGTATTACAACAAGCATCCTAAGTAGTGGGATGAACATTTGCACTATATTCAACATGCTTACAACTAGACCAAGCACTCTTCAACTCAAACATCACCATTTGAGGCATGTTTGGGATACTTGCCTAAGTCTCCTTTGGATTTAATTTTTGGTAAAGATGTTGCTATTAATGGTCATAGTGACATAGACAAGGAAAGAAGGTTCAATGAAAAAATCCAATTGGTACACCAAAGAGTTCAACAACAACTTGAAAGGAGCCAAGGCAAGTACAAAGTAAGGCATGATAAGCATCGTGTAGATCACAAGTTCCAAGTCGGTGATGAATTTGGCTTCACATTAGCAAATAGAGGCTCTAAGGAGAAGGTAAAAAGCTAAAACCAATTAGATATGGTCCATTCAGAATTTTGGAAAAGATTGGTAACAATGCCTTCAGGTTGGATTTTCCTTCATATATGCAAATTTATGTTGTTGTTAATGTTGAGAACTTAAGGTTGTATGAGCCTCCATTGATTAAAGATCAAGGAGAAAATGTCCAAATTCCTTCCATAGAGGATTTTTCTCCTGAATACCTTGATGAACTACAACAAGACACCATTCTTGATAGAAGAACAAGGTCTTCAAAACGAGGGAATGTGGATTACCTTCAAGTGGGGCTCAAAGGAACAAATCCTTCAAAGGCCAAATGGATAGAGATTGGAAAGGTGAGGGAATTGTACCCTCACCTACTAGAAAACTGGAAAGTGATATTTTGGGGTCCAAAAAGATTCCAGTGGGGAGGAATGAGAAGGTACTAAAAAAATAGCTCAAAATTCAAAGTTGTCATATTGGTGTGGAACCTAGATGTTTGCGTAGTGCTCGTCATCCTGAATCAGTCACAACTCGTTTCGCGTGAAATTAACTCCGTATGACTCCAGAAACAAGTTATGTTCACTTTCCCAAATAGGCGAATTTTCAAAAAAAAAGGACAACCTAGTCAGCAGTCCGTACTACTGATGTGGTGCTTACTAAGAAGGTGATGTGGACATTGACTTTGTTAAAGGGATCCTGGGTTAATGAAATTGTGCCAAGTGGCACATTTTGACTGGTTAGAGTTCAAGTGGTTCTTATTGGTTGGAATGATGGCCAACCATCGCTTGACACGTGGCCCAGTTGGAGGCCACCATGTGGCAGCCCGATAGGCCACCAAAAAAATTACTATAGTCCAAGCGGAGGTAGCGGGGGTCGAACCCGTGACCTCCTAACCAAATCCAAAGTCGTTACTGTTGCACCACACAATTTATTGCTTAACCATATATGACTTCACGATTTATTTAAACTTTAATGCTGCATAGTTTGGAGGTGGGTGCATACTCAACCGCCCCATGTGAACATTTCTACCATAATCGCCAAGTGTTTTGTGACACTGGATGAAAGGGGCCAGCATTGGGGGTTATCCCCTAGCAGCATGGCCCTCCATATGAGCCTAAATTTCAGCATTTTTAGGCCTCGAAGACCAAATTAACCCTTTGACAAATCCACTCGGATTTCCGTGGATTTGGTGTTCCATTAGTGGAAATATAGGCGAAAATGAGGGTTTGGTACTGACTTTTGTGCAATTTGTGGAGCGAATAGTGGAGAAACTAGGAGAGGTCATAACTTCTCCAGTTTTTGACCAAATTGGGTGTAGAAAGAGGCTAAGTAGCCATTTTTTGGACATTTTGGACTCATTGGAGCAGGTTGCAGAAACATTTGAGCATTGTAAACACAAATTTTTACACATTTTGAGCATAATGGAGAGGCCCAAGCCATTGGAAGCTAGACCAAGTAGACGTAGCTCAGGAGGGGTGAACTCCTTCATCATGTTCCTGTTGTGATGTGTTGTTGGTGATGTTCTGAATATTTATATGTTGTTTTTCAATTTCTTATTTATGTTAAAATTTCTCATAAAATTAACATAAAAACTCATTTTCACTTGCAATAAACTCATGAATCCTTAAGCACATGAATAGAATTTTGTTTATAATCTGAGGAGGATCTTAGCACAAAAAAACTAATATTCTTAATCATATCAGTCATGCACATTTTACATGGATTTTACAATGAATTACATTGATGCTATCATCATGTCCTATGGACCAATGACTCTAAAACATAACATAGCATGGTTGTTACAATGTCATTCACCTATACATGTGGCCGTAAAATAACTCCATGAAACTCCTCTAAAACATGCCTATCAACATAAGACTCAATCCACTAATGACTTGACTATCTACCGACATAAAGTGATAAACCAATGACAAATACATGGATGTAATAAATTCAATATAAAAACTCATACATAGATGGTCCATGTCTCATGTCATATTTGTAGATGGTTGAAGTAATGATAACATTCTATGCATGGTTGCACATCTTTTCAACTAACTATTAATGGAAACCAAAAACATATATGTGTCTTAAAAATGTACCTATTTTCAATCATGAAAACACATAAATATGCTGCAAATAATTGAGTGAAAATGATGAAGAAAAATATCAAATAACTCATTCAAACCTCATACCATGCATAGCTCCCCCTGAGCTCAATATACCTCCAAAATGCAGGCTAATCCTGCATACTTGAATGTGCATGAGGCTCAAATGAACTCATCATAATCTACTTCACCAACTTGTACTCATTAAACTATCACACTGCTACCATACACTCCCCTTGAGGATTTTTTGCAACATAGTACCAATCTTTTGCAACACCTTGTATGGACCATAATACTTTGGTGATAATTTATTATACTTCTTAGCTTGCTTGAGGGACATTTTTTTATATGGTTGTAGCTGTAGGAACACCCTGTCACCTATATCGAAACTTATTTCGTTGCGATGTTGATTTGCCTATTGTTTCATTCTATTCTGTGCCAACGTGATGTTATCCTTTAAGAGTTGGAGAACTTGTTTTTTATGCTCGATGTGATGTTCCACTGCTTGAACCTTAGAATTTTCTCTTAAATATGATGTGATGGATGGTGGATGATATCCATAAAGTTTCATAAATGGGGTCATTTTTGCTGCAGTATGGAAGGAAGTGTTATACCACCATTCAGCCAGAGGCAACCATTTGACCCATTGTGTCTATTTATCAGATACAAAGAAACGAAGATGTCCTTCCAAAAATTTGTTTACTATCTCAGTTTTCCCATCAGATTGAGGATGATAAGATGAGCAATGAGCTAACTGAGTACCAAGACAAGAAAAATAGTTTTGTCCCAAAATTTCTAGTGAAAATGGGATCTCTGCCACTAACAATAATCTTTGGGTTTCCATGTAGTTTTTGAATTGTTTCCATAAATGCAGTAGAAACTATATTGACTTTAAATGGATGAGATAATGCACAAAAGTGTACATACATGGTAAGTTTGTCAACTACCACCATGATGACGCTCTTTCCTTCGGACTTGGGTAAAACTGTGATAAAATCCATTGAAACCTCCTCCCAACGTTGACTTGGAATGGATAAAGGTTGTAATAGACTTGGGGTCTTAATTGTTTCAATTTTATTTTGTTGGCAAACCAAACATTCTACCAAAAAATTTTAAATATTAGATTTAAGGCCCTCCCAAAAAAATCCTTCTTAACCTTGTGGTAAGTTTTTAAAAATCCTAAGTGCCCTCCTAAGGGAGAGGTGTGAAATTTGATAAGAGTCTTTTGTTTGAGTTGGGAATTCTTACATAGGTATAAGTGATCTTTGTACCATAACGAATCATTTTTCTAGCTAAATGTATCAGATGTATTGGGATCTTGTTGTAACTTTTTAATGAGTTCCCACACTTCTTCGTCATTCTTCCATTCATCCCTTGCTTCGTTTATCCAATCTGGTTGGATAATAGAAATGGCGCAAAGAAATGCTTCCACATCCTCATCCTTTCTTGAGAGTGCATCTGCCACAACATTTTGCTTCCATTTTTGTAGATGATTTCAAAGTCATAAACCAACATCTTTATGACCCATTTTTGCTACTCTTCTAAAGATAATCTTTGTTCTAAAAAGTATCGAAGACTATCATGATCCCTTTTTACCTTAAAGTGTCTTCCCATTAGGTAGGGTCATCATTTCTTATGTGCATGTAGTATTTCCAACATTTCCTTATCATAAATAGCTTGTGTAAATACTTTCCTTTGATTGGATGACTTTCGGAAGCAATGGGTCTTTCTTCTTGCATTAAAACAACACCAATTCCATTTCCTGAGGCATCACATTCCACAATAGAGATTTTTGTGAAGTCTAGTGTAGCTAAGACCGGTGCTTGGCACATTGCCTCTTTAAGATGTTTAAAGGCCTTTGTTGCTTCTAGAGTCCATGAAAATGCATCTTTCTTCAATAATGTTGTTAGAGGTGCTGCTATTCTCCCATAATTCTTAACAAACTTGTGATAATATCCTGTCAACCCAAGAAATCCTTGTAGATGCTTTATGGATGTGGGGATTTTCCATTTCTTAATGGCTTTAATTTTTCTAGGGTATACCTTAACACCTTCATGAGATACAACATGACCTAGATATTCAACCTCTTGTACTCCAAAGAAACATTTGGAGCTTTTTGAATATAATTGTTTCTCCTCCAATAGTTTGACCACCCTGTCAACATGTTGAACATGATCCTTCCAAGACTTGTTGTAGATTAGTATATCATAAAAAAGTACTAACAAAAATTTTCTAAGGAAGGGTTTGAAAATGGAATTCATCAAACCTTGAAATGTAGAAGGTGCATTGGTAAGGCCAAAAGTCATGACCAAAAATTCATAATGACCCTCATGAGTTCTAAATTCTCTTTTCGGAATGTATTCAGTCTGCATTCTAATTTGATGATATCATGAATGAAGATCCAACTTGATGAAGTAAATTGATTCATGCAATTCATCCAATAATTCATCAATGATAGGAATGGGAAATTTATCTTTAATAGTGAGCTTGTTGAACTCCCTACAATCCAAACACATGTGCCATGATCCATCCTTCTTGTGCACCAATACTACTAGAGCAGAGAAAGAACTTTGACTAGGTTGAATTATATCAACCTCTAGCATTTATGCAACCATACGTTCAATTTCACCCTTTTGGGCATAGGGATATCTGTAAGGCCTAATGTTTGGAGGAACACTTCCTGGAATCAAATGAATAGCATGATCATGATCACAAATAGGTGGGAGGCCTTTGGGAGTCTCAAATACCTTGGAATGATTGTCCAAGATTGTTTGGAGATATGGAGAAATAGATGATTTCTATGTGGGAACCTCTAGTGAACATAATTGTGCAATTACGCCTCGTTGTTCTTTCTTTAGAAGCTTTGTCATTCCGTTAGAGATTATTATCTTTCCCAATTTCCCTGTGATACCCCTTAATTCAACTTTCTTTCCTTCCGAATTTTTTTTCAAAAAGGCTCTTGAAAATTAAAAGATATCGTACCCAAAGATTGTAGCCATTGGAATCCTAGTACAACATCAGCGCGACCCATTGAAATGAAAAGCATTGGGCTATTCAATACATATTCTCCCATGGATAGCTTGATATTATGGCACTTTCTAGAGCAATTTATGGTTCCTCCACTTGCAACCATCACTTGACACTCTGGTGCTAGATATAGGAAGTAATTCAATTCCTTGGCTATCTTACAATGAATAAAATTATGGGTACTACCTGAATCAATCAACATTATTACCCTTTTCTTCTTGATATGTCCCTCTATCTTAATAGTTTGAGGAGTGGTAATTCCAGCCAATGCATGACAAGATATGGTCAAATTCATTTCTTCTTTCTCTAGGGTTTGTTATTGGTGTATATCCTCTTCTTTTGACGTTTCTTGTCCCTTTTCTTCCTCCTCTTCACAATCTATGTAAAATATTTTCTTCTCAGCACAGTTATGACCTTTAGTGTATTTTCTATCACAACTGTAACAAAGCCCTTTTGATATTTTTTCTTCCAATTGTTGTGGTGACAACCTTGTACGTTGTGGAAGGCTAGGGGCAACAACACTTCCATCTTTATAGTTGTGAGTGGTAGGGTTCCTTGTTGCCATAATTTTTCTTTACATTTTTCTTGCCAACCTGAATGCCTTCTTCAATGAATCAGGTTGCCAAAGGCAAACCTCATGTTGGATGTTATCCTTTAAAGTCCCTATGAACACATCAATCATATAATCCTCTCGAATATCTTTTACCCTTATATTAATTTTTTGGAATTCCTCAATGTGCTCCATCATTGAACCCTTTTGTTTGAGATTTATCAATTGGCTAAAAAAGGTTTTTCTTTTTGTATCCTCATAATGTGCTATCATTTCTTCTATAAAAATTGTCCAAGTGACAATTTGTTTATGAGAGCAAAGCCATCAATACCTACAAACTGATTTGGTTCCAAATATAAAGTTGCAATGCTTACCTTTTGTGTGTTTTGCACATTATGGAGATTGAAATATTGCTCCATCAGTAGTATCCATGTTACAGGATCCTTGCCATCAAACTTCCTCATATTGATATTTGGAACATGGTGGGTCTTCAATCCAGCATTAGAGTCGATGAAATCATGATTAACATTTTTTTTGTTCTCATCATGAGTTTCCTTTACTATCCTTTCGCCATTAGTAAGCATTTCTTGTAGCAACTTTGTCAAATCTATCTTCAAACCTTCCATGTTGCCTTTCACTTTTTCTTCTATACCATCCATCTTAGCTTCCACACCATTCATATTAGCTTCTATGCATTGCTTTAAACCATCCATCTTAGCTTTTGTTACCTTTTGTGAGAGTGAAATTTGTTGCACTTGGTCTTGTAATTTTGATATATCATGTTCCATTTCTTCCTCTTCTTCATGATTCATGCTAGAGCTTTCAGGTTTCTTACTAGGTGTTTCCATTTTCTTTCTTCGGGGTATCAATTAATGAATATTATGCTTCACAATGCACTTTTAATCACTTCAAACTAATTGTTCAACCCAAACTTATGCAAAATTTTAAAAATACTACACACCATTTTCCACTTTGTAGGAGCTCAATATTAAATCTGTTGTACCTTAGTAATTGCAGATCTCCAAGGTTTGACATTTCGTCCTATAGTAGCCCTATGATTCCTCTTTCCAATGCCACCAGTCTGATAACAATTGGATTCTCCAAGAAAGAGTTATGCCCAATCTCCCAAGATGACTTTATTATAAACTTTTTCCATAGAGATAACTTGTACGAAGTTCCACGTGTCACTGTTTCGACCTGTGTTAGGAAACCAACTCACAAAAAGATAGAAAAGATAGATCAACACCTTAGAAATAAGCCTCTTCAAGGGGGAAACCTCCTTTACATTACACAAATGAACAATTCTTCGATGATTCAAATGACAAAACCTCCTTTCTATATATAGGAGTCTAAGGGGTCACAATATAGCCAAGTTGACCTAACAATAATAATATAAAGGCACAAAAATAACAATAGAGGGATTCTATGGGGCACAGTAATAACAATATGGGGACAACAGGGGCACAATAATATTAATAAGGGATACAACTACAATAGTAATGGGGGAATCACTAGTATTATAGGGACCTAAGATGCCCCTCTCCTTCAAAAAAGTGTTGTCCTCGATGCTTGAGTAGTTCTAGATGCTTCTGCATAAAATTCTCATCCTCCCATGTGGAATATTCAGCGGATAAGTTTTTCCACTTGATGAGATACTCTGAAATTGATCGATTTTGTAGCTGTCGCATTCTTGTTTCTATGACTGCTTCCAGTTCCAATATAATTTTTCCTTCCTCATCAGGTTTTGGTAATATTGTTTGAACTGGGAGCTTGTCGCCTATAACCTTCTTTAGACATGAAACATGGAAAACTGGGTGCACCCGAGAAGCTGCGGGAAGCTCCAATTTGTATGCCATAGTACCAATATTTTGCAACACCTTGTACGAACCATAATACTTTGGCGATAATTTATTATCCTTCTTAGCTTGCTTGAGGGACATTTGTTTGTATGGTTGTAGTTGTAGGAATACCCAGTCACCTACATCAAGACTTCTTTCGTTGCGATGTTGATCTGCCGATTGTTTCATTCTATTCAGCACCAACACGAGGTTATCCTTTAAGAGTTGGAGAACTTGTAGTTGATGCTCGATGTGATGTTCCACTGCTTGAACCTTAGAATTTTCTCTTAAATATGATGTGATGGATGGTGACTGATATCCATAAAGTGCCATAAATGGGGTGATTTTTGTTGTAGTATGGAAGGAAGTGTTATACCACCATTCAGCTAGAGGCAACCATTTGACCCATTGTGTTTGTTTATCAGATACAAAGCAACGAAGATATTCTTCCAAACATTTGTTTACTATCTCAGTTTGCCCATCAGATTGAGGATGATAAGATGAGCTATGAGCTAACTAAGTACCAAGACAAGAAAATAATCCTGTCCAAAAATTTCCAGTGAAAATGGGATCTCTGTCACTTACAATAATCTTATGGTTTCGATGTAGCTTTTGAATTGTTTCCATAAATGCAATAGAAACTGTACTGGATTTAAATGGATGTGATAATGCACAAAAGTGTGCATAATTGGTAAGTCTGTCAACTACCACCATGATGACACTCTTTCCTTTAGACTTGGGTAAACTTGTGATAGAATCCATTGAAACCTCCTCCCAATGTTGGCTTGGAATGGATAAAGGTTGTAATAGGCCTGGGGTCTTAATTGTTTCAATTTTATTTTGTTGGAAAACCAAACATTGCACCACAAACTTTTGAATATCCGATTTAAGGCCATCCCAAAAAAATTCCTTCTTAACCCTGTGGTAAGTTTTTAAAAATCTCAAGTGCCCTCCTAAGGGAGAAGTGTGCAATTCCATAAGAATATTTTGTTTGAGTTGGGAATTTTTACAAAGGTATAAGTGATCTTTGTACCATAACGAATCATTTTTCCAACTAAATATATCAGATGTACTGGAATCTTGTTGTAACTTTCGAATACATGCCCATACTTCTTCATCATTCTTCCATTCCTCCTTTGCTTCGTTTATCCAATCCGGTTGGATAATAGAAATGGCGCACAACAATGCTTCCACATCCTCATCCTTTCTTGAGAGTGCATCTGCCACAACATTTTGCTTCCCTTTTTTGTAGATGATTTCAAAGTCATAACCCAACATCTTTGTGACCCATTTTTGTTGCTCTTTAGAGGATAATCTTTGTTCTAAAAAGTATTTAAGGCTATCATGATCCGTTTTTACCTTGAAGTGTCTTCCCATTAGGTAGGGTCACCATTTCTTAAGTGCATGTAGTATTGCCAACATTTCCTTCTCATAAATAGCTTTGTGTAAATACTTTCCCTTGATTGGACGACTTTCGAAAGCAATGGGTCTTTCACCTTGCATTAAAACAACACCAATTCCATTTCCTAAAGCATCACATTCCATAATTAAGGTTTTTGTGAAGTCCGGTGTAGCTAAGACCAATGCTTGGCACATTGCCTCTTTAAGATGTTCGAAGGCCTTTGTTGCTTCTGGAGTCCATGAAAATGCATCTTTCTTTAATAATGTTGTTATAGGTGTTGCTATTCTCCCATAATTCTTAACAAACTTGTAATAATACCTTGTCAACCCGAGAAATCCTCGCAGATGCCTTATGGATGTGGGTATTTTCCATTCCTTAATGGCTTTAATTTTTCTAGGGTCTACCTTAACACCTTCATGAGATACAATATGACCCAGATATTCCACCTCTTGTACTCCAAAGAAACATTTGGAGCTTTTTGCATATAATTATTTCTCCTCCAATAGTTGTAACACCCTGTCAACATGTTCAACATGATCCTTCCAAGACTTGCTGTAAATTAGTATATCATCAAAAAATACTAACACAAATTTTCTAAGGAAGGGTTTGAAAATGGAAATTCATCAAACCTTGAAATGTAGAAGGTTGGTAAGGCCAAAAGGCATGACCAAAAATTCATAATGACCCTCAAGAGTTCTAAATGTTGTTTTCGTAATGTCTTCAGTCTTCATTCTGATTTGATGATATCATGAACGAAGATCCAACTTGGTGAAGTAAATTTATCCATGCAATTCATCCAATAATTCATCAATGACAGGAATGGGAAATTTATCTTTAATAGTGAGCTTGTTGAGCTCCCTATAATCCGGACACATGCACCATGATCCATCCTTCTTGTGCAATAATATCATTGGAGCAGAGAAAGAACTTTGACTAGGTTGAATTATACCAGCCTTTAGCATTTCTACAACCATACGTTCAATTTCACTCTATTGGGCATAGGGATATCTGTACGGCCTAATTTTTGGAGGAACACTTCCTGGAATCAAATGAATAGCATGATCCTGATCATGAATAGGTGGGAGACCTTTGGGAGTCTCAAATACCTTGGAATGATTGTCTAAGACTTTTTGGAGATCTGGAGAAATAGATGATTTCGATGTGGAAACATCTAGCAAACATAATTGTGCAATTACACCTTGTTGTTCTATTTTTAGAAGCTTTTTCATACCGCTAGAGCTGATTATCTTTCTCGGTTTCCCTTCAATACCCCTTAATTCAAATTCCTTTCCTTCCGCAGAAAATTTCATGAAAAGTCCTTGAAAATTAAAAGCTATTGTACCCAAGGATTGTAGCCATTGGACTCCTAGTACAACATCGCACCACCCATTGGAATGGAAAGCATTGGGTTATTCAATACATATTCTCCCATGGATAGCTTGATATTATGGAACTTTCTAGAGCAATTTATGGTTCCTCCACTTGCAACCATCACTTGACATTTTGGTGCTGGATATATGAAGCAATTCAATTATTTTGCTATCTTACAATGAATAAAATTGTGGGTACTTCCTGAATCAATCAACACTATTACCTTTTTCTTCTTGATATGTCCTTCTATCTTGATAGTTTGAGGAGTGGTAATTCCAACGAATGCATTACAAGATATGGTCGGATTCATTTCTTCTTTATCTAGGGTTTGTTCCTAGAGTATATCCTTTTTTTTGACATTTCTTGTTCCTTTTCTTCCTCCTCTTCACAATCTATGTAGAATAATTTCTTCTCAGCACACTTATGACCTTTAGTGTATTTTCTATCATAACTGTAACAAAGCCCTTTTGCTCTTTTTTCTTCCAATTGTTGTGGTGTCAACCTTATAGGTTGTGGAAGGCTCGGGGCAGCAGCACTTCCATCTTTATAGTTGTGAGTGGTAGGCTTCCTGGTTGCCATAATTTTGCTTTCCATTTTTCTTGCTAACCTGAATACCTTTTCCAATGAATCAGGTTCCCAAAGGCGAACCTCATGTTGAATATTATCCTTTAAAGTCCCTATGAACACATCAATCCTATGCTCCTCTAGAATATATTTTACCCTTATGTTCAATTTTTGGAAGTCCTCAATGTGCTCCATCATTGAACCCTTTTGTTTGAGACTTATCAATTGGCTAAAAAAGGTGTTGCTTTTTGTATCCTCATAATGTGTTGTCATTTCTTCCGTAAAAATTTCCCAAGTGACAATTTGTTTACGAGAGCAAAGCCATCGATACCATACAAACTGATTTGGTTCCAAATATAAAGTTGCAATACGTACCTTTTGTGTGTTTTTCACATTATGGAGATCGAAAAATTGCTCCATCTGTAGTATCCATGTTGCGGGATCCTTGCCATCAAACTTCCTCATATCGATTTTTGGAATATGGTGGGTCTTCAATCCAACATTAGAGTCTATGAAATCATGATTAACATTTCTTTTGTTCTCAACATGAGTTTCCTTTACTACCCTTTCACCATTAGTGACCATTTCTTGTAACAACTTATTCAAATTTATCTTCAATTCTTCCATATTATCATCCATGCCATTCATCTTAGCTTCCATCTTAGCGTCCATGCCATTCATATTATCTTCCATGCCATTCATCTTAACTTGCATGCTATTCATATTAGCTTCCACGCCATTCATCTTGGCTTCATTTACCTTTAGTGAGAGTGAAATTTGTTGTATTTGGTCTTGTAATTTTGATATATCATGTTGCATTTCTTCCTCTTCTTCACAAGTCATGCTAGATATTTCAGGTTTCTGACTAGGTGTTTCCATTTTCTTTCTTCAGGGAATTAATTAATGCTAATAATTCTTCACTATTCCCTTTGAATTCCTTCAAATTAATTTTTCCAACCAATCTTATGCAAAATAAAAAAATTACACAACTTTTTTTTCACTTTGTAAGAGCTCGATATTGAATTTGTTGTATCTCTGTAGCCGTGGATCTCGAAGATATGAAATCTCGTCCTCCGGTAGCCCTTTGGGTCCTATTTCTAACCCCGCAAGTCTTATCAAGATTGGATTCTCCAAGGAAGAGTTATGCCAAATCTCCCACGGTGACCTGATTATAGACTAGTTCAGTAGAGCGAACTTGTATGACATGCCGTGTCTCATTGTTTCGAGCTTAGGTTTTGAAAATGATTCTCACACAAACTACAGTCCATCCTCTTTTTGCAACTTCTTACGAAAATTTAATCTGATATTCAGAGTGAAAGTTATGACGATTTTCTCAAGGTGACCTGTTTGAAATGTAATTCGGGGGTCTGCAAAAGTCCTAACTTCCTCAGATCATATCTCCGAGAATATAGAAAGACAAGCTCTGAAATTCAGACTTGAGGTTCAACGCGATTTTTTATCAAATGGGTTTTGTTTTTCACTTCTGAAATGTCGCAGAAAAAATGTTATAGTGAAAATGCCATGATGTCTTGTTTGGAGCAGCGAAACCCTAGAATCCAAAGCTCTGATACCAAATGTTAGGAAACCAGCTCACAAAAAGATAGAAAAGATAGATCAACGCCTTAAAAATAAACCTCTTCAAGGGGGCAACCTCCTTTACATTACACAAATGAACAATTCTTCGATGATTCAAATGACAAAACCTCCTTTCTATATATAGGAGTCTAAGGGGTCATAATATAACCAAGCTAACCTAACAATAATAATATAAAGGCACAAAAATAACAATAGAGGGATTTTATGGGGCACAATAATAACAATATGGGGACAATAGGGGCACAACAATATTAATAAGGGATAAAACTACAATAGTAATGGGGGAATCACTAGTATTATAGGGGCCTAACAACCTTCGGATTTGAAAATGATACAAACAAAACTATAGTCCATCCTCTTTTTCTAACGTCTTACGAAATTTCAATATGATGCTCAGATAAAAAGTTATGATGATTTTCCCAAGGTCACCTGTTTGGGATGTAATTCGGGAGCTTTCCAAAACCCTAACTTCCTTGGATCATATCTCCAAAAATATAGCGTGAAGTGCTCTGAAATTCAGACCCGAGATGCACCGCAATTTTGGCTCAAATGGATTTTAATTTCAACTTCTGAAACGTCATAGAAAACAAGTTATAGCGAAAATTCCATGATGACATGTCTGGAGCAGTGAAACCCTAGAATCCAAAGCTCTGAAACCAAATGTTAAGAAACTTACTCACAAAAAGAAAGAAAAGAGAGATCAACGACTTCAAAATCAGTCTCTTCAACGGGGAAACCTCATTTACATTACACAAATGAACAATTATTTTATGATACAAATGAAAAAACCTCCTTTCTATATATAGGAGTCTAAGGGGTCACAACATTATCAAAGCCGACATAACAATAATAATATAAGGGCACAACAATAACAATAGTGGGCTTTTATGAGGCACAAAAATAACAATATGGGGACAATAGGGACACAACAATAACAATAAGGGCTACAATGACAATAGTAATGGGGGAATCACAAGTATAGGGACCTAACACCAAGAGATCTACATATAGGAGTTGAGTTTGAAGAACTAATTATGGAGGAGTTTAAATCTAACAGTGTATATGTCAGTCTACAAAACATTTATTATAGAAGGGGTACATTGATTTTCATTATTAAAAATTATTTCTTGAGCTAAATTTGGATGTCTTCGCAACAACATAGGAATATTTTTTTTGAAACATTATTGATAACTAACCACATACGTTCTTTTAAATCTAATAACTACACTGATAGATATGTCTATTTTGAAATAGGGTTTCCAAAATTTTAATTTAATTATCAATATTTAACAGGTGGATGACAGAGATTTAATCTCTCCATGTAATATTTTTAGTAGTAGGGATGATTTGGTTGAAATTTATCACAAAATAATTATGTCCATTCTTTTTTAAATTTGATTAAGAAAAATGTTATAAAATTAAACTATATATATATATATATATATATATATATATATATATATATATATATATATATATATATATATATATATATAATGAGTTATGGTTTTTTGTGCATGTGGTATTGATAATCCATGGTATTGGCCCATGGTATTATAATAAATCTTATTTACAAGTTAAGAATATCTATGGTAAAGTGGGGATAAATCTTCATTGTTAATAATATTTTTACATGTATTTTTAAATGTACATATGTTCAACTCATATATTAATGATGCAAGTGTTTTGAGGTGTATCATGGATTATCTATGGGAGTTTACCATTACTAAATAACTTATCCATCTTAACTATGGATCTATCAAACGTCGAGAGGGATCAAATCAAATCTCTCGACATGGAAACCTCATTTTTGAGTGCAAAACTTGAGGAAAGGTTTGCACCTAGAGAGATTTGATCCCTCTCGGCACTTGATAGATCCAGAGTTAAGATGGATCTAGGTTGGTTTCAGTCGTGTGTGGCCAAGGAAAATCTATCAAAGATATGATTAATTTTATCAATAATATGTAAATACATCTAATATTAATATAATCATTTTAAATATACTAAATATTTCTGAGATTAATCTGGTCATTTTAATTTTAAATTTTCTTAGTTATATTGTTAATAACTATAATGATAAAAATGATGAAATAAAAATTTTGAATGCAAAGTGACAATGTCATAGTGTTAGATGATAGAAAATGTGAATAATAAGAATGTAGTGAATTACAAATAGTCTTCAATGTGATCAATCTCAAACTATTTTCTTCTACTATTATTGTTGTCACCCTTGTTAGTTTTTCCATCTTTTCATATTGCTTATATGACAAGACAATTGAAATCTTAAACCATTTAAATATTTAGCTCAAGTTGTTGTAGTAAACATCATACCTTGTCTCTCTTGCTCTCCCATATTAATAAGTTAAATTACTATAATACAAAAATAAATGTACATTGTCAATAATGTTTCGTTCTTACACTGAAATCAATACACATTGTTAATCCAATCACTTTAAAATTAATGTACCATCATACATCCAATTATGTCAAACCAAAAGTCAACATCTACATTGAAATCAATGCATCTAATGTAAGCAATCAAATAGGATTGGATATCAACATCTACATTGAAATCGCATCTAATGTAAGCAATCAAATAGGATTGGAAATCAACATCTACACTCAAATCAATGCATCTAGTGTAAGTAAGAAAATAGGATTAGAAACCAACATCTACACTGAAATCAATGCATCTAGTGAAAGAAATCATATAGGATCAGAAATCACCATCTACACTGAAATCAATACATTTAGTGTAAACAATCAAATAGGATTAGAAATCATCTACATTTAAATCAATGCATATAGTGTAAGAAATCAAATAGGATTAGAAATAACATCTACATTGAAATCAATGCATCTAGTGCAAGAAATCAAATATGATTATAAATCGCCATTACCCTAAAATCAATGCATTTAGTGCAAGCAATCAAATAGGATTAGAAATCATCTACATTTAAATCAATGCATCTAGTGCAAGCAATCAAATAGGATTAGAAATCATCATCTACACTGAAATAAATGCATCTAGTTCAAGAAATATTATTCCCTATTTCCCCCTCCATCTATATCTATATCTCCCTCCATATCTCCTTCTTTGACTCACTATCTCACCCCATCAAACACCACGCTCTATCACTCCATATATATCAATCTCTTTGTCCCTCCCTCCCTCTCTCCATCTCTCTCTTCTTCCCTCTCTTCACCTTCCATCTATATCTCTATCTCCCTTCGTCTCTCTATATCACCCCAAAAACATACACTCTCTTTCTCCAATCTATCTATTTATCCCTCTCTCTCTTTCTCTCTCCTGCTTCTATCACTCTTCCCTCTTGTTGTCCTCTCTCCCTCTCTCTCCATATTCCTTATCTCTCCCTCTCTCTCTCTCCACCTTTCTCTCTCTATGTCTTTTTTCTTACCTCCCTTTCTCTCCCCGTCCAAATCTATCTCTCTTTCCCTCCCTCTCTCCACTCTCTCACATCCTCACTCTCTTCCTTCCTCTCTCCCCCTTTCTCTCCCACCTCTCTCTCTCTCTCTCTCTCCAACTCTATTACTATATCTCTCCCTCTCTTTTTCTCTCTCCTTCTCTCCCCCCTTCTTTCCATATCTCCTTTGTCTCTTTTTCTCACACCCAAACATACACACACTCTGTCCATCTCTCCCTTGTCACTCCCTCTCTCTCTCCACTTCTCAATCTCTATGTCTTTCTTCTTCCCTCGCTTTCTCCCCCTCCAACTCTATATCTCTATCCATCCCTCTCTCCCTCTGTCTCTCCTCCTCTCTCTCATCCTTCCTCTCTCTCCCTTTCTCTTTGACCTCCCTCTCTCTTCCCCCATCTCTCTCTCTCTCTCTCTCTCTCTCCAAACCTCTCTCTTCTCCCATCACTCTCCTCCGCTCTCTCAAGTCCTCTCTCTCATCCTTCTTCTCTCTCCCTTTCTCTCCTACCTCCCTCTCTCTTCCCCCATCTCTCTCTCTCTCTCTCTCTCTCTCTCTCTCTCTCGAATCCTCTCTCTTCCCCCATCACTCTCCCTCTCTCTCTCGAATCCTCTCTCTTCCCCCATCACTCTCTCTCTCTCTCTCTCCTTCTCCTCATCTCTCCCTTGTCACTCCTTCTCTCTCTCCACTTCTCACTCTCTATGTATTTCTTCTTCCCTCCCTCTCTCCCCCTCCAACTCAATATCTTTGTCCCTTCCTCTCTCCTCCCCTCTCTCAAGTCCGCTCTCTCTCATCCTTCCTCTCTCTTCCTTTCTCTCCTACCTCCCTCTCGCTTCCCCCATCTCTCTCTCTCTCTCTCCAATCCTCTCACTATCTCCCTCCCTCCTTTTCTCTCCCTCTCTTACTCTTCTCTACCTCTCTCACTCCTCTCCCTGTCTCTCCCTTCATTCCTCTTCTCCTCTCCTTCAGTTTATCTCCATCTCTTGCTTCCGACTCCCCATATCTCTCCACCTTTATCACTCTATGTGTTTGTTCTTCCCTCTAATTTATATATAGAGTTAATATATATCATGATATATAATAATATATTTTTTTTTCTGAATAAAGACTAATTCTATTAAGAAAAGAATATGGTACAATCAGAGCTTTTTGAGAAGCGAAGCTAAAGAGCAAGGGAGCCGGAAATGATATGATATCAACCTCGGTCCCATAGAGCAACCACGGCATAAGCAAAAGATGATAGAGAGGACAAGAGGAACAAGCTGGTCTAGGGAGTCTACCCAGCATGGGCAGAATCTTCCAATCTACATTTTTTACCTTTCTTTTTACTGACTTTGACCCAACCATTTTGATCTGGCTGGACCGAAACTACTTGCAGATTGTTCTGTGCTAAAGGAGGAGACTCCTTGTCTGAATCAGAAGGCGAAGACTCATGTGAACGTTTCTGCGAGAACAGAGGCACAGAATGATCCTCGGCGCGGGCTGAGGGTGCGTCCTTCGGTTGCTCCAAATTCTCCTCTTCCACTTCAATGTCCTCCTCATCAGAGCTAGAGGACTCTATGTCATCCATAGGGGGTATATCACACGGTTTCCAACTCTTGGATTTGGATTTACGAGTGATATTCTTCTTTTTGTCAAAGAACGATGCACATGAGTTCTGGAGATGCCCCGTCTGATGGCAATGGCGACACCTGAAGGCTGTGTTCTCATAGTCCAAAGTTTGTGTCCAATGGAAGTCCCCGACTTTGAGGATGATCTGATCTGGCAACCCTTTACTAATGTCTATTTCTGCACAAATTCTGCCAAAGGTATATATTCCTTTCTCCGCCCTTGAGGTATCTGTAGCCAGGAAGCGGCCTAGGGTGTCCCCGATTCCTTGAAAGACAACAAAATGCCATAGATGCGCAGGGAGATTTGGAAGCCTGACCCAGATAGGAAGCTTGGTGATGACTGCAGTGGAGGGGTCAAAGTCTGGGAACCAGGGGGAGACGAAGAGTCCAGTTGATCCCCAGAACCAGGGGCCTCCCATTAAGGCTTTCTGGTAATCTTCGTTGAAGGCGAGGACTACAATAAAGAAGCCTTTTGAGCAGAGGAAGACTTTGCAGTTGTTGGTCCAATTGGAATGGATCCACTGGTATAGATCAGCCGTGCGGGGCCATAGGCCATTAAATCTGCAGATGAGGGCTGTTTCTGCAAATGTCTGGTATTGATCATCCAGAGATGGATGAGAGATTTCAATAGCAGGGGTTTCCTCCATTTTGTCCACCAAGAAAGGCTTGGGAGCCTCGGCAGATTGCGCAGACTTCTTGGCAGGCTGTGCATGTACTGCATCTTTGTAGGAAAAACCTTTGGAGGCAGAGGATTGCCCAACTGCACCTCCCCTTAGTTGAAGTGATAGGATCACTGTGGCATTTCTTTCAATATTATAAAAAGAAAGAGGCAGATTGTTATCAAGCTGCTTACCTGCAAAGAGGAGCCGTAGAAGGGAGGAAGGGATCCCCAGCCTCTGTTCAAGTATCTTTAGGAGATGGCGCACTGTGAAAGACGGCTGGACCCCAAGGAGCAGGGTTTTGCCAGTCAAAAGAATTATTTGAATCTGAAAATTCACTTGCTGGAGATGAATAGGATCTCGGCTGCCTGAATGAGGAGACGAGGTTGCAACAGTGAGATTGTGGGACTGTAGAGCCAGCTCCAGATCCTGGCAATACTGTTGTTGCATGTGAAAGAGTGCGGTAGTTGCCGGAGGTATTTCGTCAAACACTTGTCGCGCATAGAGAGGGGATTTTTCCTCTGCAAGCAAAACTGGCGGGTTCAAGTGTTCCGATCCTTCGCTAGTCCTACATTCGGTGCACTGGGTTCTGAGATCCGACGCCCACCACTGATGAAGGTCGTGCACCCTCTTGAAATCCGGCGCCTGAACCAAAGTAACCGTAAGCCTCGCGGAGGGAAAATGCCGCACTGCGAGGCTCGCTTTTCTGTCGGCTTCGATTTTCGGCATCGTCTGCTGGTTGGTGAAATGGGCATCATAAGCCGAGCAGATATCATCCCTGGGATTAACATAGAGAGAATACGCTGCTAGGGGCTTTGCTGGAGCGCCCTTGGCTGCTACGCCGTTGGTCAGCTGATGGCTCCATGGGCGTTTTGTGTAAGCAGGGGCCTGATGCCGCGCTGCTTCAGAACAATCTACCCATAGATCTGCACGGGTATTCTTGTCTGCGGCTCCATCAGTCACCAAATCAACCTGAGCGTCTGCTGAGAGTGATAGATCCTTTGATCTGTGCCTGCGGATCTTGCATCCATTCGCATCCCGGGCGTTCTGAGAACCCATGGCGGCTGAGGGTTTCGCGGCAGCTACAGAGCTAGGGTTCGGGATCAAAATAAACATGATATATAATAATATATTATAATATAACAAATTTAATATTGTATTAATCCAAAGTTATTAAATTTTGATAATATTAATATTATGGTTAATAATGTTTTTTTGCATGGTATTTGGCCCATAGGCTTCACCTAAATAAAACCTCTTTTATTTGCCATGGTATTTGGTCCATAGGCTTGGTATATAATTAGATGTTGATTTCCAATCCTATTTGATATATTTTTATTTATTTACCATACCCCATTATACCTCTTTTACATTTTTTCATTTACCATAGCACTTTTATAAATACGGTATTTGGCCCATGGTATTAATAATAATTTGTCCCATGGTATTAATAATAATTTGTCCCATGGTACTTGGCCCATAGGCTTCACTAAATAAAATCTATTTTTTTTGTTTTTGTAAATATACAGAGGTTTATGGAGTAAATTGTTGGCATTATGGTTCAAGTGTTGTCCTTGATGGCAACTCACTCAGTGGATGGTACAGGTGCTCAAAGGTTAGTACAGGTGATGGCAACTCAATCAGAAGACAGATCTCAGTACAGCATGGCAAGAAAGCTCATACACGCTCTTTCGTTAAGCCCAAGTCGCGTGTACACGCAAGTTAGATTCAGAAAAAGCGCGTGTATGTGGAAAGGTTCCTTTGGTTCATGGTGGTTAGACCTTGGAAGTTGTGCCTATGATTTCGGACCATTATGTCTCGACGGGCGTGTCGATCCCTAGTTTTAAAGTTGATGGTATTGTGTTACTATGGTTTTGGCTCTTGGTATTGAGAAAGGCCTAAGGCTATATAAGGAGAAGAAGATCATTAGGCAAAGATCATCTTTCGACAAGGCATGAATATCTAAGAGAGAAAGAGATCTGATATGCAGGTTCTAAGTTGGTTGATCTGAGCTAAGGAGAGATCTCATCGGTTGATGGAGAACTAGATCTAAGGAGAGATCGGGATCAAATGGTTTGAAATGCACTATCATGTTATGGTTGATTATGCGTATTTCTAGATCTGCATATTGTCGCAATGTTACGTTCTGAGTCTAACTAATATCTGGTACAACTGCAAGTTGAGAAAGTTTATTTTTAGATCTGTACGCAGGTTGGCTTCGGTAAAAGCGCGTGTATACGCGGTTTCTGCTCATTAAAGTAGCGTATATCTTTTGAAGCTTGATTTGGGTTTACAGTGGGATCTGACTGTTATTACAGAGTTCTGTAGTCTGCTCTGTGTTCTGGTAACTGGTGATTGACAGGGTTCAGTGGTTCAGTGATTCAAAGTTGGTTGTTTTATGCTTCAATGATCTGTTGTGAAAATTGAATGAATTGTGGTCTTCAGATTGTAATGTTGTGCTTCAGGAATATCCAAGTCTGAAAATGTATGAAAAGTGATACCTGGAAGAAGGAAGATTGTAGGTCAGCACCTACGTACTAGTATCTTGGCTAGTACAAAAGCAAAAGGGGGTTGGAGCTCCCTTCCAAGGAAGTTTGGAGAACGAGAGAAGGTTGAAGCCTTCTGCAGGTTGTAGCCTGCGTACTGGTATAAGGCTGCACCAGTACAAAAGATTGTAAACTGAAGTTTCATATTAAGAAAGATAGAGACAACTTGCAGCAGGTGGTTTTCACCCACATTGGGTTTCCACCTTATATCTTGGTGTTCATGTGTGTGGCTTTTTATCTGTTCTGTTATACTGCACATGTTTACTGTTAATATGATGAATAATGTCCTGATGCACTTAATTGAAGAATAAGCCAACTAAATTGTGAGTTTTCTGCTTATACGCTGTTTTACTTCGTCACAGTAGCGTGTACACGCTGGTTCACTTAACTGAAGTAGCGTATATGTTTTGGGCATTTGAAAAGTTTGATTAATCTGATAATACTGATTCACCCCCCCTCTCAGTATTATTTCCAACAATTGGTATCAGAGCAGGTCCTTCAGAGAAGCTTGATCGCTTGAAGGAAGATCATTCATCATGAGCAACTACGAGAAAGAAGCATCAATCAGGCCACCGGTTTTTGATGGAACAAATTTCAATTATTGGAAGGTAAGAGTTACTGCATATCTTCAATCTCTTGGTACAGAAGTTTGGGACATTGTAGAAAAAGGCTATGCTTTTCCTTCAGCTACTCCTACAGATCCAGATGAAAAAAAGGCATATGAAACAAATGCAAAAGCAGTCGCTACCCTATTAGGAAGTATATCTCAAACAGAATTCATGAAGGTCATGCACTTCAAATCAGCAAAAGAAATATGGGACAAAATGATCACTAGCTATGAAGGAGATGAACAGGTAAAGGAAGCTAAACTTCAAACACTCAGGATTCAATATGAGACTCTCAGGATGTATAATGATGAAAGTGTGGCTAATTATTTTCTCCGGGTAGATGAGATTGTTAATTGTATGAAAAACTTGGGTGAAGAAATAAGAGAAACTATAGTAGTTCAAAAGGTTCTAAGATCTTTATCCCCCAAGTTTGAATCTAAAGTATCTGCAATAGAAGAAAAAGAAAATCTCCGTGTTCTCACTATGTCTCAGCTACATGGAATTCTAACCGCTTATGAAATGAGAAAGGGAGGTCCATCTGACAGAAGGGAAGCTGCTTTTAAGGCATCAGGAAAAGAAGATTACTATGAAGCAAGCCATGTTCCAGAAGAAGAGGAAGAAGAATCAAACTTTGTCAGAAATCTTCAAAGGGGTTCTGGAAGGTTCAGAGGTAAGCTACCTTTCAAATGTTTTGCTTGTGGGAAAGTAGGTCATTATGCTGCAAAATGTCCTTATAAGGATAAAGGAAAAGAACCTGCTAGATGGAACAAGAAACAAAGTACAAATAGGAAAAGCTACTACACCCATGAAGATAGTGATGGCTTATCAAACATTGATGAAGATGAACAAGGTAATAAATATAAGCTGTTAATGGCATTTGAAGATGATGATTATGAGGATGCTATAGATGTGGATAATCTCTATAATGAAATCACTAGACTCAAGAGAAGCATAGAAGAAAGGAATGTGATTATTGATACTTTGCAATTTCAAATTGATGAAAAGGAAAAACATCATGAAAAACTAGAAGGTGAAATTGTTGGTCTCAGAAAAGAAATTGAGAAAACAAAAACTATTAATCTTAAATTTGTCAAAGGATCTGAAACCTTGGATGAGATTATTAGTGTGCAGCGGTCTCCTCTAAACAAAACAGGTTTGGGCTATAATGGAGAAACCTCTCAAGCATCCACCTCAAAAAGTTATCTTGATGCAGCAAGAGGAAATGAGCGGAAGAACAATGAAGATAATCAGGTAAAGCAAGGACGAGTTACAAACAGAAACTATCAGGGACAATCCTCCTTAAGGATGAACAAAAGCTACAACCAACCACAGGTAAAATCTTCTCAGTTTGGCTCAAGAATAGATGAAAATAGAAATTACAATCAGTTGGCTGGTAGATTCAATAACCGCAGAAGCTTCTTCAATGGACAATGCTTTTCTTGCCACAACTTTGGTCACAGAGCAGCTCAATGTGTTGCATATAAAACAATCATGACTAGGGAAGCTCAAAAACAAAGAAGTATGACAGGGATTACAAAAAGGACCTATAACAACTTTTCGGTGCTTGAAAATGAAGTTGAATGTTCTATTTGCAATAATTTTGGTCATAAAGACTCTGAATGCAGGAGCAGGTTTCAGGAGAAAAAGGAACAAGCCACAAGCACCAAAACATGGAGAATAAAGGAACCTCAAACAGAAAGATGTGGGATAGCATTTTATGCAGAAGGACAGGAAAATCTATGGTACATTGACAGTGGATGTTCGAAACATATGACAGGTGATAAAGAAAAACTTGAATCTTATTCTACTTTAGAAAAGGGAAAGAAAGTCTCTTTTGGAAATGATACTCCTGCTACTATAAAAGGAAAAGGTATTGCTCCTTTAAAAGAAAAGGTCAAGGCTGGAAATGTTTTGTATGTTGATGGATTGAAACATAATCTTCTAAGTGTCAGCCAGATGTGTGATCAAAAAACAGAGGTTATTTTCAGATCGAATGGATGTCTTGTTCGTGATCTTGATACAGGTAAAACAGTTCTCAAAGGCAAAAGAACTCCAAATAATCTGTACATATTTGAAGAAGAACAACAACAATGCTATCTTAGCAAGGATGAAGAGCACTGGTTATGGCATCGAAGGTTGGGACATCTAAGCTTCTCACAAATAAGGAAAGCATGCAAATATCAGGCAGTTCGCGATCTTCCAGATATCAAAATTCCAGACAACACCATATGCAAATCTTGTCAGTTTGGAAAGCAGACCAGAACTAACTTTCCAGAGAAGGAAGGGTCAGCTAGCTTGCCTCTTGAGCTAGTCCATACAGATGTATGTGGTCCATTTAGGAAAAGGTCACCTCGAGGAGAAGAATATCTGATATTATTCATTGATGATTTCTCAAGGTTTGTTTGGTTAGGGCTTATGAAGCACAAAGATGAAGCATTCGAAAAATTCAAATCCTTCAAAGCATTGGCCGAAAATGAATCAGGACACAAAATCAAGTGCCTCAGATCTGACAGAGGTGGGGAGTTCACATCAAATGAATTTTTTGATTTCTGCGATGAACATGGGATAAGAAGAGAATTCTCTACAGCTAGAACTCCTCAGCAAAATGGGGTTGTGGAAAGAATGAACAGAACTATCCAACAAATGGCTCGTGCTATGCTCGATGAATCAGGTACTCCTGCAACCTTCTGGGGAGAAGCCGCACATGCTGCTGTTATCATTCTTAACAAAACAAATGTCCGAGTAAACAGCACTCAAACACCTCATGAGCTTTGGAGTGGTAAAACTCCTTCCGTGAAGCATTTCAAAATCTTTGGGAGCAAATGTTATATTAAGAACACTGATGAGCAACTTGGCAAACTTGAACCTAGAGCAGATGAGGGCATTCTTCTTGGTTATTCTCCACATAGCAAAGCATACAAGTGCTACAATAAAAGACTTGGCAGAATTGTTGACAGTATTGATATAGTGGTTGATGAGAAGGGATATATTCCTAGGCAAGTTCATCATGAAGAAGATGAAGGTTACTCTCAAAGGCGAAATGATGAAGAAGAAGAACCTCAAGAAGAAGAAGAATCTCAAGAAGAACCAGAGGAGCAGACAAGAATAGAAGAAAAGACTCCATCCAGATATGTCCAAAAGAATCATCCAGAAACTCAGATTGTGGGGCAAAAAGAAGCAGGAGTACAAACAAGGACACTTGCAGAAGCTTCAAGCTACTTGGCTCTACTCTCCTCCATTGAACCACAAAATGTGAAAGAAGCATGCAAAGATGAATGTTGGGTCAAAGCAATGGATGAAGAACTTGAGCAAATCGAAAGGAACAACACTTGGGAATTGGTTCCTAGACCAAAAGATAAGAATGTAATAGGAACAAAATGGGTCTTCAAGAATAAGTTAAATGAAAATGGAGAAGTAATTAGAAACAAGGCCAGACTTGTTTGTAAAGGGTATGCACAGCAAGAAGGAATAGATTTTGAAGAGACCTTTGCTCCTGTGGCAAGACTAGAGGCCATCCGAATGTTCCTTGCTCTCTCAAGCTTTCAAAACTTCAAGGTATTTCAAATGGACGTGAAATCAGCCTTCCTGAATGGAGACTTAGAAGAAGAAGTATATATTGAGCAGCCAGATGGGTTCATTCTTGGGAATGATCCAAACCTTGTATGCAGATTGAAAAAGGCTCTCTATGGGCTCAAACAAGCTCCAAGGGCTTGGTACTATCGGTTGGACAAATATCTTCACCAACAAGGCTTTTCAAAAGGATCAGCAGATAGCAATCTCTATATAAAAGTTGAAAATAACAAATTGCTAATTCTTGTTGTTTATGTAGATGATATTATTTTTGGCAGCAATGAAGAGACTATGAGTCAAAACTTTGCCTTGGTTATGCAGAAAGAATTCGAAATGTCACTTCTTGGAGAATTGACATATTTTCTTGGATTGCAAATCCAACAAAATGAAGGAGGTATCTTCTTGTCTCAAACCAAATACCTCAAGCAGATCTTGAAGAAGTATGGCATGGAAGAGTCAAAACCAGTATGTACACCCATGGTTACAGGATGCAGCCTCAGTGCAAATGATGAATCAGCAGCAGTCCACCAACCCACTTATAGATCCATGATTGGGAGTTTGCTTTATTTGACAGGTACTCGACCAGATATTACACATGCAGTAGGAATGGTTGGAAGATTTCAAGCCAACCCAAAGGAAACTCATCTTCAGGCAGTCAAAAGAATCTTCAAATATCTTCAAGGGACCCAAAACTATGGCTTATGGTATCCTAGAAATACTGATCTCACTCTTCATGCTTACACAGATGCAGATTGGGCTGGAAGTGTGGATGATAGGAAAAGCACAAGTGGAGGTGCTTTCTTCATGGGTTCCAGATTAGTATCTTGGTTCAGCAAGAAACAAAGTTCGATTGCCTTATCTACAGCTGAAGCAGAATATGTAGCTGCAGCATCTTGTTGTACACAACTTCTTTGGATGATGCAGACCTTGCAGGACTTTCAAATCACTTGCACTCCACCTGTCTCTATCTTATGTGATAATACAAGTGCAATCAGCATTTCAAAGAATCCAGTCATGCACTCAAAGACCAAGCACATACCAATCAAGTACCATTTTCTTCGGGAACAAGTGCTTGAACAGAAGGTCAAGTTGGAGTATGTTCCTTCTAAGGAGCAAGTTGCTGATATTCTCACAAAACCACTGCCCAGGGAAACTTTTGAATATCTCAGACAAAAGCTGGGAGTAGTTAATGCTTCATCCTGTTGTTGAAATTTGTTTGTTCTACAGAAAAGTTGGTATACGCAGGTTACGGAAGTAATATTAGCGTATACACGCGGATTCATGGTGGGAAAGTCGCGTGTATGCTGGACGCTTGTTGCAGAAAGAATATCCGCGTACATACGCTGTTTTATACAGGAGAAAACGCGTATATGAAGTTCTGAACAGCAAGGGAAAACTCTGAAGTTCTGAACAACAATAGGAATGTCAGAATTATTCAGGCACAGTTTCAGGGAGTGCAACAGGCACAGGTTCAGGGGGAGCAGCTCAAAAGTCTCATAAAGCATTGTTGGCATTCAGATGTTTTTGGTTGTTGGTTTCAGGAGAAGGAGCTCAGAAAGAAATTCTAGTTGCTGATCTAACAAGATGTTTATCAGATGCTGCTGATGTCTTTCCTAAGTCTTGGTCTAGATCTGTTGTCTCTATGTCATGTATCTCTCTTGTCTCTTTTATGGTGTCAAGGTCATGTAACGGCCTTTGTTGGTTTCCCCACTATGCCTGGGATGAATGATGAAATGTTCATGTATTATCATGGTTAGGTGGATGAGTCAATATTGATGTATCCCCACTTGGTTGGGTGGATGAGTCATTTTTTTTGTATATCCTCACTTAGTTGAGAAATGGATGTATGTATGAGTCTTTGGTGATAGGAAGGTCTTTTATGATGTATAGAGTCATGTTCTTCTTGAAGAACATCTTTTGCAGATCTTGCCTACAGTCAAGGGGAGCATGAACAGCACTTGGTGAGCAGGATGGATAGATTGGTACTCTTTGGCATTCACAAAGGGGGAGCACACTTGGAGATTTCAGCATGTACTCAGGGGGAGTATGGACAGCAGTATGGACAGCAGAAGGATTACCAAGGAAGAGAATATCTTGGTCCTCCCTTTGCCCTTGATGTCAAAGGGGGAGAGTGACTTGGTGTGGTGGTTGCCATCAAGTCCAAAGGGGGAGATTGTTGGCATTATGGTTCAAGTGTTGTCCTTGATGGCAACTCACTCAGTGGATGGTACAGGTGCTCAAAGGTTAGTACAGGTGATGGCAACTCAATCAGAAGACAGATCTCAGTACAGCATGGCAAGAAAGCTCATACACGCTCTTTCGTTAAGCCCAAGTCGCGTGTACACGCAAGTTAGATTCAGAAAAAGCGCGTGTATGTGGAAAGGTTCCTTTGGTTCATGGTGGTTAGACCTTGGAAGTTGTGCCTATGATTTCGGACCATTATGTCTCGACGGGCGTGTCGATCCCTAGTTTTAAAGTTGATGGTATTGTGTTACTATGGTTTTGGCTCTTGGTATTGAGAAAGGCCTAAGGCTATATAAGGAGAAGAAGATCATTAGGCAAAGATCATCTTTCGACAAGGCATGAATATCTAAGAGAGAAAGAGATCTGATATGCAGGTTCTAAGTTGGTTGATCTGAGCTAAGGAGAGATCTCATCGGTTGATGGAGAACTAGATCTAAGGAGAGATCGGGATCAAATGGTTTGAAATGCACTATCATGTTATGGTTGATTATGCGTATTTCTAGATCTGCATATTGTCGCAATGTTACGTTCTGAGTCTAACTAATATCTGGTACAACTGCAAGTTGAGAAAGTTTATTTTTAGATCTGTACGCAGGTTGGCTTCGGTAAAAGCGCGTGTATACGCGGTTTCTGCTCATTAAAGTAGCGTATATCTTTTGAAGCTTGATTTGGGTTTACAGTGGGATCTGACTGTTATTACAGAGTTCTGTAGTCTGCTCTGTGTTCTGGTAACTGGTGATTGACAGGGTTCAGTGGTTCAGTGATTCAAAGTTGGTTGTTTTATGCTTCAATGATCTGTTGTGAAAATTGAATGAATTGTGGTCTTCAGATTGTAATGTTGTGCTTCAGGAATATCCAAGTCTGAAAATGTATGAAAAGTGATACCTGGAAGAAGGAAGATTGTAGGTCAGCACCTACGTACTAGTATCTTGGCTAGTACAAAAGCAAAAGGGGGTTGGAGCTCCCTTCCAAGGAAGTTTGGAGAACGAGAGAAGGTTGAAGCCTTCTGCAGGTTGTAGCCTGCGTACTGGTATAAGGCTGCACCAGTACAAAAGATTGTAAACTGAAGTTTCATATTAAGAAAGATAGAGACAACTTGCAGCAGGTGGTTTTCACCCACATTGGGTTTCCACCTTATATCTTGGTGTTCATGTGTGTGGCTTTTTATCTGTTCTGTTATACTGCACATGTTTACTGTTAATATGATGAATAATGTCCTGATGCACTTAATTGAAGAATAAGCCAACTAAATTGTGAGTTTTCTGCTTATACGCTGTTTTACTTCGTCACAGTAGCGTGTACACGCTGGTTCACTTAACTGAAGTAGCGTATATGTTTTGGGCATTTGAAAAGTTTGATTAATCTGATAATACTGATTCACCCCCCCTCTCAGTATTATTTCCAACATAAATAAAAAGAGGTTTATTTATTTACCATACCTCTAGTTTATTTATATTTATATTTATTTACCATACTTCTAGATTAAGTATAAAAAGAGACTTTATCTATTTACCATACCTCTTTTTTAAGTGTACGTATACCTCTTTATATTTTAAATTTATATTGTGTTTATACATGATAATAATTAGATTGATTTTTAAATAGGGCCAAACTAAAAAGGTTAAATGTCAAATGTTAAATGATTACGATGTTAAATGTTAAACATTACATGTTTACATGAGATGTACCCTCATACTTGGTTGTAGAGCCTCAAAACAATTATAATTTTAAATGTATATAAAGCTCGTCAATTTGACTGAGCGTGACTACAAATTGATAAGAAGAAATTTGATCCGGGCAATGATGCATCCATATCCTAATGATGTGATTTATCCAAAAGACATTTATTTACAATATGGATCACAAAAGTCTTAGATCTAACATTATTACCCTACCTCAATTTGATCCGGGCAATGATGCATCCATATCCTAATGATGTGATTTATCCAAAAGACATTTATTTACAATATGGATCACAAAAGTCTTAGATCTAACATTATTACCCTACCTCTTGCTAACTCCGAGCAATGATGCATCCATACTATTTATTCTTGAAGACTGATTGATTTTTTCACCTTGTCGTGAGAATGAACCACAATAGTAATGATGCACCCATATCCTAATGATGTGATTTATCCGAAAGACATTTATTTACAATATGGATCACAAAAGTCTTAGATCTAACATTATTACCCTACCTCCTGCGGGTTTTCAACTGCTAACTCCAAGCAATGATGCATCCATACTATTTATTCTTGAAGACTGATTGATTTTTTTACTTTGTTCTAAGAACGAACCACAATAGTTGGTTTGAAACGTCAACCAAATCCTAATGATGTAATTAATCCAAAAAAAATATTTACAATATAAATCACAAAAATCTTAGATCTAACATATATAATCTCAGAATGATGCTACTCCATTTTCAGTTACCTCCTAACATATAAAATCTTAGATCTAACATATATAATCTCAGAATGTGGATAAATCCGAATCATGCTACTCCATATATATATATATATATATATATAATTTATCAATAATATATAATTTTAAAACATTATTTATCTTTTATAATATAATTTGTTTTAATAAATCCCAGTATTATATTATATAAACTACATTTTTAACATAATAAAAATAAATAAAAATAAAAATTAGTCCCTAAAAAAATCACTGAAACATTAAGATTGATGAGCAGACTCAACAGCTGAAAACTACAATTTCCATAATTTTTTACCAAATTTCAAATAACGTTTTATACCAAATTTCAAATAAAATTTTACTGAAAAAACACGGGGGAAAAGCTCCAAGTTACTGCTATCCAAAACCATTGTGTGCGGTGTGCAAAATTAACCAACAATACGAGATTTTATGTCTAGTAATTTACGTCCTTGTGGATCGTAGATTCCAACCAGATCTCCCTGACTGTTTCACACCCTACCTACCCTCCTTACATTCACGATTTGTCTAGTAATTTACGTCCTTGTGGATCGTAGATTCCAAGCAGATCTCCCTGTCTATTTCACACCCTACCTACCCTCCTTACATTCACGATTTCATCTCGTCATACTTCTTCCCTATAGTGGAGCGCGCACACTAGCATTCCCTTCGTTTCCTACGGTCGCATGCTTCAGCCGCTATTGACTTCTGAGCTGTATCCGAAGCTCTACTTTATCTGCTGTGCTGACCACGATTCCGACGTGTGGGTGTGGTGCTCTGTGCTTCAGCTTGCGGTGCAACAGTGGATTGATGCTTATAATTGCAATGTTTATTTACCAAAGGACGAGTGGGGTTTCATTTGGCTTCTTGTGATGGGCCAGGCAGGTCATATGGGGCCGCCTCTGAAATGGCCGTTCCTTTCCATCATTGTCCGTTGTCTTCACTCTCATGGATCTGGACCCATTCCAAAAGATCATCGCCATAATTTGGCATTAAAAACCAAGTTGAAGTCCACTATTACTAGTGCAAAAGTTTTTGGCACGAATCCACTTTAAAATCCCTTCAATATCAAGCTAACTTCTATGATATCGACATTTTTGTCGATATTTTTAGCAGAGTGTTCTTTTCAAGAAGTTTGAGAGCTTGATATGAAATTTGGCCTTTGGGGGTTTGAGATCTGATGAAAAACTTCTGCTAATTATGATGTAGTGTAATTTCTACAAGTCTCTGATATCACAGAGGTTGATTAAGTTCTTAGATCGGAAGAAACAGAGCTCTCGTGGACTCCAGAGACCGGATTTCACGTGACTGAAATGGGTACAGAGTCTTCGTCTTCACCTCAACATTGCCCATTAATGGCCAAGCTGATTAGGCCCACTGTTCACAATAAAATTTCTAAAGGTGGTTTTAATTGCGACGCCGCCAAGAAGAAGCAGTACTCGCTTCCTGGAACGTCCCGGCCTTGTTATCCACTCTCTGGGCTTCAACGCCTGCTGAGAAATTTTCGAAAACCAGATCAGCTGGAGGAGCCCAAGATCGTTGGGCTGAGCATCATTATGGAGAACTCATGGAGTTATAACTGCTGCAAATATCAGTCGAAAATGGAGTCTTGTTGCAAAAGCAAACCACAAATACTTAACAAATCAATGCTGGCAGCACAGTGTAAAGTTCGATCAACCAATGACGGTTCCAAGTGTCGGAATTCAGTGCTTTTGACTCCACCCTCAGTTGTTTGCAGCAACGTCGTTGCCAGTACAACACTCCCTGCTATAGATTTTCTTGATGAATGCTATCTCTGTAAACGATCTCTAGGTCCTGGGTTAGACACCTACATGTACAGGTAACAAATCAATCATTTATTTTTTCGCCGTTGCTATTCTTCCGCGGCCATAAGCCTCGATTTCAGAAATTCCATGATTGACATTTCCAGGAAACAAGCAATATGAAAGCAAGTAGCATCACTAATTGTTTTGATGTTTGGAATTGATTTGTAAATAATTTCGGTATAGGGTTAAATTTATATTTCTCTTTTCTTTAAGAACAATAAATATTATTCAAATCTCCTTAAGATTAAAGAGTCAAATTTAAGAAGACCAATAGTATGTTATAAAGTATTATTCAATTTTTTTATTATTTAAATCTCTACAGAAATAAGCATATTTTCTCTTATAAATATTATGTAAATTATGAAATTAAATCTCCTTGCCGTTAAGCCAAAAAATTATTATGAGATTTAAATTTCAAATTTCCTAAAAATTAAACAAAAAAAAATTATGAAATTCAAATCTCTATGAAAATAAGCCAAGCCAACCAATAGGAAAATTTATGTTCCTCTGTTATCTGTATACAGGGGTGATAGAGCATTTTGCAGCGTGGAGTGCCGCCTGAAACAGATTGCAATGGATGAACCGAGGGACAAAATCGCTTCTGCTGCCCTCCAGCGTCCTGTAAGGACGACCTCACCACGGACGCGACGCTCTGACAAGAATCGAACTCACGTCGTCCAAGGCAGAGGGTTAGCAACAGCTGCATAATATGGTGAGTTCGATCACCTGTATCTATCAATCTACGCCGTAACTTCGTCCCAATATGCCAAAACATACGAATGGGAGCAGGAAAATCGTTTTGAAGTTAATGCCTAAGATTAGATTAGGCAAAGGAGGAAAACCTCCCCATAAATTTGGGGAAACTGAGAGTGTTCATCAAAATTCCACAAACCTCTCTGTAACCTGCTTTTTTTCTGTAAAAGTTACAGACGAATCAACTTTGTTTGCAAGTTTATTTTAACACCAAAAAGTATGTGGACAGTATTCAAGGAAGACGTTTCGACTTACTGTGTGGTGGACAAAGTGATTACGTGAACAAGAAATACCAAACAGACGACATCCATTATCATTTAAGTGATTGCTTAACTATTTTTTTTAACGCGTAGTCTACTCTAATTGTTCTACGTTTGTTCTTTCTCCTTTTTTTGGTAATTTTTGTTTAAAATTGGATGAGTTGTTGGAATGCTTATCCGTCTAATTTTCCTACTTTGGGTCTTTTTTTTCCTTTTTGGATAAATTTTATATAAAATTGGATAAGGCTGTGTTGGAATCCATATACGTTTAAGTTGTTTGGTATATTTTACCAATTTAATTCTATCCTTTAAAATGATTTATTTTATAATATATATTTATCTAAAGAATTAGTAAATAAAATTTAAAGAAATATATATTTGTGCAAAATATTCAAATTTATCAACTACAAAAGTCAAATCTTTAAAATTTTCCTATCTTTTTTACTTTTCAATTAGAAAATTAATTTAAAAAGGTTTTAACATTTTTTTTATATTAAATTAATAAAATAATAATAAATTTTACTTTTGATGAGATAATTAGGGAGGTCAGATGAGGGTGATGTAGTAACTATTAGCCCAAGGTTTAATTGAGGGAGATGTGCCACCACCCATTTTGGTGATCCCAACATTTATAAGTAGAGCTTCGGCGTAAATCACATAAAGAGAGACATTTGTCGACGCGTTTCGAACCAACTAGCGTGGTTCATCGTTAGGACAAGTTGTCCTGACGATGAACCACGCTAGTTGGTTCGAAACGCGTCGACAAATGTCTCTCTTTATGTGATTTACGCCGAAGCTCTACTTATAAATATTATGGATCACAGAAGCCTCAATTCAATAATTGATCCCAACATGTATATAATTGAACTTACCTTTAGATTACAAGTTAAATGGCATTTACGCCAGATCTACCTCTTTTGTCGTGTGGTGCAAGATTTGCAGGCTATGGGAAGCTTCTTGAAGCACTCTTGCTTTATTTCATGATGGTTGTTGCACTCCAACTTGGTAATATATATCTGCTAATGCAATGTCTCGTGTATTCTTTGCATTTCTCTACCACTATTTTTGGTTGTTAGGCTATTCATCGATGAGTGGATCTCCTAGCTTGCATTGTGATTTGCTTGGGGTGTTATGGGTAATGGACCATACCCTTTTGGCCTATGTCCATACACCTAACATTGACTTCAACTTGGGTTATTGTCATTTCTCCCCCTTGTCTAGAGGTTTGTTTTAAAGTACCCATTGCCCGACAACGTAAATTTTGTTGTCTTGGAACAATTTCAATTTGGGGTTAGGTATTATGTGTGGAGGTATCGTTAATCTTTTAGAACAATTTCAAAGCATACAATAATTGGCGATGTAAACTCTAATGTCTTCGCATAATTTCAAATGGTAGTTGGTAGCAATGTATGGAGCTATTGTGGGCCTTATGGAATAGTTTTAGAGCACACAGGAGTTGACGTCATATGTTCTAGTGTCATAGAACAAATTCAAACTATGATTGTCCATAGTGCCTTGAGGTAATGTGGTATTCTAGTTTGGGCTTTTGCTTCTCTTCATAGTTTAAGTCTGCATTGGTCCTGCTCTTTAGCATTTGGTAAATTGCCATGCCACGCCAACATGTCGGGTTGCGAAGGGATGCTAGTGGGCATGTATTTCACAAGAGCTCGCATGCAAGAAACTGAGATCAGTACTATGTTCAACTCTTTCACATGCAAATTTTGCTTGAAAATCAACAAGAATTACATGAAGCTAAGGAATAAATTATTATGGATCATGATTCTCACTCTACTTTGAAGTTATTACAATGGTGATTGAGTAGGTGTTGGATACAAGTTATTCAAGGGAAGATCAGAATTAGTGCGTGCATATGATGGATTTCTAATAGAAGTTAAAGGAACTCCTAACTAGAGTCCTTCTTGATAGAAATGACACAAAAAGTGAAATACCCTTAATAATGGATAAGCTTTAGTCGAATTTTAAATCTATGGGAAAATGTATGGCTAGGATTGAGGTGGTCATCATCCGTAGAAAGGGACTAACTCCTCTAGACAGTTGATAGTGTCTCTTTTTTATGTCTATTGCTTCAGCCTATTTAAGCATGTTATGGCTATTTACCTTTGTCTAGTTTTCATTTGTCTAGTTTTCATGGTAGTTTTTGTGGTTGATAAACCATAGTTTTGTAACATTTTTGAAAACTTATGGTGTTTGTGGAATCTATATATCTTTTGGGAAAATTCTTTCCTGTTTGGTTAATGGTCTAGTTTTCCCAATGGAAAACCAAAGGAACATAAAGAGATATGTAATATCTAACTACTTCCAATGAGTAAATACTTTTAATTTACAAAATAATAATAATAACAACAACAAAAATAATTTAATTTTAAGGTCATAGCCAAGTTGGATGTTAAATTGGTGTATGAGATGGAAAGTTTAAGGAGGTTGTAAACACCCTCCCTACTCCAATCCTGGGTGAGAAGTGTTCACTTAATAATCCAATCTTCATTGTTCAGTTAGAGATATGGGACAATTAAAAAAAAATGTCCTTGAACTTGCATTGGATACCACTGTGTTATTTGTCTCTGTGAAACGTTTCCAGTGATATAGAAATTCACCCCGATCTGGCATTTGGACCAAAAGTTATGGCCAGTTGAACTTCCAATGAATATAATGACACCATGTCATCAGCTCACCATGTGGCACCCACATGGCCAACCCAACCACTCACTCAACACCACATAGCATACACGTATTCATTGTCGACCCACTCATGGGTTGGGATTCTACTATTCCTCGTACATATCTATACACATAACCCTTGTCAAGGTGAATCACGATTCAAAATCCAAAAGTATAATTATAGTCAGAGGTTGGCTCATTATTCTGGTAGCATCTACCGCTTCCATTGGGGTGGGCCCAACCCCGACTTGTACACATATGAACCCCCAAGTTGATGGTTGGCTCTGACTTCGACACAACTTTTATTCTGTCGCACTGATCCTAACCTCGACTACCGCTCACCCATCAAGCCGTGAAGGCAGCCCCGAACTCAACTCTCTTAACAGAGCCATAAGATTAGCTCTGATCCTGACCCTTATCCATGAGAACTCGGTCATGAATTTGGTAATAAGGGATGAAGGTAAAAGGGCTAAGGAACACAACCTCCTATAATGTCACAACCCACGCTTCATTTCCCATTGTGATATTATGAAGTTGGTATATGAACAAGATAAGGAAACCCCACTGTGTGCATAGCGACATCTACTCATTTCGGTCTCAACGATTTCATCCTAACATGGAATGTATACGCCACAAAGGGCCGTACATGAAGGTCTTGGCCATGACTCATCCATAGTGGTTCTCTCACCAGTTAGACCGATGATAGACTTCAAGCCTTAACTTTGGGGTTCTTTGAAGCACATATCAGTGTTATCCCTCTTGAGCTTACAACCAAGTTTCCCCTACTAGGCTCGAAGAGACTATGAGGAGGGTTATTGAACAAGGATCTACCCATTCTAACTCTCAAATACTTACAGTCTCCTCGGTGCTCTGCATCTTACAAAACTAGATCTAATCCTACCCAGAGATTCAAGGTCCTCCCTTGAAAAAATAGCAAACACCATAAACTGATATAAATGATAAGGAGTTTATGGTGCCGAGAAGGTCAACAAGAAGATTGTAATTCCATTAAAAAGGAGGAGGATCCCTTTTTGAGCTCAATGGAAATCCTACAACCATCCCCTTGTTATGGACATAAATTCCAGGCATGGGCTACCTCGATGGAATTCAAATACCCTTTCTCACTGGCTTAGTGACTCGAGACTTAAACTCTCCCACCACATAGCAAGGTGTAATCTAGGACATATGTCAACGCTGCAAATGGTTATATGCACATATAAAAGGAGTACTAGCATGAAGAATAAAGTTGTAGTACTTGTAAAGGGTTTCAAAGAAACTTGGCTATTAGCAGGGACTCGTAAATGATCACCCACAAACTGGGCATAAACCAAGCTAATTTACTTGACTATAACCCAACATTCAGACAATATTATCAAGATGTTCCAACATCGAGGAAACCTACATACTAGAACTCCTAGTCTTGAAGGATTTAATCATCTATGCATTTATAATAGATGTGCAACTTCATCGGAAGCACAAGGTATAAAACCATGTCAGCCAACTCATCTAGTCATGCTCTACACCTTATAACACATGGAGATTTTGGTTCAAGATCTGAATGCAATGATCAATGTGCATACCCAACACCAGATTATGCATCACGAATATTGGAAGAAGACTCTCATACCAGATAATAGGTTAACAAGGGTAAATGAGGAGAAAAACTCAGATTCCTTAGTGCAAACACAAGCAATAACAATAGAGGCCTATGATCAAATATTCACCATGTTTCATAAAAATAGGTTCCCCATGTTGAACATTATTGTAACTTATTAACGTTGTTTCTCATTTTCCTAGCGCTAAAACAATCACATGGTGTGTTGGCCAATCCTATAAAATATCATTTACATAACCATGTCTTAAGCATTGGTGACACCAAATGTAACATACATTCATTATCATGAAATTTACATATGGATACTTATCTTATAAATTCTTGGGTAATTGAGTCTGGGACTATGACTCTCCACCTAACCATACATAATTACAACCAAGTCTCACTTGCAAATAGGACCACCAAGCCATATTCCAGAGATTGAGGGGTATTTTTCCCAATGGATAACCACAACTTGCAGTTTCTCTAGAGATACTAGAGGTCTCTCCACCTCCACCCTAAACTAAGTTGCAAACAATGAATGCACAAGGAATCAAGAGACTCATCGTCTCCACCCTTCAATTAAGTTGCAAACAACATATGCACAGGGAATTGAGAGACTCACCATCTCCACCCTTTAGCTGAGTTGCAAACAAAAAATGCACAAAGAATCGAGAGACTCATGGTATCCACCCTTTAACTAAGTTGCAAACAAGAAATTCATAGGGAATCGAGAGATTCGCCGTCTACACCCTTCATGAGAGTTGCAAATAACAAATGCACAGGGAATCGAGAAACTCACTGTCTCCACCCTTCAACTAAACACCATGGTTCCACCCAACTTTGGGGCTCCAAAACCACAACAAATCAAGTAAACAACAAGAAATCCATCTAGAAGCCTTGGAGGAATTTTCCTAGGAATAATTCCTCCACCCCATCCCTCCAGTATTTTCTGAGAATCACCCTCTCCACCCTTTGGCTATTAGGGATTCAAGTGGCAATTTCTTCCCCACCTGTAAGTGTTTCTTCTAACTTCTTGCTAACTGAAAGTATCATGTTCTCCTCTCTGTTCATTCTTCCATATTCTCCTCTTCTATGTTGCTCTTCTCTCCCTCTCTCTACTTCTCCCTTGTTACTCTAATATTTTCCTCTTCTTGATTGAGCTATCTTCTCCTCTGCATAACCTATAACAATGACATTGCCAGCAGATCTTGTAAACCAATGACATGTGAGCCACATCTTCCTTTGTCATCCATTTGTTAACGCTATTCAGTGACCCACTTTCTCTCTGTTGGGAAATGTAACTATGTTTAGTCTTCATTAATGTACATGAGCCATTATGTAATGTAATTGTCAAAAGAATAAAGAAAATATTTATTATTATTATTATTATTGTGACTTATTAAAGCACGGGTTTCATTCTTGGGTCGCCATGTTTTAGTTCAGAGTCCCCATTGAATAATTCTAGGATTTATTCTGAGTCAATAGAGTCATTGTACTTTTAAAGAGACCCATATTGGGTTTTTGAATCATGTAAAAAGGTTAAGTATTGAGTCAAATAGGATTTATGTAACCTCCACACCATGTTGGCCTAGAAGAAGATCAAGTCGGCCTAAGGACCATATTCAACCTCAAATGGAGCTTATAAATGCAAGCTCATCGAATTAATTTGGAGTATCATTCTCACACACAAGTTTGATTTCTATTGTAGCTGGGACAACATGAGAAATTATCTTATAGTTGTGAAGATGTGTGAAGTTCTCTTGTAGCTGGGAAAATGTGTGAAGTCTGTTGTCAGGAAGCCGAAGTGAATGCGAGTTTAGGGAGGTATAAGGAGAAAAGGAAAATCAAAATCTTGGTGGTTCCCTTTCTCTATTTTGTGCTCTTGATTGTGAAATCAAATTCTTCCAAGATTGTCAGTTTCTAGAAATTGTCATTTGCCAGAAGTTGTTGCCTAGTCGAAGTTGCTGGAAAGGGGTCAAAATTATGGGAGTGTTAGGTCCCTATAATACTAGTGATTCCCCCATTACTATTGTCATTGTAGCCCTTATTTTTATTATTGTGCCCCTATTGTCTCCATATTGTTATTAGTGTGCCCCATAGAAACCCACTATTGTTATTGTTGTGCCCTTACATTATTACTGTTGTGTCGGCTTTGATTATATTCTAACCCCTTAGACTCCTATATGGAAAGGAGGTTTAGTCATTTGTATCATCCAAGAATTGTTCATTTGTGTAATGTAAAGGAGGTTTCCCCCTCGAAGGGACTGGTTTTGAAGGCGTTCATATATTTTTTCTTCTATTTTGTGAGCTGGTTGCATAACATTTGGTATAAGAGCTTTGGATTCTAGGGTTTCACTGCTCCAAAAAGGTCATCGTGGCATTGTCTCTATAACGCTTTTTCTGCGATGTTTCCGATGCTACAAAAAAACCCATTTGAGCTGCAATCTATCTTAACCTCGGGTCTAAATTTAAGAGCTTTCTTGTTATACTTTTGGAGATATGATCCAATGAATTTAGGGTTTTTGTAGGATCTCGAATTATATCTCAAACAAGTGAACTAGGGACAATCGTCATAACTTTTTTTCTGAGCATCAGATTGAAATTTCGTGAGAATTTTCAGAAAAATTACCGGTTGTAGTTTTCTGCATATTTGTTTCAGGTACTAAAAGGTTGAAACAGTGACACATGGAAATTCGTACAAGTTCACTTTATTGAACAAGTCTATGTTCAGGTCATCGTGGGAGATTTGGCATAACTCTTGCTTGGAGAATCTAATATTGATCAGACTTGCGAGGTTAGAAAGAGGACTCAGAGAGCTATGGAAAGCTGCAATTTCAGATCTTTGCAATCCGCAAATACAGAGATACAAAAGATTCAATATTGAACTCTTACAAAGTGGAAAAAGGCGTGTAGTTTTTTTTAAATTTTGCATAAGAAAGGTTTGAAAAATTAGTTTGAAGGAATTCAAAGGGCATAGTGAAACATTATTAGCATTAATTTATGCCCCAAAGAAAGAAAATGGAAACACCTAGTAAGCAACATGGAAGCTCTAACATGACTCATGAAGAAGAGGAAGAAATGCAACATGATATATCAAAATTACGAGACCAAGTGCAAGAAAATTCACTCTCACAAAAAGTAAC
The DNA here is from genome assembly GCA_031772625.1 of Pinus tabuliformis. Taxonomy (NCBI): domain Eukaryota; kingdom Viridiplantae; phylum Streptophyta; class Pinopsida; order Pinales; family Pinaceae; genus Pinus; species Pinus tabuliformis. The sequence continues at coordinate 302,602,137 of CM062812.1, read as the reverse complement.
AAAAGCTAAGATGGATGGTTTAAGGAAAGTTGTGGAAGATAAAATGGATGGTTTAAAGAAAGAGATGGAAGCTAAGATGAATACAGTGGAAGCTAAGATGGATGGTTTGGAAGCTAAGATGGAAGGCAAAATGGACGATTTGAAGGCAGATTTGACAAAATTGCTACAAGAAATGTTTATGAATAGAGAAAAGGTAGTAAAGGAAACTCACGATGAGAACAAAATAAATTTTAATCATGATTTCATAGACTCTAACATTGGATTGAAGACCCACCATGTTCTAAATATTGATATGAGGAAGTTTGATGGCAAGGATCTCGGAACATGGATACTACAGATGGAGCAATTTTTCGATCTCCATAATGTGCAAAACACACAAAAGGTACATACTACAACTTTATTTTTGGAACCAAATCAGTTTGTATGGTATCAATGGCTTTGCTCTCATAAACAAATTGTCACTTGGGCAACTTTTACGGAAGAAATTATAGCACATTATGAAGATACAAAAAGCAACACCTTTTTTAGCCAATTGATAAATCTCAAACAAAAGGGTTCAATGATGGAGACATTGAGGACTTCCAAAAATTTAACATAAGGGTAAAAGATATTCCAGAGGAACATAGGATTGATGTATTCATAGGGACTTTAAAGGATAACATCCAACATGAGGTTCGCCTTTAGGAACTTGATTCATTGGAGAAGGCATTCAGGTTAGCAAGAAAAAGGGAAAGAAAAATTATGGCAACAAGGAAGCCTACCACTCAAAACTATAAAGATGGAAGTGTTGTTTCCCTAGCCTTCCACACCTACAAGGTTGACACCACAACAATTGGAAGAAAAAAGAGCAAAAGGGCTTTGTTACAGTTGTGATAACAAATACACTAAAGAACATAAGTGTAATGAGAAGAAATTATTCTACATAGATTGTGAAGAGGAGGAAGAAAAGGAACAAGAAATGTCAAAAGAAGAGGATATACACCAGGAACAAACCCTAGAGAAAGAAGAAATGAATCCGACCATATCTTGTAATGCATTGGCTGGAATTATCACTCCTAAAACTATCAAGATAGAAGGACATATCAAGAAGAAAAAGGTAATATTGTTGATTGATTTGGGAAGTACCCATAATTTTATTCATTGTAAGATAGCCAAGGAATTGAATTGCTTCCTATATCCAACACCAGAGTGTCAAGTGATGGTTGCAAGTGGAGGAACCATAAATTTCTCTGGAAAGTTCCATAATATCAAGCTATCCATGGGAAAATATGTATTGAATAGCCCAATGCTTTCTATTCGAATGGGTAGTGTTGATATTGTACTAGGAGTCCAATGGCTACAATCCTTGGGTACAATAGTTTTAATTTTCAAGAAATTTTCATGAAATTTTGTGCAGAAGGAAAGGAAGTTGAATTAAGAGGTATTGTAGGGAAACCGAGAAAGATAATCAGCCCTAATTTTATGACAATTCTTCTAAAGAAGGAACAATGAGGCATATTGCACAATTATGTTCGCCAGAGGTTCCCACATCGAAATCATCTATTTCTCCAGATCTACAAAAAGTCTTGGACAATCATTCCAAGGTATTTATGACTCCCAAAGGCCTCCCACCTATTCATGATCATGATCATTCTATTCATTTGGTTCCAGGAAGTGTTCCTCCAAACATAAGGCCGTACAGATATCCTTATGCCCAAAAGAGTGAAATTGAACGTATGTTGCAGAAATGCTAGAGGCTAGTATAATTCAGCCTAGTCAAATTTCTTTCTCTGCTCCAGTAGTATTAGTGCATAAGAAGGATGGATCATGGCACATGTGTTCGAATTATAGGGAGCTCAACAAGCTCACTATTAAAGATAAATTTCCCATTCCTGTCATTGATGAATTATTGGATGAATTACATGGATAGGTTTACTTCACCAAGTTGGATCTTCATTCAGATATCATCAAATTAGAATGAAGATTGAAGACATTTTGAAAACAACATTTAGAACTCATGAGGGTCATTATGAATTTTGGGTCATGTCTTTTGGCCTTACCAATGCACCTTCTACATTTCAAGGTTTGATGAATTCCATTTTCAAACCCTTAGAAAATTTGTGTTAGTATTTTTTGATGATATACTAATCTACAACAAGTCTTGGAAGGATCATGTTCAACATGTTGACAGGGTGCTCAAACTATTGGAGGGCTCCAAATGTTTCTTTGGAGTACAAGAGGTGGAATACCTGGGTCATATTGTATCTCATGAAGGTGTTAAGGTAGACCCTAGCAAAATTAAATCCATTAAGGAATTGAAAATCCCCACATCCATAAAGCATCTGTGAGGATTCTTGGGTTGACAGGGTATTATCGCAAGTTTGTTAAGAATTATGGGAGAATAGCAGCACCTCTAACAGCATTATTGAAGAAAGATGCATTTTCATGGACTCTAGAAGAAACAAAGGCCTTCGAACATCTTAAATAGGCAATGTGCCAAGCACTGGTATTAGCTTTGACGTACTTCACAAAAACCTTTATTATGAATTGTGATGCTTGTGTAAGATGAAAGACTCATTGCTTTCGAAATTCGTACAATCAAAGGAAAGTATTTACACAAAGCTATTTATGAGAAAGAAATGTTGGCAATACTACATGCACTTAAGAAATGGCGACCCTACCTAATGGGAAGACACTTCAAGGTAAAAAACAGATCATGATAGTCTTAAATACTTTTTAGAACAAACATCATCCTCTAAATAGTAGCAAAAATGGGTCACAAAGATGTTGGGTTATGACTTTGAAATCATCTACAAAAAAGGGAAGCAAAATGTTGTGGCAGATGCACTCTCAAGAAAGGACGACGATGTGGAAGCATTTTTGTGCGCCATTTCTATTATCCAACCAGATTGGATAAACGAAGCAAGGGATGAATGGAAGAAGGACGAAGAAGTGTGGGCACTCATTCAAAAAATACAACAAGATCCCAGTACATTTGATACATTTAGCTGGAAAAATGATTCGTTATGGTACAAAGATCACTTATACCTATGTAAGAATTCCCAACTCAAACAAAAGATTCTTATGGAATTGCACACTTCTCCCTTAGAAGGGCACTCTGGATTTTCTAAAACTTACCACAGGGTTAAGAAGGAATTTTTTGGGATGGTCTTAAATCAGATATTCAAAAGTTTGTGGTGGAATGTTTGGTTTTCCAACAAAATAAAGATGAAACAATTAAGACCCTAGGTCTATTAAAACCTTTATCTATTCCAAGCCAATGTTGGGAGGAGGTCTCAATGGATTTTATCACAGGTTTACCCAAGTCTGAAGGAAAGAGTGTCATCATGGTGGTAGTTGATAGACTTACCAAGTATGCACACTTTTATCCATTATCGCATCCATTTAAAGCCAGTACAGTTTCTACTGCATTTATGGAAACAATTCAAAAGCTACATGGAAACCCAAAGATTATTATAAGCGACAAAGATCCCATTTTCACTAGAAATTTTAGGACATAATTATTTTCTTGTCTCGGTACTCAATTTTCTCATAGCTCATCTTATCATCCTTAATCTGATGGGAAAATTGAGATAATAAACAAATGTCTGGAAGGATATCTTCGTTTCTTTGTATCTGATAAACATACACAATGGGTCAAATGGTTGCCTCTGGTTGAATGGTGGTATAACACTTCCTTCCATACTGTAGCAAAAATGACCCCATTTATGGCACTTTATGGATATCATCCACCATCCATCACATCATATTTAAGAGAAAATTATAAGGTTCAAGCAGTGGAACATCACATCGAGCATCAAAAACAAGTTCTCCAACTCTTAAAGGATAACCTCACATTGGCGCAGAATAGAATGAAACAACAGGCATATCAACATCGCAACGAAAGAAGTTTTTATATAGGTGACATGGTATTCCTACAACTACAACCATATAAACAAATGTCCCTCAAGCAAGCTAAGAAGGATAATAAATTATCAGCAAAGTATTATGGTACGTACAAGGTGTTGCAAAAGATTGGTACTATGGCATACAAGTTGGAGCTTCCTACAACTTCCCGAGTGCACCCAGTTTTCCACATTTCATGTTTAAAGAAGGTTATAGGTGACAAGCTCTCAGTTCAAACAATATTTCCAAAAATTAACGAGGAAGGAAAAATCATATTGGAACCTGAAAAAATCATAGAAACAAGAACTAGACAACTACGAAATAGATCAATTTTGGAGTATCTCATCAAGTGGAAGAAATTATCCGCTGAAGATTCCACATGGGAGGATGATAATTTTATACAGAAACATCCAAAACTACTCAAGCATTGAGGACAACGCTTTTCTGAAGAAAAAGGGCATGTCAAGTCCCTATAATACTAGTAATTCCCCCATTACTATTGTCATTGTAGCCCTTATTTTTATTATTGTGCCCGTATTGTTATTAGTGTGCCCCATAGAAACTCGCTATTGTTATTTTTGTGCCCTTATGTTATTACTATTATGTCAGCTTTGATTATATTGTGATCCCTTAGACTCCTATATATAGAAAGGAGGTTTAGTAAACCCTTTTTGACTCTTAACTAGCTATGTGCTCTGTGACCACAATTTCTAGAGACTTTTCATCTTTTTACATAAAAACTTGGGCTTTTGCCCCAAAATTGACACTAGGGGACCCCATCCCAACAGGCCCCCAACACAAAGGTCGTGACTCGCCCTCGAGTCAATCAGTTGGTGCAGTGATCTTGCTATGAAGATCCTCCAGCTCGACCTGTACAACTGCTACTTTAGTCGCGCTCTATGTGGCTGCCTGCTTGACTTGCTCCACCAGTTGTTCTGTAGTTGGTCCTTCACCAACTCACTTGATTTTCTGTTGCATAAATTGCAAGTTCACCAACTTTTCCTTTATGTTGGCCAAGATTAGGTAGGCTTCGTCAAACTAAGGACCCAACCTAGCCTTAAGGACTGCTTCCTTTTTCTGTGCGACTTCTACTTGTGCAAGGTGCTGTTTTACCTCCTACAACTTGGCGAGGCGCTGCGCTGTAGAAATGGTGCGTGTTGTCACCCTTACTTTGTCGTACTTCTAATAGAGCTTGAGGATCTCGTTGTTCAATATCTTCACAGTGGGATCCTCTTGTAATCTCGTCACCACTTCCATGGCCTGCTTAAACAAAGTTGTACAATCAGCAACCACGACATCCACAGTGGCTATTCCTTCCTTGACAATAGCTTCGTGTTGTTCCCTAACTTTTGGCGGAGTGGAAGGTTGTGAGTTAAGCTCTAGTTCTGTGATTTTCATATTAAGATCGAACTAAACTCTGGCCACCTCTTCCTTAGCATCACGGACATCCGCAGCAGGTTTTCGGATCTTAGCCTCAAGCAGTGCCTCCTCGGATATGTGCAACTTCGGCACTATCCTACACACTTTTGTCACCACAGCCACCAGCTGGGCGCTATGTGCCTGGATCGTTTCCTTTTCCTTCAGGGCCTCTATCTTTTCAGTGAACATTTTCTCATTGTCCACCCTATACTCATTGATTAAAGTCACGGTGCGCTGCTCCTGCACTCTCAATTTTGTTGTCACACCAGTCTGTAGCACATGAAGATATTCGTTGGGGAGTGCTGCAATGTTGAGGCCGATATTCTTCAGAGTGCTTACGATGGCCTTGTCATCAGCCGATTCCGCACTCAAGGACACTTATGGTAGCACAACTATCCTAAGGTCCATTTACCTGACAAGTTTTGCAGCCTGACTTGTCCATGGTACTAGGCTCGTCTGTGTAGCACCCACCTGACCTGCTCCCACCTATATCCTACTGGTCTGGATCTACAGTTCATGCAAATCCTTCTAAATAGTACCTAATGCCTACTGTGTTGTTGTTCAAATTGCTGCAATAGCTCAGTGGTGGTGTTGTGTACTTTATCCTCAATCTCATCGAGGTCACCCTCTATTAGTGTAATGGGATCCAGCGTTGTCCTAATTGCCTTGGAATTCTTTCGGGGTCCCTCCATCTGTTGTTCTCTGTACCTCTTGACTTGGAATGGAGTGCTCTGTCCCTCATCACTGCCACCGCCCTGCATTGACTGCTCTTCTTCCTCAGTGTGGGGTGAAGGGGATTTACCACTTCTCTCAGAGTCACACTATTTGTGTTCGGCCAGATACTTTGTAGTGCGCTCTTTCTCTAATCGGGCCTTCTCCTCGACCTCCTTTCTTCATTGTGCGGCCAACTTTTGGACTGCTTGTTTCGCCACCTCCTTCTTCTTCTTCTCCACGGAACTCTCCACACCTTTGCTAGTACACATGGCCAGGTCAGACGGAGAATGTCAATCTATTGGCCACCATTTGACGACTTCCTGAATCGCATCATCTGTGGCAAGATATAGTAGATCGAACCACTTCTTCTTTGGGTCCTTCTACGCCTTGATATACACGCGGTGGAAATCTACCTTGAACTCCACGTACTCTAACAACTGTTAATACATGGTTGGGGACAACTGTGGCCACTGGTTGATGGCCATGCAAATGCTCGACTCCATCAAAATCCAGAAAATTTTCGTCTCAATGACCCACGTGGGGTCCTTCGTGGCCCAAAGGGAGGCAAACTGTGCAGCCTCTGGAAAACATACCTCCAAAGGGGGGAACTAACTGTCCTTCGACAATTCCCAGGAAAACAACACAATAGAGAGCATCAACCACGTGTAGTGGAAGGTTTTTCTCTCGTATTGAGCCTCATGACAATTCGTAAGGAACTTGCTACATAGATAGTGCAACCAGTTGAACTGCACACCCTTCACGCATTATGCAGCTAACGAGATCATGGGCACCAAAACCTCATCCACGTGACAATTCCTCATGATCTTACCAGCTAATATTTGCATCACAATTTTCACCGCAGGGTTGTTAATGGATGTTATGGAGTACCCGTGCGGCTTCTTGGTAACCTCAAACTTCGCCTTCATCTTTTCCGCCAAGTCCTGCTCACTTGTCTTTCCGCCAAACTCCTTGGCTGGATTCAAGCCTTTTGTTGGAAGGAGCATGATCCAATGGATAAGAATGTCTATGATGGGGATAAGCATGCCAAGCCATAAACACCCATCATGCACCAGAGTCAACAGTTTCTTTATGCAAGCGATATTGATGGCTAAGCAGTGATAGTGGAGCACCCACAACAAGTTCAAAAACCTCGATTGATTTACTCCTCAAATCCACTCAACTGGCTCCAATGCAATCACACTGAATTCTTTGTAATATGCCCTTTTCATGTAGTTCTCCATCGGGAGGGGGGGAACCTCTCATGATCAGCCAATTCCCAGACCTCCATCTTTAAAAAGGGAACCCTCGCCAAGCGCGGACCTTCAAAGGTTATATTTTTTGGCAATAGGGGCATGTGAATGCCGAATTTCTCCACATCTGGGTCCTTGGTGACCTTCACTTTCCTTTACATGGAGTGATATACTCTAGCAACTTGGAGATGGGCTCCATGCCCTCAGCCTTGATATCTTCAGTGCCCTCTTCGGCCTCCAAGTTGACAACCTTCTCAGGCTGCTTGTCCTTCTTCTGTGCCTAGGTAGCACAGTGCTTTCTAGGAGACTCGCGCACGAGAATTGGCCTCTTCTGCTTATCTTTCTTATGCTTGTGGGTCTGGTGCACTGGTGTAGGATTTGGCCTAGGTGACCTTGGCACCGTAGGCACAGGAGCCAAAGCCTCCATGCTCACAACTTCTGGAGCCACTCCTTCGGAGGCAACAATTCCTCCAGTGCTTACAGTCTCTCCTAGTCCTGACATAGTGGTGCAAATAAAGTGTTGGGTGTCCTCGGGTAGAGTATAAAACATAAATATTGCGACCAAATCCTCAAAAAGTTGTGATTGATAAACGATAGACAACACAACACAAAAATGATAAGGATGCAAAGTGTACTCTACTGGATAGCCACGTGTAATTTATAGGGGATTTTGAATTCAAATTTGGTTGTTCCCCCCCAAATCCATCCATTAATGTTGTATTGGAGGCAAATCTCCAAAGATTTCAGTCTTAAATGTCACTCCCCTGCTCCTCTTAACCATCTTTTGGCTATCAAATCATGAACAATGACCCTAAGGGTCAATTTATAGCTGTGTTGCGCAATATCTCCTTCCATAGCCCATCTCCCTTCGCACCGCTTCTGGTACTGCGACATCACCCTCATCTGCACAACCCTTCTGTCATGTAGCTCCCAAAACTGGGCAGTGTAGTTTATAGTCCCACGATCCTTTGCAACTGCCTGGAGCACTAAGACTATCCTGCCATCATGTAGCCATTGAGCTGGGTCTCCTACATATGGCTTCAACAGGCTCCCATTCACTTTTCCCAGGAAAGGTTCTTCGTCTGCATTTGCATGCTGAACCACACCCACATCTATGATTTCTTTGATGACATATGGCCCCAACCAGTGCAACTGAAACTTTCCTGGAAATTTAGCGAACTTACTATCATATAATAAAACCAAGTCATTTACCTTGAATGTGCGCAACTTGATCTGTCGATCATGCGATGCCTTTTCATGTTCCTTTTGTACTTGCTGATGAAAGCCAACTAGGAATATGTCCTCTTTGAGCTCCATCAATTGCATGAGCCATTATTCTAAGGCTCTGCGGTCCGCCATCCCCATGAAGGCTGCTATGCGTAGACTAGGTATGATATATTCCATAGGCATCAAAACTTCTACACCATATACCAACCAGAAAGGTGTCTAACATGTTAGTTTTTTCCAAGTAGTCATGTATGCTCATAATACTATTGGTACGTGCACTTCCCAATCATTAAGCCGCGCAATGAAAATCTTTGTCAATGCATTCTCCAATATCTTATTGAAGGCCTCCACTATTCCATTAGCCTGGGGGTGATACGGTGTACTCTTCTGATGATAAAATTGAAATTATTCTATCAACGCATTGATCGTTTCATTGAGGAAGTGCGTACTGTGATTACTCATCAACACTTTTGGGCACCCAAACCTAGTTAGCACGTACTTAAACAAAAATTTATCTGTTGTAGCCCTTGTACAATCCTTTACAGGCTGTGCCTGCACCCATCTGGTCAGATACTCTGTCACGATGATGATGTAGCGCACACCTATTTTCTTACCAGGAGGCTGAATCAGTCCTACAAAGTCAATAGCCCATTTCTCAAATAGCTGTAATGACACCTAAGGATTTAGAGGCAGCTCATCCCTTCGCGATGACCTTCCCATTCTTTGACATGCATCACACGCCCTAAAATATTCTTTGGAATCTTCATGTAGCATAAGCCACCACAACCCAATGCGCAAAATATTTTGGATTGTTTCCTTTCTTGCATAATGACCTCCTATAGCTCCTCCATGAGCCCCCACAAGGATGTTGTTTCTTTCGAAATAGGGCACATATTGCTAGATTATCTCGTCCGATCCCATTTTATACAAATGTCTGGAAATTACTGAGAAATAAGCCACGTGTACTACCAATTATTTCTTTTGCTAGCTAGTGTATCCTTCTGGAGCTTTCCATGTGTTTAAAAAATGGATAATATCTATAAATTGGTTGCCTGATATGCGCACCACGAAGAGCTGCGCATCAGGAAACCCTTCCTCCAAATTAGTAGGCTCCTCCCTCGTTTCAATGCATGGTCAGGTCCTGCATTCAACCTTCCTAGCTTGACAATTACCTCAAATTAGTATTCTTGAGACAACAACAACCGTCTTCATATCTTCCACCCAAACATAGGCTTATTGACTAGGTACTTCAAAGTGAAATGGTCTGTGTACATCTTGAAATGTCTGCCCAATATCACTGGTGCATTCTTGAGTCCGAATGGCATCACTATGTACTGAAAACACCCCCATTCCATCACGAAGGTTATTTTACTCATTTATTCTAGCACGATATTAATCTGATGGTATCCAGAGAACCCATCAGTAAATGAGTAGGCCTCCTTCCCTCCAACATTGTCCAGTACCTCATTATTAAACAGAGTCGAGAGAGGATCATGGACATAGGCATAGTTAAGCTTCCTTAGATCTATGCAAATCCTTATATCTCCCTTCTGATTCTTTTCTTGGACTACCATTGGGCTTACCCAATTAGATTCCTCCACCAGTTCAATAATGCCTGCTTCAAGCATCTTGTCCAACTCAAAGCAGACCTTTTCCTTATATTTGGGATTAAGGTGATATGGCCTCTGCTTAACGGGCTTCACATCCAATTTCAAACTTATTTTCGTCACTCCCAAATCGCCTATGATGCCTTTCAAGTCTAAAAATTTTGTAGGAAAAAGATCCCGGTACTCGCAAAGTAACTCAACAACTTTATCCACTACTTTGATATTCGCAAAATTAGGCTCCGCTTCAGTACCAATGTTTACCTTCCTAGTTTACAGGAATGGTGATATCCAGATTCTCTATCTATGGACCTTCAACCTCACGATGGCCTTACGCTTCTGGGATATTGATATTTCTTGGATCTTCATCCTCCCCTTCAGCAGTCATGTTCTAGCATTCTAATGCATGGCGTAGCTAGGTGCTCCAATCTGGTTGAACCAATTCCAAAGGATCTTGTGGAATTCAGAAGATTGCTACCTTAACCTGCTGCAACGCTTCATCAATGCTTTTGAACCCATATTCAAAATTGAAGTTCATCAAGAATCCTTCTCTTAAGATGTCCCACTCTGTGGTGCTACAATGGAGCTCTGTTTCCAAATACCAATTCATGGGATTACATCCAGAGTGTGATAGAATAAATGCACCCATTCTGGCTGCGACTCCATCCCATACACCTTAGTCCATTTGGCCAAATGATCGCGCAGACCATTCCTCCCATCATAATTCTCAGTTGACCTTACTTTAGGATGACCAAATCACATCCTCATCATCCTCCTGTAATCACACCACTCATCAAAGTTGTCTTTGGGCATACCCCACCACCAAGAGGGCGTAGTGCAGTGCCAAATCTAGCACCTAAAAACGGTGATCCTCTGGGACTTACCTTTCAAAAGAATCCAAAAAATTATCTATGTCTGTTAAACCATTATAATAAGGTAAATTTCTTATCTCCGATGACACACAATGCAACGATTTGGTCATCATGTTGTAGCGCAGTGTGGATACTTCGTGCAACCTATTTTGCCAATGTTCCAATTCTTCATCTAAATCTGAGGTATAGGAACTTTCATGGTCCCATGCAATCCATCCATTAGTTGTTGGATTCACCCAGTCTTGGTCTGGCGTTGCTATTTTATAGATCTGATCCAAATAATCATCTCTTTCTTTATAGTCGTGGACCGGTTCAGTATAGTGTGGTCCTTCTGCAAGGTTCAATGGTACTAGAATGCAAAGCGATTTTCTTTCAAATGACATTGTATGCTTCTTCAAGTTGATTACCCCATTCATATAAATATCCTAGTCTATCCCAAGGATTGTGGGGTATGGATTGTTGTCATCAACAATTTTTGTCAGTTCAAAATCAGCTAATGTGCACACACCTTCTATTTCTACAGTAACTCCCTGCAATCGTCCCATGGGGACAATCTTCTGTTGGTTCACCATCCTCAGTTGAATCTGAGACCACTGCAGCACAGGTCTCCCCATTCTCTCCCAGGTCTATTTAGGCAATACGTTCGCATGAGACCCAAATCTAAAATAACTTGGTCCATCTCATAGTCTCCTATTTATGCGGTAAGCCTCATCTTGCACCTTGTTCTTGCCTTGTTCTTGCATTATCCTTACTAGCACACTTGTTTATCAACTCTTGTAGTCCTTTCATAGACTTGCTATCGCGCAGTAGTTTCGTACAAGTCTCCAAGAAGGTGGTAAGCACAGAGGGGTCAACCTGTGTAAGCGCACTGGTGATTGGCAATTTGTTCTGACTCCCTGAGGTAGAGGCTTCAACGAAGCTTTTCTCCACTTCCATGAATGTTTTCTTCGTGCACTCCAGATTGAAACCAATTTCATTTCCCAAGGCCTTGCGAACTCATCCACCTTTTGACTTAGTTACCGGAGAATCCACAGTAAGAACCATTTGCTGCCAACGTTTCAAATCCCAACTGGGATCCATCATCAGGACAACTTGAATGCTTGATAGAAGAAGAGCTTAGCTGAGCGATTAAATAGAAATGAGGAGAGTAAATTGAGATGAAAGTCGGCTCTCAATATCTGGATGAGAGTCGGCTGCTACAGATTATTTTAATTAATTAATTATAATTTTTTTTTTAATTATTATTATTAATATAATAAATAATAAAAATTATAATTATAATTTAATAATAATTAGTATTAATGATATTATAATAATCATAGTTAGTGTTAAAAATATTAATCTTTTAGGATATTGTATTAATAAATGTTTGATCATAAATATTTATTATTATTTATTACTAAAATTAATTGTACTTAATATTATTTATTACTAATACTAATTGTAATTATTAATATTATTATCATTAATTATTATTATTAATGATAATTAGAATTAATAATAATAATTATATTATTATTATTATTATTATTAATATTATTAATAATAATATTGTTATTATTATTAATATTGTTATTAATATTAATATTAATATTATTATTATTATTATTATAATAATCTTATTATTATTATTATTATTATTATTATTATTATTATCACCAGTCACGATCGCACTTCGCAGCATGATATTCACATTCGAGTCCTATTCAGGGGGCTCAACCCTCATCATCTGTAAGTTCTGGGTAGGATGCTGAGGTTGTGCCTTCTTCTCATGCATTCTGGCCATTAACACAGGACATTATTTGATTGTGTGGTCAAATTGACTACAATATTGACATGGTGGACGTGTTTGATTCGTACACTTCTATGCGTAGTGTCCTGGCATTCCAAAATTGTAGAAAATGACCTGGCCACAACCCCTACCAGGTCCTCCTCCTCCTCAGCCTCGTCTACATCCCTGATATCCTTTGTGCGCTCCCCGAGCACCCTGATCCGGAGGCCAATTTTCTACTTGCATTCGATAGGTAGGTGTCCTCTCCATCTTTAATTCATAGTTTTGACAGTGGTGCTCATCATGGCCCACCGATTTTTAGAAATCACAGAACAATTGTTGTGGTGTCTGTACAAACTTTTGCAGCAAATGACAATTATTTGTGACATCTTTTCCAACCACTTAACAAATGGCACACCATAGCACGGGTCCCGCACTTGGTCCTATTGGAGCTTCCTGCCTCAAGGGAATTGCCCCCTCCCCCTGTGATGTAGTTAGCGAAGATAGGGCAGTGATTTTTATCATTCCCCTTGGTTTTACACTTGAGACACAAAACTTCTTCGCGCACCTCCAGTCACGCTACTTTTTCTTTTTCAGGCTCTGCAGTTTCAAGCAAAGGTTCTACAACTTTGCGTGTATCTACTGAACCCCCAACGAAGCATCCTAAATAGGAGTTTCATGCAATCTCATCGCAATTTCCAGGGCTTCTGCCTGAGTTCCTATCTTCTGCTGTGATAAATAAATCCTTAAGTGGGGCAGGAGTGTGGCTATAAACCAATCGCGGTGTTGACTATCTATGAGATTCATACTAGCTTCGCAGATCCCACATTTCAGTCTTTGATCTAACTCCCATAGTTTTTCACTAGGCCTCGTCATGATTTCCTTAAATCCAATTATCGATTGCGAGGCAAAATTAGTCTTACTAAATTATTTGTTCAAAGCAACTTGAGTATCTGCTAATGACGCTAATGGATTATCAGTGCAGTACTTAACGTACCATGTCAGCGTGCGATCCTGCAGAGCGGTAACCAACTGTGCCTTTTTTATATTATCATCCATAATTTGTTGTGATGTCCACACAGCCTTTGCAACAAACCAAAACTGATCTGGATCCTCACTTCCTAAGCCCTTGAAAACTAGCAACTTCATTGTATTCGACATGTTGACTAACGACGATGGAGGTTTGGGCGAAGGTGTATGTTATGGAGGTGAAGGTGGAGGTGGTGTGGACGGATGAGGTATTCACGAAAAACCTTGCCTTATCAACTAGACAATGCTCTGCGGTGATGCCTATGCTTCTCCTTTGTTGTCACTCACAGGAGGTTCAATCAACGAGCAATATTCAGGGCATGTTCTTCCCCTATCCCTTAAGAGCTTCCCACTTAGTGTAGCTCCAAACATCAAGGCAGTGGAAAAACCCATTTTCACAGAACAACATCTTAATCCAAGTATTCAAATATCTTAGATACTTACCTCATAATCCTTTGAAGAAACGTTGCTCTACTTCATTGTAACTGACTAAGGTGTCGACTGCGAACTCTATAACAAATCCTCCTATAACCCGATCAAACCAATGGTCAACAACATGTGTGATCTTATCTTCAGAAGCTTCCAGCCTTTACACTAATTCTGGAGTCCACACTATTGGACCGTCAAGCTTCCACCTCCCTTGGTCATCTGCCAATTTATCTATCCACTCATATAGTTCAATCGGGAAGGTACAGAAGAAAACTTTGTGTATTTCGGTGTACAAATATCTGTCCAACCATTGTTCTTTTGTCAAACGTGAATTCCTGTTTTCGTGCGCCGCGAATTTGTGGATCTTTCTATCCAACTACTTCTCAATTTCCTTCTTGGTCAGATTCTAGTGATGTGACATCACACATCTCTTTATGCAAATCTCAATCCCGACAATGGAACCATTTATTGGCTTAGGGGGTCCTGACCCAAGTTCAGAGTTAGTTGCACCAAAAAAATATCTACACTACTGGACCTTTCGGCATCAATCCGCGGTGTGCAGAATGCAGTCTCACTTGAAGCATTATGGGGGGATACTGGAACCACGTTTCTGCACCCAGAGATTAGTGTGATGTCCTTCTGTGACCTAGATCTGCCTTCGTGCAGATCTTTAAGTGCTTATGGCTTATGGTAGTAACTTCCTTGAATCAGCCTCTAGACCTCCGCGAAGGTCTACGACTGGCTTTTTCGGACCCTAAACAAGTGAATTAGCTACTTACGTGCACCATATATTAATTTTAGACCATTATTTACTCAGATCCACCTAAGTGTTCGATAAATTTAACAGACAGTGTTATGATCTTCGCGTAATCACTTAACATTAATTGCGTTTAAATAATAATACGGATCAAGTAAATTCACACATCAATACATCATTATTTTATAAAATCATCATTTCATCAGAGCATATATCAAAATCATACATAATATAAGTAAATAGCTAAAACATAGGGATTTCTACAATAATATTCTTTATTGATCTTCAATATAGGTTTACAGACTCAATACTTCCCTACACACTCAGCTACAGGGGTCCGCGCACTCAGCTGCGGACACTACTCTAGGCCTCTGCGCACTTAGCTGCAGAGCCTTTCCCTTCCTCTAAGAATTCTATCTCTGCGCTAGACTTCTTCACTCGTACCCATAGACATAATTCTTACTTGCCTTAGACTCTCTAAGACACACCTATTTATACAATCCCATGGTCCGTGGACCATGGGTAGATCTCAAAGGCCGACTCAACTTAAACAAAGGAGGGTAAAAACCCTTTTTGACTCTTAACTAGTTACACGCTCCGCGACCACAATTTGTGGAGACTTTTCATCTTTTTACATCAAAACCTGGGCTTTTGCCCCAAAACTGACCCCAGGGGACTCCATCCCAACATGGTGTCTATTGTTTTTATGTGTTGTTTCTTTAGTAATTTCTTGGTGAACTAAAATAAAGAAGATATAAAGAATCATAATAATAAGAAACATCACAGGTGATTATCAATAATAAGAATCTCATGAGTTCTTAGTGTAATTTCTTAACAATGTAATCAACTTCAATTGTTTTCATGTCCTCTCTTGCTTGCATTATCTCCAAGAGAGTGGCTTGGTGTACCTCCTTACAATTCCATTAAGTTCAAGACCTAGTCTATTTGGGTAATCAACAACCAACCTTCAATGGTTGTCCCAACAATTCATATTTCCCTGCCTCAAGGAAATTACACCATCTTAGGCAAGCAACCTCCTTAGTCTCTGGAATTTGTGTCCCATTGTTTGTCACTAAGGTGTACATACTCTACCCCTATAAATTTGAACTTGTGACATTTTGAGAGGAAAGAAAGAAACACATATTCTTAACATTAAGTCCCTTCAAACTATAAATATACATGTTCATAGTGGAAGTACAAAATTCCCTTA
Source organism: Pinus tabuliformis (assembly GCA_031772625.1). Classification (NCBI taxonomy): domain Eukaryota; kingdom Viridiplantae; phylum Streptophyta; class Pinopsida; order Pinales; family Pinaceae; genus Pinus; species Pinus tabuliformis. The sequence continues at coordinate 302,585,970 of CM062812.1, read as the reverse complement.
TATTAATGACATGTTATTAAAATGTTTTAACCATGTAAAAAATTTAATTGTTATATATCATATAGAGAGTTAATTTAAGATGGACACTGAAATATTTCATTTAGAACAAATATTAAAAATAAATATATTTTTTATCTATGTGTCAACTCCATAGTGAGGACAAAAAAATTTCATATCTCCCTCATATTAAAGAACATCCCATTATAACATTTTAACCATAATAATTTCTTTTTACTTTATACATATTTATATGAATTTAATATTGAAATATTTTCTTTAAAGTTAACATTCAATTTAATCTTTTTAAAAATATTATAAGCTCCATATTTCATAAGAATCCTTATATTAAAGTTAAAAACACTCCTCTAAATGAAATTAATAATATCGTCTCGAATTTGTTCACTAGCATACATTTTAATGCTTATCACGCCATCTTTTCATCATATTTTTTTATTTGTAAGATTTGTCAATTGATTTCCATTAATAATAAAAGATGTTACATTAATAGTTGTTCATGCTTCAAAAAAAGCCACCCTGGGAGGTCATCGCTTCAACTAGGGGTAACTAAAATAGTACCATTTCTACCAGTGAAATCCAAGATTCAAGGTTTTAATTGTCGTAGAGACAAAGAAACCCATGTATGCTTGTCATACTTGCCCATTGATGCCCTGAAACTTTTACAAAACTAAGGAAAAAAGGTATTGAGACAAGGGTGTTCAAAACAAACCTACAAGTGGTATACCATCCTACAGAAAGAAAAAACAAATATTTATACACATATAAAGCAAAGAAAAACTGATTATGTGCCAACTGCATCCAAAGTGCTATAAAGAGTATGAGGCAAAATTGAACTTTGTTCTAGAGTTCCATCATGTCAACCCTCTATAAGGACTAGTGAAAAAAACATTGAATGCCCAATTATAGAGACAAGTGAATAAAACATCGGAGACCATTAGTCACAAATGATGACCGGAGAAAGGGGAGAGGAGTTTTCCTATGGAGAATCTCTAGCGAGAGTGTTAATAATTGTCGGTACTTCATGTTTCTCATGAGATTTAGTGCCCAGGTCAGAGATCAAAAACTACTCCACCCTTGCTAGTCTAGCCACAATGTCATCCAGGTTGTAGTGAATGTTCCGAATAATTCACTTAATATCCTCCTGACTTGCAAAATATTTGTAGGTGTCTACCTGCCTGTCTTGAATAACCATGTGGAGCAGTGTTTCCATATGTTGGTGCACTATGAGTGAATGAATAAAGTGAAGCCTAAGCTTCATGAATTTTCCCGGATTAGGAACCCACTTGAGGCAGTTTCCTACAATATCAGAATTAAAAAAATATATGTGATCACTGAACTCCTTTGACTCTAGAAGGATAATTCCCTTCCTCAATTTAGGAGGGATTGATTCAAAGTAGTTTGCCACTAATTCCCATCTAAACAAATGTTGAAAAGAGGAAGATGAACCAGGTGCACCATCATGGTGACTAGGCATTCTTTGTCGAGGAGTCATAATTACATAGGGAATGGACTAATAGAACAAATAGATTGAAACCATAGGCTAGCACTTTGGGAGATATATTCTTAAGTGAGGATTAAATGCATGAACAAGAAGGACATTATCCGCAGTGGAAAAGAGAAAGGAGATTGTGTTTGGTTGAGGGGACAAATGTAAGGAAATTCCATGGGATTTTAACATAAATACCAACCCTAACTCCCAGTATAACCCAATTTGTGAGAGACATAGACCAAGGGAGATCGGAGACCTTAAGCCTACTGTGATACTAAATGAACAATTAACAACATCAAAACAAAATGGAGAAGGTACTTGGGTACCAAATTCTACAAACCATGACTAAGAAATTTAAGGAAAATCCTGTAGAATAAAAAACTTGAGGTGACGAGGTGGGTAGAACTGCTACTAGTTCAAAATATGGACCAATCCCGATATTGCGGAGAAAGAGGATGAAAAACATTGACCCTTGTGTAAACTCACAAAGCTACAAAGAAGGTACCAAAAGACTGACTGCTTAAATAGTGAACAAGAGTGACAATAGGGAAGATAATAGTAAGGAAACAAACCTCCCACAAACCCTGAAAAGAACAATGATAACGTCCAGGAGAAACATGACAATTTGAAATCCTCTTCAACATTACAGATAGCATAGCTATACCGCCACCCTGAGAAGATGTCCATGTATGTATAAAGGGGCATGAATGTGAGAGGAATCAACCTTTTAAAGAAAATACTAGAGTGTGTGAGGTCCAGGGAAGGACAAGTGTATGACCTGGCACACTTTTTAATAAACACAAGGTTCCGATAAATCATATGATCATGAATGAGCTATGTATGCTATTTTTTAGGATGTCCTCCACCCACAACAAATCCTCCATGGGAAAGCTTAACCATCACAATTGCTAAGTGATGAACCTTGATGGAAAAAAAAATGTCATACACCACTACATATGCGACCACCTGCGTACATTTAAACTGACGAGACATGGGTAGGTGATCCTAAACCTATGAGTAGTAAAAGTTCCATGCGAGGACTAAGAGGTGACAGGTGGAGAGTATGGCTCTCATTCACAAGGCCACCAACGCATGCTCCATTCCCATGTTTGGGATGTTAATCATGCTCCCTCTCCACACTGTGAAGCTTAGTAACATCCTCATCAAGGAATCTTTTTCATCATCCTTAATAATGTTAAATATTCATCCTTCAATATTCACCACCATCGGTGCAACTTTTTTTAAAGTCTAAATAAAACATCATATCTAACAACATTTGATTTCATAATGTCATGTTTATGTAGATTTTCAAAATTATTCATATTATAAAATGACTTTTTGAAAAAGGACTATGTTTGTGAATTTAGTATGTCTAATGTTTCAAGTGGACAACCAACCATCATCTCAAAGCTTTTATGTCCCTAAAACTGGGTGGAGTGTCCACCCAAAACATTAGATAAACTAAATACACAAACTCAATCCTTTTCTTAAAATTCATCTTACAATGTTTAAGTTATATTTTAAAACATTTTCAAGATTATAAATTCACAATATTAATTTTCATCTTATGTTTAATTTGAATTTTACTAAAAACAAAGCTGAAATAAAATATAAAAATGAAAATAATGAATTAAATATGTCTATAATTAATAATTTACTTAGTAAGATAAATTTGATTATTCTATTTTATTTTTAAAAATTTAACAATATTTTACTATTTTTCAATTTAAATTTAAAAAAGGAAAAGTATACCCCATATATATATATATATATATATATATATATATATATATATATATATATATATATATATATATATATATATATATATATATATCACAATGAAAGTAACTACATATCACTGTCATAATAAAGAACAACACATTATTGAAACATTTTATTTTTCAATAATTAATTAGAAAACAAATGTGTATAAATGATTTCAACATCTTTCTCATATTAATGAGCAACATATAATTGAAATGTTTTAGCAATCAATAATTATATTTGTGTGTGAGAGAGATTTCTATATTTAAATTTGAGAGAAATATCCTTTTAATATTTAACATCAATTTTTCACATGGCATTTAAAAAAAATATATAAATATTTCAATTTCAACTATATATATTTTTATATAGATGGTTGATATAAAAATGTTACTTAAAGTGGATATTGAAATATGTTATTTATTATCAACATTTTTTATTAATATATTTTTAAATACCTTGTGTTAAATTCCATGTTGAGCATGGAAGGAAATATATGTTTTCTTTGTACTCAAAATTGGCTGTAGCAAGTACATGGATACAACAAGAAATTTTCTACTTTCAATTGTCTTGTATGCCACTCTACTCATGCTAAATATTAGAGGAATTTCACATCTCCATTCTCAAGGAACTTTTCCACTTACGATATAAGTCAACTTGATACCTCCATTTAGACACACACCTCCTATGATAATAACTCATGTAAGACAATTTAATTCACTTAAATTCTAGACATTAAAATATTAATCTAGGGGCATAAGCTTGTGAAATACTAAAGATGTATGTGGAGGTTTTAGGAAAATAATATTCTTTTTAACTATAATATCTTTTTAAGGATTCAAATATTGTGTTTATGTAATGTTTTCGTGACTATTATCAGTTCAATCATATATATGAAAAAAATAAGATGATTTTTAATCAAATAGATTAATATATATTGTTTAAATATTTTCCAAAAAATAGCCAATTTGTGAAATTTTGCCCCTAAAAAATTTCATATTTTTAACCTAGGCGAAAAAATCTTAGATCCTGATCTAATGCTACAAAATAATATTGCACCTTTAAAATAAATTGAAACAAAGACCAAAAATGCTACAATGGTGTTGTTCACTAAATGATAAATTAACAAAATGTTTTATTAGGCATACATTAATAGTATTTTACTCAAAATATTGTTGAATGTTGATGTCCCTAATTGTGAAGAAATCTCATTTCCAATATTCAATGAAACTTATTATGTTGTATGTTACTAGGTTTCATTTCAAATGAAAACGTACAAACAAGTATTCAAGATAAAAACAATCTACTACATAAACTAATACTTTACAAAGAGATATCTTACCATTAGGTTGTCAAACAAATAGTTTCTGTAATGACATATGTTGTAATATTTCACTGATATAAAATTCAAGTGTTTAGACAACAAAATGAAGAGCACGACATATCTTTCAACCTTCAATGGAGACGCATCCTCTCTGTAAATAATTATACATAACACAAAGTAAATGTTAAACAACAATGAATTAGAGCAATTAAACTATTAACAAGACATAAAATCCTTATGAAATCGAAAATGTAAACTACAAACTAGATATTCTTATCAATTCTAATGCTAAGAGGATAAACAAAGAGTGACATTAGCTGAATTGAGGGGCCTACCAACTAGCTTCACACTACTTATAAAACTATAATGCTAAGAACCAATCATGCACATGAAAGGTATCTCAAAACACCAGTTTGATATTTGTATTAATGGAAGTAAGGCTCATCAATACATAACAATGGATATCACTATCCATCAATCTATTGAGTTGATTGATCTATCTCTTGATCCATTGATTGATTGAACTCTTTAACAATGACATTAAATTTCTTCCTTGCTAGTGTATGTAAACATTTATATTACAAAAGGATGCACAAGTGAACTCTAGTTGAATCCCTTGTTTCATGCTTTGAGAGCATCAAATACATATAATGAAGGGAAAAGAAAGGTAGTTTTGGTAAATCTTTGGTGAAAATAGACCACAATAGGATCAAGTGATACAAATATATCCTTGTTCATTACCCTAAACTATATTTCTTGTTGGACACACTATAATACCCACTCTATTTTCTCTGAAACCAATTTGAAGAACGAAACTATCTCAAGGCATCTAGGAGGAAATCCCATGTCTCATACTTCCTTCTAGAAGTTCACAAGCATTCTAAATGATGAGGTGCATTATCGGATCCTCATATGAATTAGAGGACCTCAACTGGTTAAACCATCATTAGTAATAAAACAACTTTTAATCCCCCTAATTTTCTGGAAACAATGAAAAATATATGAAATTAACAATATAATTACCTTATAATCTTTGGATTACGTTTTCATTGAGAAATATGGTAAAAGGAAAGACAACAAGGTAGGAAGATAGGATTAAATGGTTAAAAAGGGGATAGATTTCAATGAAAATGACACCAAATTAGAGGCCTAACATCTCCCCCCACCTAATATTTTGCATATCCTTGTGCAAATAGATGTATGGCTAATATTATGGTACAAAATTGTTCAAAATTGAGAAAAATTTGATCGATTCTTCATCTATGTTAATGACTACTAATTGATATATTCACACTGGCCCCTCTCCTCTTTTGTTGTGCCTTTAGTTTCTTTTCCAATGTTGTATTATGTAATGACAGATATTGAGTTTGTTTGTGCCACTTCCTAGAAAGTTTAACCAACATTTTTTTTCTTTAATGTTAATTTCCCAATTTCCTCTAATACTTGAGCACATTTTTCCTTCAAGAATATATTTTAATTGTTTACATATCTATCCAAGATCTTAATTTTTTCAATCTCTAATTTTATTATTTAAATCTTCTTGTTTTTCTTCTTCAGTTTGGAATAGATTGGCCTTCTTGGGGTTCCAGAGGACATGGTGTGTTGTATAGGTTCATAATAGTCTATATTATCCTTGAAATCATTGTGCATTGTTGTTGAAGGTCCAAAATAATCAAGATGTTGATAAACGAGAGTCTTAGGTTTAGATAATATAGTTCTATACTTGTTGGAAAAGGGGGTTGTTAACTCCTTTAGTTGGATATCACTGTGCTTAGTTGGTATTGGCTCAATATGTAAGGAAGTAACATTTTTGGTTGGACACGAAGTCTCTGGTGATGGAGGCTCCACATTTTATTTATGAGATTTATTTTTATTCATACTCCTAGGGATTATCCTAGGTGTGACTGGTGTGGTTGGAGTAGGTTTTCCATGTGCCTTATTTTCATGTGGTCATTTAGACTTTTGTTTGTGAACAATGAATCCTTCAACTTCATGGGCACTAAGGTCCCCATTGTCATTTCTTTCACTATGCTCAAGGAAAATATTCACGTGTCAAAGTATCTCTTCTAGAGTGTGTCCCATCTATCCCTTTATTTATGCAATTCTTCTACAATTATCATTTGAATTAAGCCATGATGATATAACCTTTCTAACCTTTCTATGTTTTGTTGTATGTTCATTAACATTTAACCCAAACTTTTACATAAATTGAATGGAAAATTCAAATAATCATTAGCTTCAAAGTGTAGGAGGAGATGGATATGGTAAATAAAAGTAATTTCATACCTTCAATCGCATGTAATATGATTTTATATCACAAATAACTAGTTTCTCCACTTCTTTGTAATCCACACTCTCAATACACCTTTCCCAAATTTGGCCTATGTTCATTGAGCATAAGAACTAAGTCCAAATCCCTTGTTTGATTTTATAATTTTTGAACCACCTCTCCCATATTTAAGGAAGTCTAGTTTCTTGGTATTTTAATTGCTTTGGCACTACCATTTCCAATTTTCCTACATGAACAATTCAACAATCAAACCCTTCTATGAATGCTTTGGTGAAAGAATCATTGTTCCCATGAAATTTTCTATGGAACAAAAGCCATCCTATGAATATAAGTATGGGTTTGTTGGAATTATACTCAAGCCATCCTTCCAAAATTTCCAATGATGATGGTTCTTGCCTAACCACACTAAGTTTCCCCATGACATCACAATTCTTTATGTGTGAGGTTATGCAAATAAAACTCCTTGTCTAAGTGATTATCATTGTTGATGAAGGGGTAAGAGTCTTGTGAATGCTAATTAATGTACGAATTATCTATAGTTAAAAACTCATTTATAATCCTACAGATGATTCAAATTGAGGTGGGGAATTATAATGATGGTCGTTCAATCAATATGCATGCAAACAAATCTTAAGAGCGATAATGATATTGCATGTTATTAGAAGGTAATTTTATATGGTGGAAAAGTGATAGGAGAATGGAAATAATGATGTTTAGTGGAGCGTATAATAAGGATATAGTGTAGGAAAGGATATTTATAAAAATTTAAATGATCTCATATGTTTGTTGTTTGATTACTTTCCATGTTCTTAATAAACTACATGAATTTCAAAGTGGCTTTTATTACTCTAAGTTTACCTTAATGATACCTTCATAAAATGATTCATGTTGAAGATGATTACCATGATTAAAAAGGAGGAATTGATCATGAAACTTATATGTATTGAGGTAAACCAAATCTATATGTTGATGTTAAGAGTGTCTAATTGAGGATGCTGAGATAGATTTCTTGTCCAAATCTATAAAGAAAATGATTGATGTTGTCAACGAAGGAATTTTGAGTGATGGAGGGAAGAGGCTAGAGTTACTTGGGCAACTCTAGACTCTAATCCTAAAGCTAATTATCATCATATGTACTTGAATTGAAAGTTATATTCAAACAAGCTTGTTACAAATCATTTAGTAACTATTATAGAGATCTTGTAACTCTTGAAGGAAGTGTTTTTTGAATTGCACGATGGTCACAAGAATGCCTATAGCTTATGAAACTATTAGAAATGTAAATGATGATGCTTTTATTGGAGAAACCTAAGACCAGTCATTTATAGAATCATTATCTTTGAAATACTGAAGTACTATTAGGAGAAAAGAGAATTGAAACATTGAATTTTGAATATAATCATGTAGAAGTCCACATGTTGAAAGTCAAAAATGAAGTTTTGAAGATATAGTCATGATTTATTAGTGGAATGAAATCAAGTATATATTTGTTGGAGATAATAAAAAATAAATTTATTTTGTAATCCCATGAATATGTTGAATAAATAATCATTGAAAATTTTGAGGTAAGAAAATTAACTACAACAAATATGGATACTAACAATGGTAACAAGAATAATAGTAATGGTTATCTCAAGCTCTGTATCAAGTAATTTTCTCACAAATCTAATTATTGTTTTGCTAATATTGTTGCTTAGAAAAACCATTCATGGAAAAATACCTCTTTTTGAAACAAACCAACTTGTTTATTTTATAGATAACAATATCCATTTTATTAAAAAATAACTTGGGGAATATTTACCAACCAATTGCCTAGCTTCTAAGAAAAAATCCTATTCAATTGTTCTAGAGGACTGATTTTCACATTTTCACATTATTGTTTTATTTACTTTCTTTCATTTTACTATTTTTTCCTTTTTTTTCCTGTTTGGTTATATATATTATTTTATTTAAAAAAATGAAATATCAAGTTGAGGTTGCAACAAGTTGAGAATCCTCCCTACTTACTACATCCATATAAGATTGTTTCAAATTATGTTGAATGAATTTCTTCTAGGTGATATGCTATTGATATAATCTTAAATTATTCCCATTAACCAATAAAGAAATTCCTTTGCCATCAATGGTATTCATTCTCATGGAACCATTTTTAAAGGTAGTCTCAACTTCATATGGGCCTAACCAGAATGTGGTAAAATTTCCTTTAAAAATATTGAATTTAGAATAAGAAAGGAGAGCCTAAACAACTCGTTTGAAATGAGTTTTCAAGTTAAAATTCTCCTGCTATTTACTTCTTTGCTATTGGACAAGGGTGGTTGATTGAATGGTGTTCTCCTACATCTCGTCCAATTCATTTAGCTGATATATTCTTTGTTGTTGCACACCTACGAGATTCGTACTTAGCTAAACCACATTTCTAAAAATATTAACCTAAAATTATATTGGAATAAGAACCTATTTTCCATGCACCGGTTCATATAGTGTAAACCTAGGTGTATTCCTCCATGTAGATTTGTAGGCGCAAAGTTTCTTGGTAAGCCAATCTACCCAATAGTTATGGTATAATTGTACTATTTTGGTCATAATTGCTTTAAGGGCTTTGTCAATAGGCTCCACTTGCTTGTTTGCCTATGGAGAGTAGGGGAAGTATTTCCACGTAATATACCCTACTAATCTCTCTCTCTCTCTCTCTCTCTCTCACACACACACACACACACACACACACACACATATACTATGTAAAGTAAGTATATTTTATCTTATTGGGCCCTCCTTATTACTTAGTAATTGATCATTAATAGTTACTTCGTATTCTTATACAATGATCAATCGGTGGAAGAACTACATCTTCAACTCTTGTCATTTTCAGATAAAGAACTCTCTTTCCATTACTATACTATATGATGAGCCCTGGTATTGGATGAAGGATGTTGCAATTCCCAAGAATCTAAACTTAAATTATAAACTCGGGGTTCATACAAACTTAGAGGTGACAGTGCTATATGTACAGTAGGTCAAGTTCTACTCATGTCACCCTCAACCATTGGATCAAATCAAGGCAAGGAAATACCACTCCTTTAACTAACTACAAAGAGAATTTATGTGGAAAGGAAAAAAAACCATACCCTAATTGCAATGAAAGGATCATTAGCTTGATTGTAGAAATGAAGGTACCATTCATTTGATGTAAAATACTAACTATAACTACATGAGGGAAAGAGAATATACTAGTTGAAAAAATAAACCATGCTACTCTATTTGCAAACAAATCAAATCAATATTCTACTTGCAGAATGGAAATTATTAATGTAATTGAAAATTTCTTGGAAAGAATAAATATAATCTACAACACACGAGAAATTCAGAAACTAAGTCTAATTCACTTGCATTGAAGAGTTTCAAATGTGAAAATTTGCTTCCTAACTCTATTTATTGTTTTGTGTTTGTAGTGGAGGAAGGAGGGGTCTAAAGTGGTACTTGGGTCTCCCTAATCATGGATTCAAAGCCTGGAGGTCATCATTCAATCTCAAGATACAAAAATAAAGATCCTAGGGAAAATATGGCTGCATTTGGCTAGTGCTATAGGACTGCTACAAGGTGCTACATGAAACTTTGTTTTGCTACAAGAATGCCCTTTTTTTTTACAAGAGTGGGTCCTAGATATTTCTAAGGGAAAGGAAGGTGTTCTAAAGGTAGAGGAATGATCTGGGTTCCTTTAGCTACCGAAATCATCCAAGATATTTTACTTATATGATGTTGTTATAATTTCATTTAAAAGAGCCTAAAGGAACATATGTGCATGCTTAAACAAGAGGAAAAATGACAATGATCAGAAAATCATGAACACGACACATTTGATAATGGATTTCATCTAGTGTGGACTACGTCTCCAAGCTTGGCGTCAAGGTGGTGTTGGGCACTTCATATAATGCTAGAAATGATGATGATGTACATGGACAAGACTTTATCATAGCAAGGTCATATTCCCTTAAACAAGAGTGACTTGTCTCTCCACCCGACGTTCCACTTATAGGAATTCTCACTCAAGAAGGCTTCCTCTCAGCTTAATAAACTCACATGATCTCACACAGTGTGGCAATGAGCATCCCTTCAACATAGTTACACAAGGACATCAACAATAATACATAGCTTGAAAAGCTAAATACATCTCACATAATGTGGAAAAAACGATCCCACAACATAACATCAAAAATGGATATCAAAACATAACACATCATCTCAACAATTATGAAGGAAAACATGACTAACTGATTCATGTAGCTACACCTCTTAAGTTGGCTATAAAATGGAAGGCTCAGCTGCAAAAACTAACTCCACTACTGAATTTCCGTCGTTGAGAGGTGTAAAATCAACTATCCATGTGTCAAATTCTGACACCATCAAATTCTGGGCCTATAGCAATCTTTTAGATTCCCAACGATTCTCCAAAGATTCCCTTCTCCGGGCTGAACGAAGATCTGCAACTCAGATCAGAAAAATGATCTTGCCATCATGATCCTTATGATATTCTGAGACTTTTGAGTATAAAGTTGGTTGCATTTTGACTCTGGCTAATTTTAGCCTCTAAGGAATCTAGTAGATTCCCTCAAGATTCTATAAGATTCTACTCTGCTGCGAATCTGCAAATTTGCTACACATATGGTGATTCTAATTTCACCATCGCGTTCTCTACGAAAATATGGGAAAAATGACTATAAACTTCAGATCACTGTGATAAAATGAAAATTTACCTCATCGTGGAATCTTTCAGGCATCAAGGAATATTCCCTGAGAATCTATCTCGAAATGTGTGCCATCATTTTGCCTCTTGGAACCGTGTCAAGGTTCTGTTCCTAGCTTAGGGTTCCACAGTATGGGCATGGTTACACCGTTGCTCACAATTTTGCTGCACTCTTCGTTCTGTCCTTTCTTGGTCCCTCTCCTATGCAAATCATCGTGTGAGGGTTTAAGTATTAACTAGAGGGTGGAGCCACCAAGGCTGAACCCCATGGCTCATGCTAGAGTCCTCTATGATGCAGAGGTTGGAGTTCAAATCCCCTACCCTCCAAACTTGGCAAATGGTTTTGTTTAATCGACAAATGGTTTAACATTTCGCGACCTCCCCTTAATGTTCCACTAACCATCGCTCCCATTTGGCAACTTGTTTAACCGTTGATGGTTTCCTCTCATGATCATTGGATGTTGATTGGTTGGCGAGAACTGTTCCACACGGCCTCGACCCCACATTATATTTGCATTGTAGTGGTTCCACCGAGGGTGGCGGGTCCGCCGGGGGTGGCTGACCCCCCAACCACCATTTATTTATGTCATGGTTCAGTCCAGGGGTGGCAGGGTTTGGCAACCTTCCACCCCATTTATTTACAATTTTGACAATGGAGGTGGTGGGGGTCATGGCCCACCACTTATTTTTTTATAATTTTTGTTTCTTTAATAACAAATAATGCCTTTTTAACTTTGCCAAATTTAAGGCTCATTGGGCATTTTAAAGAGGCAACAATTTTTCTCATTCTGGTGGCTGGATTCCGGTGACCATTGCCGGTGCAATTTGTAGGACCATTAAACCTGGCCCACATGCCCACTTTGACCAAAACTTTGACTGGCTCTATCTCCTTCATACGATCTTGGATTTGAGTTCCATTTTCACCGTTGGGATCAGGGCGACGAGCACTTCGATATGGTGCTATTTTGAGAGAAATATGACCACTTTGAATTTTGACCATTTCTAAGCCCTCTTGGACTTCTGCATGTGTTTGGAGCCACCTAGATCAATCCTCCCCACTGAGGAGCTTTTGGTCCTCCAAAAACATGAAAATAATCTGCAACTTCTTTGTACCTTGTCTGCACTACAAGTGTCCTGACAGGTCACCCTTCCTTCTCCTTCACCTTTGTCCTTTGGAGCCATAAGCGATGAGCCAACACCTGCACCCTTTGTAAACTTGTAGTACAATTCTGCAATTACATGCTTAATTTACATGAACAACTAATGACCCAAGCAACCCATACTTTCCACGAGTTTATAACACGTATTCCATGGTCAAGTTTCATCAAAATAGAAATAATACCCTAGCTAGCAAAACAAGGCCAAAATATCATTGGTGCTTCAAGGAGTGATGGAAAACACATCATCACTTTCACATTTTAAACTGCAACACATGAATTACAAAGAATAAGGCCATGTCATTCTACCACAACTAGAAGAACCATTTCTCACTTATCAAAGTGAATGAGTCGTCATCTTGTGGCACATTCGTTGGTCGAACAATTGTTTCATTTGGTTCATGCTCGGATGCTTTGTCCTTGCGACGTTGTTTTGGATGGAACCTCAAACATGTGGCTCTTTAATGACCACCTCTTTCACAATGACTACAATAAGCCTTCTGCCTCTAGATCTAATTTACCTTCTTCTTTTCCTGTGGCTGAGAGGGTCTTTCATGCCTCATCTTTTTCCATGCTGCTATTCTTTTCTAGCACTCAACAAACATATGGTTATGCAATCCAAAAAAACTACAAGTTCTTTTATGCCATGATGTTCATTCATTATTAATAATATGGTTGTATTCAAAATGAACATTAGAATACTGAGACTAGTTATACCTTTCTTGTTGGTCTCTGGTATGATCATGGGAATAAGAGCTTGCCTCAACTCTTTCTCCACAATGCATACTACCATGGGATGATGGTGATGTGTTCCCATCATTCTCTTTCCTCAACGGTCTCAATAATTTCTCAGAAGAATATGACACCCTTGAGCATTCTCCTTCAGCGTATCCCAAGCCTGCAAATCGAGGTCTTTGCACTACCTCCAATGGTTGAGTTATGCCTTGGCTATTAACACCAAGTCCTTCTTCTTCCTTGTACCTCATCCTGGTAAGGAGCCTCATGTTTGTCCCGGTAATTGGTACCTCCACATTTCCAACAGAAATTATACTATTTGAAGATGAAACTGAAGGGAAATCAACATCTTTTACATCCACTGTCGAGTTGGAGAGAACTGATAAGGGCTTCTCATCATCTATTATTGGTCGTTTGCTGGTTGTCTTAGTGCGTTCCCCAACTTCCTTCCTGACATACCCAAGTCCTCCCTAATGGGGTAATTCCTCTACTTTGATGGGGTTTATGATGCCCTGGTTGTTAATGTCGAGGCCCTTCCCTTGATAACCCATTCTCTTTAACAGTTTGGAGCTGATTCCTATGGTATGATTTTAAAAACCAATGAAATCATCACCAGGAAACATACATGAAGTTAGAGAATTACTTTTTACCTCACAGGGATCATGCTGCAGCTTTTCCAAGGCCTTGTCCTTAGCTTGCAGTTGGCATAGCAGCCTCTATTTCTCCTCTTACTCTTTCCTGTAGCAGCCTCTATAATTCAACATGCTCTGCTTGATGACTTCGGTCATTTTGCTTCATTTATTCTAAGGCTACCTCTGCGGCTTGCAACTGAAGCTGCAATCGATGCTTCTCCTCTTTCTCTTCTTGTAGAAGCATCTTCAATTTGGTGTTATTTGCTTGAAGACTTTGGTTGATCTCCTCATTCAAATGATGAGAAGATGATGAAGGTAGTGGGTGTACAATAGAAGATGTGGATGAAGCATTGCTTTTCGATCTCTCTTCCTCCTCCTCTCTTCTCTTCTCATATGCTTCATACATGATGTCCACCATTTTGGACATTTGTAGGAAGGTCTCGTACATTTACTTTCCATCCTCCATTGTCGCACATTCAATCGTTCACCCTCGCAATCACATAAGTGAGAATACCACTCTGATACCAAACTTGATCTGGGTACCTTCAGCTACCGAAATCATCCAAGATCTTTTAATTTTATGATGTTATTAGAATTGCATTTAAAAGAGCATAAAGGAACATATGTGCATACTTAAACAAGAGGAAAAATGAAAATGATCAGCAAATCATGAACACAACACATTTGATAACGGAGTTCGTCTAGTGTGGACTACATCTCCGGGCCCGGTGTCAAAGTGGTGTTGGCCACTTAATATAATGTTGGAAATGATGATGATGATGTACATGGAAAACAATTTTTCATAGAAAGGTCATATGCCCTCAAACAAGAGTGGCTTGTCTCTCCACAAGACGTTCCATTTACAGGAATTCTCACTCAAGAAATCTTCCTCTCAGCATGACAAACTCACATGATACACAATGTGGCAATGAGTATCCCTTCACCATAGTTAGACAAGGATCTCAACAACAGTACATAGCATGAAAAGTTAAATACATCTCACATAATGTGGAAAAAAAGATCCCACAACATAACATCAAACAGGGATCTCAAAACATAATACATCATCTCAGCAATTATGAAGAAACACATGACATGACTGATTCATGTACCTACACCTCTGAAGTTGGCCGAAAAGTGGAAGGCTCAGCTGTAAAAACTGATCGCACCACTGAATTTCTGTCGTCGATATGTGTAAAATCGACTATCCATTTGTCGAATTTTGACACCGTCAAAATTTGGGCCTTGTAGAGTCTCCAAAATGTCTTCAAAATATCATCCACTTTCACCTTTATCAACACCATTTCACTCACATGTTGCAAATCCATAGCCATATAATCTTTCATTAGACTCCATTTTCATGATTACATGGGGTTACCTTTGTGTTTATCAAAATCTAATGTTTTCTAGTAATTTAAGTGAATTTAAGTTAAAACTTAGAAAAATGACATATAATCGATAATACTTGTTGTGGAGGTAAATCCTCTCTGCGGACAGAGATGATCCCTACTAGCCCAGACCGGGTCTAGCAACAATCAAACAATGCTATCACGCAAGTTCCTAATTCCAAATTAAAAGTGGATGGTGAGAACCTACTTGGATTCCAACGCTAATGTTCGTAGAAGAGATGTCGCTCTCGTTCCTTTGCCTCGGCCGGTCACGATCCCCACGATCTCCATGATTGGACACCTGCACATGCAAAGAACAACACGAATACGAGCATAAAATCTAGTAGATGCAATTATATATTAGTCAGAAAAGATATAACTCAACATCAATCATAGAACAATGAGAGTGGAACCATAATGATAGTCATCTATTATTGATAAATAACAAAGAAGAATACAACCATAGTTCTGACGTCAAATCCTCCTTTGGCTGGGTAGTCAGCTACACAAGTCTTGCAAAGCTTGTTGGGATAGGGAACAAGCCTCTCTCTCTTTGGTTGACAAGAATCTCCTCACTTAGATTTGGCTTTATGGGTGCAAAGAAGGCTCTTGCAACTCCAAACTCTTGAACTCTTGGAATTCTCTATCACTATGCTAGAACTGGAACTAGCTTGCTCAAGGCATAGAGACAAGCTTTTATAGATAGAGAGGAAAGAGATAGGATCAACCACATTATTCATGGGATTGGCTTTATCACTTGGAAACTTCCATGAAAGGTGGCAAACCACTTCCATTCTATGGAGATTCGAAGCCAAACCATCCTAGCTCAACATAGATTCAGTTGGTGAATGGGTTAAGGAGAACCTTCGAAAGCTTGTTCGTTGAAAACTTTACTCAATTCGGTTGTCGCGAGTGCGACTCTGAGACAGAGCGCCAATGACGCGCCCTTTTTAGAGGATTTCCCTCATTGGCGCGGGTAGTGAACTATGGACCCACGCTAATGCAAAAAGAGCCATTTTCATGGATATTTTGCAGGAGATGTCTTCAGGGCATATGAAGCTCATACTTAGAGGAATATAATGCAAGTGGTTTCAGGTCATGTCACTTCTCACAGGTCCCGGAATGAGTCCTCCAGTGTGCGGGTGAGGGGTAACAGGGATGGTGACAAACGGTGACAAATTACTGTGTAACAATACTTAAAATTGGCTTGAGTTTCATGACATGTGTAGGTCATTTGGAAGCTTCCAAGGCACCCTTATGTGGCTTCCAATGCTCAAATTCGAATTCCCTTCAAGATATGGAAGAAGATTTGGATAAAGATCAAAGAGGATATGTGTCTCATCATTACCTATTTGAGTTGTAACTCTATGAGATTTTGTAGGGATCTAGGGAGAGAATAATGGACCTCCATTAATGTGGCAGCTTCTTATGTTTTTCTATAAATAGGACAGCCTCCTCCTTTCAAAGGCATGTGAAAAGTTGGAGATACTAAGGTGTCCAAGTTAAGATTATTCATGAATGGAATTTAGATTTAACACCATGCTCATGAGTGATGTTCACCTCTTTCTGGTAATGCTTGCATTGGGAGCCTCTCAACTTGCCATCTCTCATGCTTTTGGATTGGCCACCTATAATGTGTGAGATTTATTGTTTTTAAAGATTAAGATTTATTGCTTTCATGGATTAAGATTTATTTGATTTCATATATTTTCGTGCGTGAGAGGTTAAGAATGATTTTTTTTGTTTTCATTTCATGTCATGTGGTTTTGATTATTCATTTCATAGGATCCTGATTTGGTAATGCACACATGATCCCTTAGAGTAGATTTCATTTCATGCAATTTCAATTCCTACAAGTGTGGTACATTAAGATTTCATTCCTGCAATTGTGGTAGATTAAGATTTCAATTCCACGTGTTGTACTATAATTTATTTTGAATTGATTGTTGAATTAGAATAGGTGAATTTGGTTTGTCGTTATTTGGTTTCATAGTTAGATTGATCTAAATTGAAATTTAATTTCTAGCATATACAATGCATGCACACTTCGCAAGTTTTACGAAACCCCTTGGTTGATAATTAAATGATAGGTAATTAATTTGCCTCAACATGCCTATAGGAATATTTTAGATTCCCTGTGATTCTCCAAAGATTCCCTTCTCTGGGTTGACTAGAGATCTACAACTCAAAATAGAAAATTGATCTTGCCATCATGATCCTTGCGAGATTCTTAGAATTTTGAGTATAAAGTTGGTTGCATTCTGACTCTGGCGAATTTTAGCCTCCAAGGAATCTAGAAGATTCCCTCAAGATTTCATCTTCTACTTTGTTAATTTCTACTTCATCAATGTAACCACAATCTAATATTATATCTGTATCTATGTTGCTATTTACAATATCATCATCTAAAGTTAGAAAACAAATCCATGATGTTTCCCCAAATCTGAATGTATATCGTTCTGTACTTCCATGGACACCTTTTAAGAAGAGAAGATAAAAAAGGTATGGAAAATACAGACCAAAACGAGTTGCAAATCCAAGGCGACCATTCAGAAAATTCAAATATATCAAAAAGATAAAACAGCCCAAAAGAGACAATGCTTGCTTTATCTGTAAGCAAGAAGGTCATTTTGCTCGTAAGTGCCCAAAGAGTTCGTCCAGTAAGTTAAAAGCTTGTATAGAGTTTGAAGATTTTGTAGAAAATTGGTCAGTAGTTGATTCTCAAGATGAAGTGTCAGATGTATATATCTTGACAGATGCTTCTTTGTCCGATAATGAATCTATTCCAGAGGTCAGTCAAAAAATGAATCTTTGTTATAGTGCATGGGAAAGTGAACCTAGTGATCAAGAGCTTCATTATAGTGATGAATATGATTCAGAATATTATATAGAAGAATACTCAGATGACTCCTCAGTTGATACTGTTATCACCACAGACTCTAAGCATTCCACCCCCATTTTAGATTCCTTGCCTTCTTGTATGACTATTGGTATCAGAGCCCTGTTCTAGTCCTGAGTTTATAAACTACAGACAGAGCCTAAAGAAAGCCAGGTAGCCTTCTAAAAGCATCTTTGTTTTACATTGTGCTGAGTAGATAAAAGCTTCTTTAGTCGGCCTCTGGTCTAGTTTGTAAAACATGGCCAATCTCTTACGCTCATTCTCTGCTATTGATCGAAAAGTAATCACTAAAGTCTCTTCCCGCTCTCATGAATCTAAAATAGATAACACTGAAAATCATGAAGTAGTTGAAACTCCTGCTAACTGGAATCCTCCTGCACTACATACCACTGATGTATATAAGCTTCCGATGTCTTTTGTTTTAAAGAGAAAATCTTTCCTAAAAGAAGTCGAAGTTACTATAAAGATTTCAGGCCCTGTTGTTCAATTCTTGCTTTGAATTTATTTTCTGATGATGAGATAAAGAAATTCCGTCAGTATGTCAAGGAAAAGAAGTACTATTATCTTCATTTTGGGGGGATAAGAATAGGTCTTTCACCTCTGTTTCGTCAC
Organism: Pinus tabuliformis; assembly: GCA_031772625.1. Classification (NCBI taxonomy): domain Eukaryota; kingdom Viridiplantae; phylum Streptophyta; class Pinopsida; order Pinales; family Pinaceae; genus Pinus; species Pinus tabuliformis. The sequence continues at coordinate 302,566,918 of CM062812.1, read as the reverse complement.
GGTATAAATACTCCTTATATTGCTGAATTGTTCGACACCCGTCATCAAACATATGATAGTGCAAGAATAGGAACCATTATGGGAAATCTGTCCATTGGATGCCAATATGGAACCATATTTCCCGATTACTCTATCAGTCTGAATGATGCACATTTAAAATATTGCTGGAAACTGTTGACTAGAGTTCAAGGTCTTAATATGGCCGAAGATAGTGAATACCTTTCTGCAATTGTCCAAGCCTCATTTCAGTTAACTAACACTGCACATCCTAAGCTAAAACAACCCATTCTGAAAGATTGTGTTACAGTTGGTTTATCAAATGCACAGGTCGAAGGTGTACTATATGATCCTTTTGAATTACCAAACAATTGGTATATTCAGTATAAATCAATTGCTGATGAAAGAAAGCCTGAAGCTAAGTTTAAGAGGGTATCACTAGACAATGGTCAAGTAAAGTTGATTCTTGCCAAGCCAAAGGTACCCAGACCAGTAACCAGACCTCCTCGATATGTATTTCCAATTGCTCCAAGTGATGTTCCTTCCAGTAGTTCTAATTTGTCCACAGTTGAAGAAGACAGTCCTTCTGAACCTCAGTTATCCTCTACTGAGTTGTACATACCTAAGTCAAAACCTTTTTTGCCTGTAAATAAAATGCATCGTATAGGTCATTTTCCTGCTGTAGAAGAATGGCAGTATGCCAATCACCGTTTTGTCAAAGGTGGCAAGTGGCCTGCTCGAACCAAGTTCTGTACAACCTCTTCTTTGTCTAAGCAACCGGCAACACGAGCTGATTGTGCTCCTCTTATTGAGCATAATGCACATAATCCTAATGATCTGGATCAGACTTACCAGATTGGTAATTATCCAACAACATGGTGTGCACATGCTGAAGAAGTACTTGATGATTTAGGTTGCCAGAGTGAGTTAATTCTTGCTAATCTAAAACTCTTGCAAGATGAACAACAAGCAGACAAACAAAGAAGAGAAGCTAAAGAAAGAAGAAGGAGAGAAAGGAAGAAAAGAGAATCACAGCCTCCAAAATTTTCTAAAAATTTGGACATTCCTCAAAATTGGGTCACTAGTGAATCTCAAGATGACAATATTGATGAATCAAGTAGTCAAGTTGGACATAAATTAGAAATGCCCAAACCAGTTCATGTCCACAAAAATAAAAGTGAGTTAGCCACTCTCGAAAATGCTGCTACCCTGTTTCCATCCTTTATCATGCCATCTCTCCAAAAAGAAAATGTGTTTACAGAAGCCAAATATCCAAGGGTAGAGGAAGATTTATTTCCTACTAATTCATCTGGATATGTTCTAGATCTGGATAGATCCAAAAATCCAGCAGAATCTATAAGAGTTTGGATCGGAGCTCTCTACCAGATGCAAGTTGTTTCAAAATTGGATAATTATTCTATCTTCCTTCTAGCTGAGAAAAGAATGGCAAGTATTGTATATGATTGGTGGATCAGTGGAACAGATGACGAAAGGAGAAATGTTGCAGCCTCGGGTTTAGCTACAAAAGAAGTTTTATTGCTAACACAATTTGTTCCTGAACCTGTAGATGAGAAAAAGCAACTTATTACTGATTTAACAAGAATGGAACTAAAAGATTTAAAAGATCTGAATCATTTTGGTAATGACTATATGTCAAAGGTATACAAAGCAAATCTTACCAATGATTCTACTCAGAAGATTTCCTTCTTGTCTAAGTTGCCGGGAAATTTAGGTGATATGATAATGAAAGATCTCGAAGTACAGGGCAAAAATATAGATCAAACTTATTGGATAGATCTTTTATTCAGATGTCAGGAAAAGGTCAAATATTTATGTTGGCAAAAACAAATCCATGATGTTTCCCCAAATCTGAATGTATGTCGTTCTGTACTTCCATGGACACCTTTTAAGAAAAGAATATCAAAAAGGTATGGAAAATACGGACCAAAACGAGTTGCAAATCCAAGGCAACCATTCAGAAAATTCAAATATATCAAAAAGAGAAAACAGCCCAAAAGAGACAATGCTTGCTTTATTTGTAAGCAAGAAGGTCATTTTGCTCGTAAGTGTCCAAAGAGTTCGTCCAGTAAGTTAAAAGCTTGTATAGAGTTTGAAGATTTTGTAGATAATTGGTCAGTAGTTGATTCTCAAGATGAAGTATCAGATGTATATATCTTGACAGATGCTTCTTTGTCCGATAATGAATCTATTCCAGATGTTAGTCAAAAAATGAATCTTTGTTATAGTGCATGGGAAAGTGAACCTAGTGGTCAAGAGCTTCATTATAGTGATGGATATGATTCAGAAGATTATACAGAAGAATACTTAGATGACTCCTAAGTTGATACTGTTATCACCACAGACTCTAAGAATTCCACCCCCATTTTAGATTCCTTGCCTCCACAGCCCATGGTGAATTCTTTTTATCCATATCCAAAAACAGTCGCGTCATCATCGTCATCACTGCCTATAAATACTACTGCTCTTGCTGAAGAAAGTGCTTTTCTTAAAAAGATTGTCAAGTCTAACGATCTCCTGTATATCCTGGTTGAAGTCCAGGTAAAAGAAGAATGGATATCTGTTGATGCTTTCATCGACAACGGTGGTTCAAACAACCTTGCTCGTCCATCTTTGTTTAAAGGTTTATGGAAACCTTTGCAGCACATTCTGGTGTCTGAAACTATAGGTGGTTCAGTCAACCTCACCCATTATGTTGATAATGTTTCTTTAAAAATTGGGGGGAGTATTGTCAAAATGTCTGCAATACAACATTATGATGCCTCTGCAAGTTTGTTTTTAGGTATGCCATTTATAAATTCAATATTTCCTGTGACTATCATCGAAGATAAAATTATCTGTAATATCAAAAAGAAGGCAATAGAAGTACCAAGGTTAGTTATGGCAAACTCCGAAGCAAGAAAAGAACAGAGTCAGAAGAAAATAGGTGTCAGAAAATAAAAGAATGAATCCCATGACTGGAAAGAAGTTTTGCAGATTTATGAGGAAAAACACTAGCCTATTCAAAAAGCCAATAGAAATCCTGATTTCTCTCAAGAACAATTAAGTTTGTATGAAGAATTGCTGAAATGTTGTTCTGAGAACCCTAAAGCATTCTGGAGTGTTGAGAGCCCTCAACAAGAAATTATTACACTGCATGACAATGGGGTAACTGGAAAATTAATACCCTGCACTCCAGCTGAAGAAAAAGAAATCAGAAAGCAGATAGAAGAATTACTTGATCTTAAACTAATAGAAAGAAGTGGATCTCACTACTCCTGTTCTGCATTCCTGGTTCGGAATCATTCCGAAATAGTCAGAGGAAAGGATAGGATGGTTATTAATTATAAACCATTGAATGCCATCACTAAAAGTTTTAATTATCCTCTGCCTTGTCAAGAAACAATAATGCAGAAGATCCAGAACAGTAAGATCTTTAGCAAGTTTGATATGAAATCTGGTTATTATCAGATTCAGATCAAGGAGGAAGATCGTCATAAAACTGCTTTCACATGCCCTGCTGGATTCTTTCAATGGAGAGTTGTTCCATTCGGATTAAAGAATGCTCCTGCATTCTTTCAAAGGAGAATTGATCATATCTTCGGTAAATATGATTTTGTTGTTGTATATATTGATGATATTCTAGTACATAGCTCAGATCTGGAAACACATCTAAAACATCTACAAGTGTTTCTTGAAGAAGCAAGACAGCATGGTCTTGTTCTTTCAGAAAAGAAGATGTGTTTGTTTCAAGATAGCATTGATTTTCTTGGTATTCATGTTAGTCAAGCAAAAATTCAGATGCAGCCGCATGTATTAACTAAACTCTCTGAATTTCATGATCAATTGAAAGATGTAGAGATGATTCAACGTTTTCTAGGAATTTTGAATTATGTACATAAGTATATTCCTAGACTCTCTGAAAAACTGCTCCTATTCGTCAACATCTTCATTCTGGTTGGTCATCTGCAGCTACCAAAGCACTTCAGCAACTGAAAGTTGAATGTCAGCATCTCCCGGAACTCAAACCTCCCAGTAATGGTTTTCTTATTTTACAGACTGATGCCTCTAATGATTTTTGGGCAGCAGTCCTTTTTGAAAGAAAGAGAGAAGGAGAAAAAATTGAAGAAGTTCTATGTGCCTATACTTCTGGTGAATTCTTGAAACACCAGAAAAACTATTTTCCTGCAGAAAAAGAAACCCTTGCCATTTTTAATGGTATTCAAAAGTTTGAAATCTATCTAGCGCTCGCCAAGTTTCTAATTAGAACTGATTCTATGAATTTCAAGTATTTTCTAACAGTAAAAATCTCAAAACAGCTTGCGCGAGGAAGGCTTCTAGCATAGCAAATGTGGTTTCAAATGTATGATTTTGAAGTTGAATGGGTTCCTGGTAATTCTAATGTTTTAGCCGATGCTCTTACTAGAGAGATGATTTCCTTCTTGTCTAAGTTGCCGGGAAATTTAGGTGATATGATAATGAAAGATCTCGAAGTACAGGGCAAAAAGATAGATCAAACTTATTGGATAGATCTTTTATTCAGATGTCAGGAAAAGGTCAAATATTTATGTTGGCAAAAACAAATCCATGATGTTTCCCCAAATCTGAATGTATGTCGTTTTGTACTTCCATGGACACCTTTTAAGAAGAGAAGATCAAAAAGGTATGGAAAATACAGACCAAAATGAGTTGCAAATCCAAGGTGACCATTCAGAAAATTCAAATATATCAAAAAGAGAAAACAGCCCAAAAGAGACAATGCTTGCTTTATCTGTAAGCAAGAAGGTCGTTTTGCTCGTAAGTGTCCAAAGAGTTCGTCCAGTAAGTTAAAAGCTTGTATAGTGTTTGAAGATTTTGTAGATAATTGGTCAGTAGTTGATTCTCAAGATGAAGTGTCAGATGTATATATCTTGACAGATGCTTCTTTTTCCGATAATGAATCTATTCCAGATGTCAGTCAAAAAATGAATCTTTGTTATAGTGCATGGGAAAGTGAACCTAGTGATCAAGAGCTTCAATATAGTGATGAATATTATTCAGAAGATTATACAGAAGAATACTCAGATGACTCCTCAGTTGATACTGTTATCACCACAGACTCTAAGAATTCCACGCCCATTTTAGATTCCTTGCCTCCACATCCCATGGTGAATTCTTTTTGTCCATATCCAAAAAAATTTGTGTCATCATCGTCATCACTGCCTATAAATACTCCTGCTCTTGCTGAAGAAAGTGCTTTTCTTAAAAAGATTGTCAAGTCTAACAATCTCCTGTATATCCCAGTTGAAGTCCAGGTAAAAGGAGAATGGATATCTGTTGATGCTTTCATCGACACTGGTGGTTCAAACAACCTTGCTCATCCATCTTTGTTTAAAGGTTTATGGAAACCTTTACAACACATTCTGGTGTCTGAAACTATAGGTGGTTCAGTCAACCTCACCCATTATGTTGATAATGTTTCTTTAAAAATTGGGGGAGTATTGTTAAAATGTCTATAATACAACATTATGATGCCTCTGCAAGTCTGTTTTTAGGTATGCCATTTATAAATTCAGTATTGCCTGTGACTATCAGTGAAGATAAAATTATCTGTAATATCAAAAAGAAGGCAATAGCAGTACCAAGGTTAGTTATGGCAAACTCTGAAGCAAGAAAAGAACAGAGTCAGAAGAAAATAGGTGTCAGAAAATCAAAGAATGAATCCCATGACTGGAAAGATGTTTTGCAGATTTATGAGCAGAAACACCAGCCTATTCAGAAAGCCAGTAGAAATCCTGATTGGTCTCAAGAACAATTAAGTTTGTATGAAGAATTGCTGAAATGTTGTTTTGAGAACCCTAAAGCATTCTGGAGTGTTGAAAGCCCTCAACAAGAAATTATTACACTGCATGACAATGGGGTAACTAGAAAATTAATACCTTGTAGTCCAGCTGAAGAAAAAGAAATAAGAAAGCAGATAGAAGAATTACTTGATCTTAAACTAATAGAAAGAAGTTGATCTCACTACTCCTACTCTGCATTCCTGGTCCAGAATCATTTCGAAATAGTCAGAGGAAAGGATAGAATGGTTATTAATTATAAACCATTGAATGCCATCACTAAAAGTTTTAATTATCCTCTGTCTCGTCAAGAAACAATAATGCAAAAGATCCAGAATAGTAAGATCATTAGCAAGTTTCATATGAAATCTGGTTATTATCAGATTCAGATCAAGGAGGAAGATCGTCATAAAACTGCTTTCACCTACCCTGCCGGATTCTTTCAATGGAGAGTTGTTCCATTTGGATTAAAGAACGCTCCCGCATTCTTTGAAAGGAGAATGGATCATATCTTCGGTAAATATGATTTTATTGTTGTATATATTGATGATATTCTTGTACATAGCTCAGATCTGGAAACACATCTAAAACATCTACAAGTGTTTCTTGAAGAAGCAAGACAACATGGTCTTGTTCTTTCAGAAAAGAAGATGTGTTTGTTTCAAGATAGCATTGATTTTCTTGGTATTCATGTTAGTCAAGGAAAAATTCAGATGCAGCCGCATGTATTAACTAAACTCTCTAAATTTCCTGATCAATTGAAAGATGTAAGGATGATTCAATGTTTTCTAGGAATTTTGAATTATGTACATAAGTATATTCCTAGACTGTCTGAAAAAACTGCTCCTATTCGTCAGCATCTTCATTCTGGTTGGTCATCTACAGCTACCAAAGCAGTTCAACCACTGAAAGTTGAATGTCAGCATCTCCCGGAACTCAAACCTCCCGGTAATTGTTTTCTTATTTTACAGACTGATGCCTCTAATGATTTTTGGGCAGCAGTCTTTTTTGAAAGAAAGGGAGAAGGATAAAAAATTGAAGAAGTTCTATGTGCCTATGCTTTGGTGAATTAATGAAACACCAGAAAAACTATTTTCCTGCAGAAAAAGAAACCCTTGCCATTTTTAATGGTATTCAAAAGTTTGAAATCTATCTAGCGCCCGCCAAGTTTCTAATCAGAACTGATTCTATGAATTTCAAGTATTTTCTAACAGTAAAAATCTCAAAATAGCTTGCGCAAGGAAGGCTTCTAGCATGGAAAATGTGGTTTCAAATGTATGATTTTGAAGTTGAATGGGTTCCTGGTAATTCTAATGTTTAAGCCGATGTTCTTACTAGAGAGATGAACAAGGTTCATGTTCACAGAGATGATATTTTCCGTCTTCCTGGTAAGACTCGTGCTGATGACAGTTTTGAAACATTTATTCAAAGATTTTGCCTTCTTGATTTTCTCCTAGGTGATGTAGTTCAAGAAATTAAAAAGATTGTTGGTCTAAGATTGAGAAGAAACCAATGGATCCAAAGATGCCAAGCATGGCAACATAAAAATATTGGTGTTTTTCTAAATATGGATGAAGAATTGGTAAAGGTTTATCCTCTACCAAACATGAAGGTAAAATTGTATTTTAAAACATTAGATGATTCTTGGACCAGGCGTTATACAGATGAGATGATCAGAATTCTGAAAATTTTGAATTATTATCAAATTATTGGTGGAGTTGATTTTTCTGTTGCTGTTTATGTTACTGCAAAAATGCTTGATCTAGAGGAAATAAATATGCATGAACAAGTTGAAAGATTCTTAAAATCGTTAAGAATCCCTGATTTATTTGAAGAATTGGAAGCTGCTTTTCTGCAAAGCAATGATGAGAATTTTGCAGGTACTGATTCCTTCCCACAATATGAATTGTTTGCACCCTTTGCTGATTGGGAATTTAAAGATGGTAGATGTCAGAAGAAGGTTCAAGTTCGAGCCTCTCAGTGTGTTGAGAGAACACTTCAGTATTTGAGAACCTTTTCATCACCGTGGGATTATCAAAGCATGGAATTTAGAAATCCTATAATTCCTAATCCTTTTTCACAAGTCTATGGAGCTGAAAGTATGGGCGATGCTACTCTTGCTACTAATGCAGAAGAAATCAAGAAAGTATCAAGTTGGCTTAAAGAGTTTCATACTTTGAAACTATCAGAGAAAGTCTCATTAATCAAAACTTTAGAACCAATGCAAGGCAGACATGGAGTAATGAGGCTGATAACTAATCAAAAGGCACTAATCACAATCAGTATTTCTTCAGGTAATTGGTCTGATGATGTGGTGTGTATTATCAATCTGCTATTATCTAATAGAGTATGCTCATCCATGATGTTTGAAGTAAATTGGCAAGAACGAGGGAATATCAGTCATAATTGTAAATTATGGGTTCAAGCATGCATTGAGCAATCAGTCAGTATGTTCCAGATCTTCAAATGGGAATTATTGGATGGAGTGGAGTTGTTAGTTCAGTCCTTGCCCGAATTTTGGAAAAGTTAAAAAGATTATTTTCTTAATATCGAGATTGATCCATTTGCTTACATTAACAGATGGAATAAAGATGATTATCTCTTTCCACAAAAGAATCTAAGAGTCACGACAGATACGGTAAAGTTTGACACAGGACAATCATCACGAGCACCACTCAAAGAGGAATCTTCAATAGTCATGACCAGCTCAAAAGGTAAAGAGAAAGCATCCGAGGAAAAAGAGACAGTGTTCGTAGACATGTACCAAGATGCTCAGGAACAGAATGACCCCACTTGGGAAAAAGATTACCTATCGTGGCTTACATCCTCTTGGGAAAGACAAAGGACCCCACCAGATTCTGAATTTGCATCAGATTATGATAGTGACCGAAGTCCGAAAGGACCTTGGTAGTGCGTCTTCTTTTTGTGAGTGCGTTTGCTTTATTTTGTACTCGAGAATATTGGGTAGACACCGTCATGACTAAGTAATGTCAGACAAGGACCCTCAATTATTCTCATATGTCTTATAAATAAGTGTGTGATAGATAGTATAGGCATCGAGTGTTGTGAGTGTGAGTGTGTGTTTGTATTCTGAGCTCTCAAAGACCAGAGACTAGCAAGCTCTAATCTTGAGGCTTAACTTGGTATGTAACATTTTGCTTGAATTAATATTGAAGCCTGCTGGGCCGCCTGTCTGAGGACAGTTCTGTTTCAAGATCATCTCGAGAGGTTGAGATTGTAAAGCGCGTTGGAGGAGCGAAAGGGTCACGTAAGTCCGCGTATATCTCATTTTGATGTGAGGAAGCTTTCGCCTTAGCGTCCACTTCAAAGGTTCAAGTAAGTTACTGAGTCCATCATGTAACTATAGAACTATTTGGCATTAGAGCCCTGCTCTAGTCCTGAGTTTATAAACTACAGACAGAGCCTAAAGAAAGCCAGGTAGCCTTCGAAAAGCATCTTTGTTTTACATTGTGCTGATTAGATAAAAGCTTCTTTAGTCAGCCTTTGGTCTAGTTTGTAAAAACATGGCCAATCTCTGATCCGGATTTAAACAGGAACACAACAAATTACAGAGATAACCATATACACAAAGATGCAGCGGAAATAATACTTCATTTCATTAATGGAAAATACTGAAATATGCTTACAAACAGAAATGGAAATAAACTAGCTAGGGCGATGGTAGCTTATCTATGAGAAGAGATGTGATGGCTACATGCCTCTGAACTGTGTTACAATGAGGCTCGAAGGCCTATTTATTGTTGAGAAACAATGGAAAAAACCCTTATCATTCCAAAACCTAACCCTAGGAGATGAAACGCCAAACTGTGGGCCCCGTTTGGGGGTAAGTTGGTACATCAACTTCCCAGGGTCGTAACTTTGGCATATGATCTCCGTTTGACGCGTACAATAGCTCATTAGAAAGATCTATCCAAGCACTATCATTGTTGGAACGGGCAACACTAGTTGCCCCCGGATTCCCCAAAAAACGTCGTTTAGGGCCTCAAAATGGCTCCAGAAGTTCAGGACCCGAAAAACTGCTAAAAATAGTAAGTTGTGCTACAATTAAGGAAACTGAAAATGCTGAGAAAGACAATGGTGGGGGTCCAGGTGGACTTGGCAGGTGGCCACCAATATCCACTTGGATCATTCCTCCCCCCTTAGGAAGCAATGGTCCCCATTGCATTGAGCTCCTCCATGAGATGAGGAAACTTCTGCTGAACTTGTTCCCTGGTGAGCCACTTGCCCTGCTGAAGGAGTTGGCCCGCTTTGACAACTCGATACAGTTGGATATTCTGTTGGCGAGTGTTCTTGATCTGTGTGTCCATGATCCGATCAGTTGCAGCTTGTTCCATGCAATCTGGATTTAATTCTGTGGGTTTGAGCTGTTCTGCAATGTCGGATGTGTCTAGCAATGGTGGAAAGTATGGCCGAAGGCGGTCCACATTGAATACTGGGTGCAGGCCAAGGAATGGGGGAATGCTGAGCTCAAATGCATTGTCTCCCATAGCCTTAGTAATGGTGTAAGGACCATATCGGAGTGGTCTCAATTTCCGATAGGCTCCAGTAAGGCGTTCCTTTTGCAAATGCAACCAGACTTTGTCGCCCACCTGAAACTTGTGTGGCACCCGATGTTGATCATGTCGCTGCTTGTACTTGGCATTTGATTTCTCAAGAATGTCATGGACCTGCTGGCGAATATGTTGGATGCGCTCAATGAAGCTGGTGGCCTTATCTGTTTCGGACTGGACATGAGCTGAATTCATGTGAGTAGCTGCAAGTGGCATGGCCACATCAATGGGGCATAGTGGCTGGAATCCCAAACCCACCTGAAAAGGGCTATGGCCAGTGGAGCTGTGAAGAGCTCGGTTGTAGCTGTGCTGAACGTAGGGGAGGCTCTCGTCCCATGTGCGTGGATGCTTTGAGTTATACATGCGCAGAATGTGCACAATCATCCTATTGACAACCTCTGTCTGGCCATCAGTTTGAGGATGGAAGGCTGTGGACTTCGTGAGTTTGGTGTCCAGCATTGACCAGAGACTGGACCAAAAGGTGCTGAGAAACCGACTGTCCCGATCTGAGATGATAGACTGTGGGATCCCAAAGTGCACCCACACTCGTTCAAAGAAGAGTTTAGCAGTGGCTTCTGCTGTGATATTCTTCTTGCAGGCCATCATAATGGCCATCTTTGAGAACCTGTCGACGACCACAAAAACACAGTCATTTCCATGCTTAGTGGAAGGAAGGCCTGACATGTAATCCATGGAGATGGATTCCCAAGGTCGACTAGGGGTAGGCAACGGGGTATAGAGGCCTTGCTTCTTAATGGTCGGTTTGGCAATGGCACAGGCAGTACATGATCGGATGTACTTCCCAACATCCTGTCGAAGATTCGGCCAATAGAAATAGTTTTGCAGTACTGCCACTGTTTTCTCGACCCCGAAATGCCCAGCAGCCCGACTGTAGTGTGCTTCCCAAATCATCTTGGCACGCTCGCTTGAAGGAACACAAAGGTGACCGAGGTGGCATAATAGGGCATCCTGGAGGTGAAAATCTGCAACCTGCCGACCCTCCAAGAGTGTCTGGTATGTGTGGCCGAATTCTGGGTCGCTTTTGTAGAGAAGTGGCCAATCAGAAGTCTCGTGCCCACAAGAGTTGAGCACGGTGGTTAGCGCCATGATCGGTGGTCGACTGAGGCAATCTGCAACATTATTGGTGCTGCCCTTTTTATACTTGATATTCAAGTGAAACTGTTGCAGGTATGTAGACCACTTCTGATGGCGATCATTCTGCAATTTCCCTTGGGTCTGTATGAACTGCAGAGGTCGGTGGTCTGTGTGGATGACCGTTTCCTTCCCCAAAATGTAATGCTTCCATTGTCGGCAGGCCTGTACAATGGAATACATCTCTTTATCATAAGTGGGGTACTTCCGGACTGTGTCTGAAAGTGTTTCACTGTGATATGCCACTGGATGTCCATGTTGAGTAAGGACTGCCCCAATAGCATAGTCAGAGGCATCTGTCTCGACCTCAAATGGTTGTTGTAAATCTGGTAACGCGAGCACTGGTGCCGTGCAGAGGCGATCCTTCAACTCCCTGAATGCCTTCTGTTGAGATTCAGACCAAAAGAATTTTGCTTTCGCCCCGCCCTTGGTGACTTGACTCAAGGGCCAAGAAATATGAGAAAATCCCAACACAAACCTGCGGTAGAAGTTGGCAAGACCTAGAAAGCTGCGGAGCTCTGTTAGAGTGGTTGGAGAGGGCCAATCCCGAATGACTTGGACCTTGGCTGGATCGACATGCACCCCCTGTTCATCAATGATGTATCCCAGATACTGAACCTCGGTCATGCCAAAAGTGCATTTCTCCAAATTGGCACATAGCTTGTGTTGCCGCAGTGTTTGGAGAACCTGTCGGATGTGGTGGAGGTGCTCTTCCCAACTCTGGCTGAAGATCAGAATGTCATCCAAGTATACTACTACAAAGGAGTTGGTGAATGGCCGCAAGATGTCATCCATTAGCCTCATAAAGGTTGCAGGAGCATTCGTCAATCCGAAAGGCATGACCAACCATTCGAAGAGGCCCTCCTTGGATTTGAAGGCAGTCTTCCACACATTTGAGGGTTCAATTGGTACCTGGTGATATCCTGACTTCAGATCGATCTTGCTGAAATATTTCGCCCCCTTTAGTTGGTCTAGGAGGTCATCAATCCGTGGGATCGGGTACCTATTACGGACAGTGATCTTGTTCAGCGCCCGATAGTCAATACAGAGTCTCCACGTCCCATCCTTCTTCTGTACCAACACTATCGGGCTCCCACAGGGCGAAGAACTCGGACGGATGTGACCTTTCTGCAGGAGCTCCTGAATCTGCCTCTTGATTTCATTGTTCTCCAGAACGGAGCGCCGATAAATTGGTCCATTGGGTAGCGGCGCACCTGGGGTCAGATCGATGGAGTGCTTGACTTGACAGTGCAGAGGAACCCCTGCCAGGGAGGTGAAGATGTCTTCGTACTCCTCCACAATCTTGTCCATCTGTAGCTGCCGTGCAGAGGGACCCCGTTTGGAGGCCGCGGCCACTGTCTTCTTCTTCCCTTGAGGGCGTATCATCAGGAAAACAAATTTCCTGGTTTTGGAAATGATCTTACTGCATTGTTTTGCAGTAATCAAAGAGATGGCGGCAGGTGGTGCTACCTCTGGTATCCTGAACAACTTATTTCCCAATGTAATAATAACAGCACGGGGCCTTGATTCATACACAGCATGTCGCTTCCACAAGTATGGTTGTCCTAGTAATACATCACAAACTTCAAGGGGAGCAATGTCACACAATACCTCATCCGTGAAGGGCTTGATGTTGTATGGAAGGCGACACTGCTGGCTCACGCGAAGATCTCGCCCTTGGTGAAGCCACCCAATGGTGTATGGTTGTGGATGTGCTGTGGTCGGTAAGCCCAACCGCTTCACGACCTCTGCCGAAATGAGGTTCTTTTGACTCCCGCTATCAACAATGAACTGTATCGGGGAGCTCTTTACCCACATCTGGGAGTGGAAGAGACGCTCCTCCTCCTCTGGATCTTCGGGTTCATTTTTCTGGATCTTTGCGGTAGCAACAGTGGCGCTGGGATCCGCATCAATGATCTGCTTCCCTTTTTCATACCCCTTATCGGGTTCTGACTCAGAGTCGGAACATGCATCTGATTCTGAAACCTTTAGCTCAGCCACCAGTGACTGCTTGGCCCGACACTCACTTGTGTTGTGAGTGGAGCTCTTATGGAACTCGCACCATTTTCCAGTGTCCTTTCTCGGCTTCGCGGCGTTGCTCTTTGCTTGCAGCTTCGGCTGGTTGTCTTGGGCTGTCCCGCCTTGGCTTTGTCCTTTGTTCTGTGGTTTAGGGGCACCTTTCCCCTGCTTTGGATTCGCAGATCCAAAGTCTCGCTTCTTTTGTTTAAACTTCTGCTCGACCTTGACGGCATACCGGTATGCTGCGCCGAGCGAGGGGGTGTTTAGGAACTGTATTTCTTCCTGGATGTACTTGTGCAGGCAGCCACGGTATTTGAGTATCAAATGTTGCTCCGAATCCTTGATACCCAACTTTGTGCGAAGGGTATGGAAAAGATTGGTGAACTCCGGCACGTCTTGGTCCCTTCCCTGCCGCAGCGTGGTCCACTTTATGTATTCATCCTCATAGCTTCCGACAGGGTAGTACTGCTCCTTGATGGCATCCCAGAACGAATCCCAGGTGGGTGCGGCTGAAAATAGTGAGCCAGTACTTTCATCCTTCTGCTCGCAGTAGGTTTCCCACCAGTCCTTGATGTGGGGGGCTGCTTTGAGAAGAGCAAAAACAATCTTTTCCCGACTCGAAAATTCATGAACAGAAAAGTAACCCTCTAGCAGATTTAACCATTTATCTACGGCATCGGCGTCTATCTGACCCTCGAATATGGGGATTTCAAAATTAACTTGTACCTTAAAGGGTGTGGCGTTTCCAGAGGAGCTGCTGGAAGCCGATGCGCCGCTTCTGGGTAGCCGCTGAAGGATCTGCGCAAAGCTGTCCATCATCGCGTTCCGTTGTCGCTCGAGCGCTTCTTCGAGCAAGATTTTGATGGGATCTCCTGCCCCCTCGTCTTTCTTCTCGTCCGCCATGGGAGGCCGTCGGGATTTGCGAGGCTGGTCTTGCAAAGGTTCAACCAGTTCAAGCCCTAACTCCTTATATCCCGACCTTGTTGGGGACATGCAAAGAAAAACAGAGAAAAAGCAGACCGCTCTGATACCACTGATCCGGATTTAAACAGGAACGCAACAAATTATAGAGATAACCATATACACAAAGATGCAGCGGAAATAATACTTCATTTCATTAATGGAAAATACTGAAATATGCTTACAAACAGAAATGGAAATAAACTAGCTAGGGCGATGGTAGCTTATCTCTGAGAAGAGATGTGATGGCTACATGCCTCTGAACTATGTTACAATGAGGCTCGAAGGCCTATTTATTGTTGAGAAACAATGGAAAAAAACCTTATCATTCCAAAACCTAACCCTAGGAGATGAAACGCCAAACTGTGGGCCCCGTTTGGGGGTAAGTTGGTACATCAACTTCCCGGGGTCGTAACTTTGGCATATGATCTCTGTTTGACGCGTACAATAGCTCATTAGAAAGATCTATCCGAGCACTATCATTGTTGGAACGGGCAACACCAGTCCATTCATGTTGCCCCCGGATTCCCCAGAAAACATCGTTTAGGGCCTCAAAACGGCTCCGGAAGTTCAGGACCCGAAAAACTGCTAAAAATAGTAAGTTGTGCTACAATTAAGGAAACTGAAAATGCTGAGAAAGACAATGGTGGGGATCCAGGTGGACTTGGCAGGTGGCCACCAATATCCACCTGGATCAATCTCTTACGCTCATTCTATGCTATTGATCGAAAAGTAATCACTGAAGTCTCTTCCCGCCTCATGAATCTGAAATAGATAACACTGAAAATCATGAAGTAGTTGAAACTCCTGATAACTGGAATCCTCCTGCACTGCATGCCACTGATGTATATAAGCTTCCGATGTCTTTTGTTTTAAAGAGAAAATCTTTCCTAAAAGAAGTCGAAGTTACTATAAAGATTTCAGGCCCTGCTGTTCAAATTCTTGCTTTGAATTTATTTTCTGATGACGAGATAAAGAAATTTCGTCAGTATGTCAAGGAAAAGAAGTACTCTTATCTTCATTTTGGGGGGATAAGAATAGGTCTTGCACCTCTGTTTTGTCACGGTATAAATACTCCTTGTAATGCTGAACTGTTTGACACTTGTCATCAAACATATGATAGTGCAAGAATAGGAACCATTATGGGAAATCTGTCCACTGGATGCCAATATGGAACCATATTTCCTAATTACTCTATCAGTCTGAATGATGCACATTTAAAAGATTGCTGGAAACTATTGACTGGAGTTCAAGGTCTTAATATGGCTGAAGATAGTTAATACCTTTCTGCAATTGTCCAAGCCTCATTTTAGTTAACTAACACTGCACATCCTAAGCTGAAACAACCCATTCTGAAAGACTGTGTTATAGTTGGTTTATCAAATGCATAGGTCGAAGGTGTACTATATGATCCTTCTGAATTACCAAACAATTTGTATATTCAATATAAATCAATTGCTGATGAAAGAAAGCCTAAAACTAAGTTTAAGAGGGTATCACTAGACAATGGTCAAGTAAAGTTGATTCCTACCAAGCCAAAGGTACCCATACCAGTAACCAGACCTCGTCGATATGTATTTCCAATTGCTCCAAGTGATGTTCCTTCCAGTAGTTCTAATTTGTCCACAGTTGAAGAAGACAGTCCTTCTGAACCTCAATTATCCTCTACTGAGTTGTACATACCTAAGTCAAAACCTTTTTTGCCTGTAAATAAAATGCATCGTATAGGTTATTTTCCTGCTGTAGAAGAATGGCAGTATGCCAATCACCGTTTTGTCAAAGGTGGAAAGTGGCCTCCTCGAACCAAGTTCTATACAACCTCTTCTTTGTCTAAGAAACCAACAACACGAGTTGATTGTGCTCCTCTTATTGAGCATAATGCACAGAATCCTAATGATCTGGATCAGACTTACCAGATTGGTAATTATCTGACAACATGGTGTGCACATGCTGAAGAAGTCCTTGATGATTTAGGTTGCCAGAGTGAGTTAATTCTTGCTAATCTAAAACTCTTGCAAGATGAACAACAAGCAGAAAAACAACGAAGAGAAGCTAAAGAAAGAAGAAGGAGAGAAAGGAAGAAAAGAGAATCACAGCCTCCAAAATTTTCTAAAAATTTGGACATTCCTCAAAATTGGGTCACTAGTGAATCTCAAGATGTCAATATTGATGAATCAAGTAGTCAAGTTGGACATAAATTAGAAATGCCCAAACCAGTTCATGTCCACAAAAATAAAAGTGAGTTAGCCACTCTCGAAAATGCTGCTACCCTGTTTCCATCCTTTATCATGCCATCTCTCCAAAAATCAAATGTGTTTACAGAAGCCAAATATCCAAGGGTAGAGGAAGATTTATTTCCTACTAATTCATCTAGATATGTTCTAGATCTGGATAGATCCAAAAATCTAGCAGAATCTATAAGAGTTTGGATCGGAGCTCTCTACCAGATGCAAGTTGTTTCAAAATTGGATAATTATCCTATCTTCCTTCTAGCTGAGAAAAGAATGGCAGGTATTGTATATGATTGGTGGATCGGAGGAACAGATGACAAAAGGAGAAATGTTGCAGGCTCGAGTTTAGCTACATTAGAAGTTTTATTGCTAACACAATTTGTTCCTGAACCTGTAGATGAGAAAAATCAATTTATTACTGATTTAACAAGAATGGAAGTAAAAGATTTAAAAGATCTGAATCATTTTGGTAATGACTATATGTCAAGGGTATACAAAGAAAATCTTACCAATGATTCTACTCAGAAGATTTCCTTCTTGTCTAAGTTGCCGGGAAATTTAGGTGATATGATAATGAAAGATCTCGAAGTACAGGGCAAAAAGATAGATCAAACTTATTGGATAGATCTTTTATTCAGATGTCAGGAAAAGGTCAAATATTTATGTTGGCAAAAACAAATCCATGATGTTTCCCCAAATTTGAATGTATGTCATTCTGTACTTCCATGGACACCTTTTAAGAAGAGAATATAAAAAAGGTATGGAAAATACAGACCAAAACGAGTTGCAAATCCAAGGCGACCATTCAGAAAATTCAAATATATCAAAAAGAGAAAACAACCCAAAAGAGAAAATGCTTGCTTTATTTGTAAGAAAGAATATCATTTTGCTCGTAAGTGTCCAAAGAGTTCATCCAGTAAGTTAAAAGCTTGTATAGAGTTTGAAGATTTTGTAGATAATTGGTCAGTAGTTGATTCTCAAGATGAAGTGTCAGATGTATATATCTTGACAGATGCTTCTTCGTCCGATAATGAATCTATTCCAGATGTTAGTCAAAAAATGAATCTTTGTTATAGTGCATGGGAAAGTGAACCTAGTGATCAAGAGCTTCATTATAGTGATGAATATGATTCAGAAGATTATACAGAAGAATACTCAGATGA
The DNA here is from genome assembly GCA_031772625.1 of Pinus tabuliformis. Taxonomy (NCBI): domain Eukaryota; kingdom Viridiplantae; phylum Streptophyta; class Pinopsida; order Pinales; family Pinaceae; genus Pinus; species Pinus tabuliformis. Next base: position 302,549,009 of record CM062812.1, on the reverse strand, counting down.
CTCCTCAGTTGATACTGTTATCACCACAGACTCTAAGAATTCCACCCCCATTTTAGATTCCTTACCTCCATAGCCCATGGTGAATTCTTTTTGTCCATATCCAAAAACAGTCGTGTCATCATCGTCGTCACTGCCTGTAAATACTACTGCTCTTGCTGAAGAAAGTGCTTTTCTTAAAAAGATTGTCAAGTCTAACAATCTCCTGTATATCCCGGTTGAAGTCCAGGTAAAAGGAGAATGGATATCTGTTGATGCTTTCATCGACACTGGTGGTTCAAACAACCTTGCTCATCCATCTTTGTTTAAAGGTTTATGGAAACCTTTATTGCACATTCTGGTGTCTGAAACTATAGGTGGTTCAGTCAACCTCACCCATTATGTTGATAATGTTTCTTTAAAAATTGGGGGGAGTATTGTCAAAATGTCTGCAATACAACATTATGATGCCTCTGCAAGTCTGTTTTTAGGTATGCCATTTATAAATTCAGTATTGCCTATGACTATTAGTGAAGATAAAATTATCTGTAATATAAAAAATAAGGCAATAGCAGTACCAAGGTTAGTTATGGCAAACTCTGAAGCAAGAAAAGAACAGATTCAGAAGAAAATAGGTGTCAGAAAATCAAAGAATGAATCCCATGACTGGAAAGAAGTTTTGCAGATTTATGAGCAGAAACACCAGCCTATTAAGAAAGCCAGTAGAAATCCTGATTGGTCTCAAGAATAATTAAGTTTGTATGAAGAATTGCTGAAATGTTGTTCTGAGAACCCTAAAGCATTCTGGAGTGTTGAGAGCCCTCAACAAGAAATTATTACACTGCATGACAATGGCGTAACTAGAAAATTAATACCCTGCACTCAAGCTGAAGAAAAAGAAATCATAAAGTAGATAGAAGAATTACTTGATCTTAAACTAATAGAAAGAAGTGGATCTCACTACTCCTGTTCTGCATTCCTGGTTCGGAATCATTCCAAAATAGTCAGAGGAAATGATAGAATGGTTATTAATTATAAACCATTGAATGCCATCACTAAAAGTTTTAATTATCCTCTGCCTCGTTAAGAAACAATAATGCATAAGATCCAGAACAGTAAGATCTTTAACAAGTTTGATATGAAATCTGGTTATTATCAGATTCAGATCAAGGAGGAAGATCGTCATAAAACTTCTTTCACCTGCCCTTACGGATTCTTTCAATGAAGAGTTGTTCCATTCGGATTAAAGAATGCTCCTGCATTCTTTCAAAGGATAATGGATCATATCTTCGTAAATATGATTTTATTGTTGTATATATTGATGATATTCTTGTACATAGCTCAGATCTGGAAACACATCTAAAACATCTACAAGTGTTTCTTGAAGAAGCAAGACAACATGGTCTTGTTCTGTCAGAAAAGAAGATGTGTTTGTTTCAAGATAGCATTGATTTTCTTGGTATTCATGTTAGTCAAGGAAAAATTCAGATGCAACCGCATGTATTAACTAAACTCTCTAAATTTCCTGATCAATTGAAAGATGTAAAGATGATTCAACGTTTTCTAGGAATTTTGAATTATGTACATAAGTATATTCCTAGACTCTCTGAAAAAACTGCTCCTATTCGTCAGCATCTTCATTCTGGTTGGTCATCTGCAGCTACCAAAGCAGTTCAGCAACTGAAAGCTGAATGTCAGCATCTCCCGGAACTCAAACCTCCCGGTAATGGTTTTCTTATTTTACAGACTGATGCCTCTAATGATTTTTGGGCAGTAGTCCTTTTTGAAAGAAAGGGAGAAGGAGAAAAAATTGAAGAAGTTCTATGTGCCTATGCTTCTGGTGAATTCTTGAAACACCAGAAAAATTATTTTCCTGCAGAAAAAGAAACCCTTTCCATTTTTAATTGTATTCAAAAGTTTGAAATCTATCTAGCGCCCGCCAAGTTTCTAACCAGAACTGATTCTATGAATTTCAAGTATTTTCTAACAGTAAAAATCTCAAAACAGCTTGTGCGAGGAAGGCTTCTAGCATGGCAAATGTGGTTTCAAATGTATGATTTTGAAGTCGAATGGGTTCTTGGTAATTTTAATGGTTTAGCCGATGCTCTTACTAGAGAGATGAACGAGGTTCATGTTCACAGAGATGATATTTTCCATCTTCCTGGTAAGACTCCTGCTGATGACAGTTTTGAAACATTTGTTCAATGATTTCGCCTTCTTGATTTTCTCCTAGGCGATGTAGTTCAAGAAATTAAAAATCTTTTTGGTCTAAGATTGAGAAGAAACCAATGGATCCAAAGATGCCAAGCATGGCAACATAAAAATATTGGTGTTTTTCTAAATATGGATGAAGAATTGGTAAAGGTTTATCCTCTACCAAACATGAAGGTAAAATTGTATTTTAAAACATTAGATGATTCTTGGACCAAGCATTATATAGATGAGATGATCAGAATTCTGAAAATTTTGAATTATTATCAAATTATTGGTGGAGTTGATTTTTCTGTTGCTGTTTATGTTACTGCAAAAATGCTTGATCTGGAGGAAATAAATATGCATGAACAAGTTGAAAGATTCTTAAAATCGTTAAGAATCCCTGATTTATTTGAAGAATTGGAAGCTGCTTTTCTGCAAAGCAATGATGAGAATTTTGCAAGTACTGATTCCTTCCCACAATACGAATTGTTTGCACCCTTTGCTGATTGGGAATTTAAAGATGGTAGATGTTAGAAGAAGGTTCAGGTTTGAGCCTCTCAGTGTGTTGAGAGAACACTTCAGTATTTGAGAACCTTTTCATCACCGTGGGATTATCAAAGCATGGAATTTAGAAATCCTATAATTCCTAATCCTTTTTCACAAGTCTATGGAGCTGAAAGTATGGGCGATGCTGCTCTTGCTACTAATGCAGAGGAAATCAAGAAAGTATCAAGTTGGCTTAAAGAGTTTCATACTTTGAAAATATCAGAGAAAGTCTCATTAATCAAAACTTTAGAACCAATGCAAGGCAGACATGGAGTAATGAGGCTGATAATTAATCAAAAGGCACTAATCACAATCAGTATTTCTTCAGGTAATTGGTCTGATGATGTGGTGTGTCTTATCAATCTGCTATTATCTAATAGAGTATGCTCATCCATGATGTTTGAAGTAAATTGGCAAGAACGAGGGAATATCAGTCATAATTGTAAATTATGGGTTCAAGCATGCATTGAGCAATCAGTCAGTATGTTCCAGATCTTCAAATGGGAATTATTGGATGGAGTGGAGTTGTCAGTTCAGTCCTTGCCCGACTTTTGGAAAAGTAAAAAAGATTCTTTTCTTAATATCGAGATTGATCCATTTGCTTACATTAACAGATGGAATAAAGATGATTATCTCTTTCCGCAAAATAATCTAAGAGTCACGACAGATACGATAAAGTTTGACACAGGACAATCATCACGAGCACCACACAAAGAGGAATCTTCAATAGTCATGACCAGCTCAAAAGGTAAAGAGAAAGCATCCGAGGAAAAAGAGACAGTGTTCGTAGACATGTACCAAGATGCTCAAGAACAGAATGACCCCACTTGGGAAAAAGATTACCTATCGTGGCTTACATCCTCTTGGGAAAGACAAAGGAACCCGCCAGATTCTGAATTTGCATCAGATTATGATAGTGACCGAAGTCCGAAAGGACCTTGGTAGTGCGTCATCTTTTTGTGAGTGTGTTTGCTTTATTTTGTACTCGAGAATATTTGGTAGACACCGTCATGACTAAGTAATGTCAGACAAGGACCCTCAATTATTCTCATATGTCTTATAAATAAGTGTGTGATAGATAGTATAGGCATCGAGTGTTGTGAGTGTGAGTGTGTAGTGTACTGATGGTTGGGCTGAAATGGAAACTTGCAAGTACTAGCAAACATCACTAAACTGTGAGCTTGCATATTGTGTTTTCTTGGAATAACAACAAGCTTGGTTTCTAAAAAAGTATTTAGTATTTCTACAACTGTTCCTCTATAAAATCCTAACCTAGGATCCCTAGTCATATAAACAACATTAATTTGTTTTATTACCAACTCTGAATCTCCCATAATAGAGACTCTTATGGCTCCTAACCTTTTGACCAATTTCAGACCTAACAGAAGTGCTTCATATTTGGCCATGTTGTTTGTACATTTAAAGTTCAATCTATAGGCATGACCTTCTGAATGATCATTTTCTAAGTTGTAAATCCATACTCCTACTCCTACACCTAGTTTGTTTACTGACCCATCAAATTCAAGATGCCATAGAATTTCATGTTCATAATTCTTATTGTCTGGGGGAATAAAATCTTCTTTGACTAAAGTATCTAGGTCATCTTTATTATCTGAAATCTCATGAATTTGAACATTTTGATTTTCTTTTGTTACTATAATTTCTTTTGGTTTTGTCATAATGTTGTTTGAAGTATTTTCTTGGTTAGATTCAGCATTGTAAAGAATGAAAGAATCGATATCAGAATGCATTGAATATATAGGAAAGTTTTGAGGCCTCTCCTAGGTACTCACTACATACTTCATCAGAGTCTCTCTATACAATTTCTTAGGATGTCCAAAGATTGATATGGTAGCATACGACATGTCAAGCTGCAGAGATCCCTAGAGTTTGGCACCCCAAGATCTAGACAACAACATACCATACTTAGGTGGTATATCATCAACAACTATGTCCATAAGAATGGTCTTAGCAGGGTACTGCACTAAGGGAACACACAGGTCCTTTATAATTCCTAGGCACTTAACTTGGCTTGAATCAAAGGGAAACAAGCCTTTGTAGGGTCTAGTGATATCCAAGTTTATGTTCTCCATAACAGATTTAGGCATAAGTTTGTGTGAAGCCCTAGAGTCTAGCATGACATTATGTAGGATTTTATCGTGGATGTTAAGGCTAATGTAGAAGGGTGGTATCCCTCCTTCTACTGGTTTCCCATTAACATTAGGTCCGAAAATTAACTCAGGTTGATCATCAAATAGGTTAACAGAGTCTTCATGTTCCACGAAGTTTAAAGATTTGCTTATTCGAGATCTGTAAGTTTCATGTTTAACGAGTTCTGTTAAAGGAACTGAGATTTTAAGTTTTGCCACCTCTGCTCCCAAATTGAAAGGCAGAGGGGATTTGTCTGTTTGAACATTTGAAATCTTGACAGCAGGGTTTGGAGCAGTTTGTTCTTCTTTTCCAGTGTTTGGGTCTTTTTAATTGGATTTTCTATTATAATTTCTGGAGATTGTTCCATTGTTTCCTTAAGGGGAAATGAAGTGGAAGGTGGCTCATTAGACGGTTGGTCGTTGGTTACATCTTCAATGGTGGGACTGGGAGGGTTCTGATTTTATCTAGAAAGGATTTGTAGAGTTTTTGTAACTGAATGATTTTGATTTGTAGCTTTTACTTTCTTAGGATGATTAGGTGCTACTTTCTTGTTTTGGTCTGGAACATCAGTTTTATTTTTGCTCCTCAAATTGTACTGTTTATGCACTTCTAAAATAGCAGAGTCATATCCTTGCTTGTAATCGAATGATTCTTTAGTTTGGGTCTACAATTGTTGAAGCATGTATAATTCCTAATCATCCTAAGTCAGAAAAACAATTTCTTCATCATCTAATCCCATTAATTTGATTTGGGTGTCTAGCTCAGGGTTTCTTGATGGGAAGTTTCAGCATAATTTTCTTGGAAAGGAGGTCTAATTTTGTGGTCAAGCCCATTTTTACTAGTGTTTTGGTTTTGGTTTTTCCTAAAATTTGGATTCCTTACTAGAGGTTCCTGTTGGTTATCCCAGTGAGGTTTCCTTTCCGTGACTTCTATCCTATCCATCAACCTTTCCATTCCCTTAGCTAAAGCATCCATTTTTTTATCAAAGGGTGAAGTTTCATCTTTCAGGGGTGTTCTTCTCTCATTTCTAACCCTAGCTATTTTGGATAGCAGATTAGCTTCTACGCTCACTGCAAAACTTTGCATATCTTCTAGTGTAGGGGGATTCCTTTCTCTAAGTTGAAAAGCCATGTTTGTGTCAAATCCGTCTGGAAACTTAGTGAAGGCTAAGCCAGGTGGAGGCCTAAGGTCAAGTGGTATTGCATTATATACATTGTTAAACCTAGTATAGTAGTCCTGAACGGTTTCATTTGGTCCCCTCTTGAGGTTTTAATATTCAGAAAGAATTTGAAGAGGGTTCTTTTTCTTCTCCCACCTATGTAATAATTGCTGGTAAAAAACTTCTAAACTATCTATACTATTAGGAGACAGAGCCCTAAACCATGTTCTCACATATCTGGCTATAGTTTGGGAAAAATTTCTCATTTGGACATCTCCTATGTCAATTTCATGCAGTTTGAAATAATCTGTCATTTTCTTTGTGTGATGTTGTGCTGTGTAAGATCCAATGCCATCAAATAAGACAATTTTACTCTGATAATCTGCTGGTAAGAATCCTTGAGGAGCAAGCATCATAAGAGGGGCATATCTGAGTGCCATAGCTCTAAGTTGGACATGATTGAGAACAGAAGTTGGGGTAACAAGAGGATTTGGGACAACATGGGGATTTGGAGTAATAGGGGTAATGGGTATTTGAAGGGTAGTGATAGGCTGATGGGGAAGTGAAGGTATGAACAGAGATGAGGAATGAAATTCAGAAGTATGGGGAAATGATGGTGATCTAAACAAAGTTGAAGATATTTTAGAAAGTTCAGGGATTCTATCAGTGGTAAGGGATCACTGAGGGGAGATTAGAAGGTAATGATCAATTGACAAGTTATCTTGTTGGACTTCAAGTTCTGCTGTAAATTCTGGATCTAGAACTGTGTCCTCAAGTTCACTCTCAGACTTGGTTCTAAATAGGGAATTGTCAAAATACTCGTCAAAAGGGAGGTCTTCTAGGAACAACACTCAACAGGGCATGAATTGGATCTGAATAAAGGTCTTGGGCTTACTGAACTTTCTTGTCTTCTAATTATTCTCGGAATAAGGTTGGGATTGTCAAATACAGGGGGAGGATTTGGATCAAGGTTGGCCCTGGTATAGTGAGTTCTCCCTAAAGCTAGATTTCGAGCTTTTTCTAATTATTTTCTTTTTTTATGAATTTTTGAAATAACTTCTAATAAACCCTTTAAGAGGCTTAAAAATAAAAATTTGAATTTCTCAAAGGTTTATTAAGACTGGGGGTTTGAGTCCCCAGTATGGTCGCCACTATGTTATCACTCAGATGTTTTCCCTAGAAGTTATCAAAGAAGGAATAGTCTGAGGTAACCACAAACCTAATATTTTAGACTCAAGTTCTAGCCAACCTAAGTCCAGAGAGGGCTCTCTCTTTATAATTTAACTTTGTTTTGGGTAGATTTCAGGCTAGTTATTAGTGCTCATGATGTTTTATTTTGATTGGGTGGTGGAATTAAGAAAACAGATGGGCAGAACAAGTATTCAAGCCATTGGGCTATGGAGTCAATCAAGAGTGGCTTAACTGGATCTGATCAATCACTAAGGTAAGAGTTCATAGGGCAGGCTAGCACAGCAAAAGCAAATCTATAGGTTCAAATGGATGAGGTAGTCCTAACCAGGGCAAAGGGTAATGAAGAATCCTTAACCGGGATTAAGATGAAGAAAGGAAGGATGATCAATAGAAAAGGGAAATGAAGAATCATTTACTATGGACCAAAGGGGGGGTAAACTACGGAAGTAAGGGAGCAATTAAGAATTCCCAGACCAAGATAGTTTAGTAGAAAACATATAGAAAGTAAATAGTTAAAACAAAGAGCATTTAAGCTAATTCTGAGATATCATTCCTTTTTTACTTTTCAGATTTCATAAGAGACACATATGAATATTTATAACATGAAGAGAAAACAATATTTAAACATGAAGAGATAATACTTATTTGTTCCAACTGTGCACAAGAATCCAGTGAAATGTCCTTAGCTTTATTTCATAATCCAGCAAAACCAATCCAGTCTTGAGTACAATAGCTCCTTGGCTCAATATAAAATGTCTATAGAAATGTATTTTAATCCACCCAAAATACTTCAAATGAAGAAGTAATTATACAAAAAATGTTACAAAAATATCTCATAACAATACAAGAATTATTCTAGGAAACGAAATATCTTCAGCATGAAGATAGAGACAGATGGAGAACTACCTTCTTGTTGTCCCTTTCATTATGTTTGTGCTGGATGTTGTTATTCAGATTTGGATCTTTCAGTTGCTTGATACTTGTGTGCTGGATTCACTTTATGTCTTCTGCCTACTGATACTCTTTACCTTGTTCTACTTTGACTCTGTCTTACCTATTTTACTTGGCAGTCATGTTTTATCATGTAGATTTATTGCAATAATTTTATAGTAAATATGCATGTTTCATCCACCATTCACTGTTAGGTAATTTTATTCTTATCATCTTTCTATATATCTCGTCAGCTTCTTTATACTTGGAAAAATTCGTTCTGCTGGTAAACAAGTGCTTTACCTCATGCTCTATGAAAAACAAATTTTCAAGACTATCATACAATACCTTTCCAATGAGCAAAGATTTTACCCCTGAAGTACTAGCTTGGCTTCTAGCCAGCTTGTTTAGTCTTTCAAGATAATCATCTTGAGTCATCAGCTTTTCATGTATTACCATAGGACTAGGAAGTCCTTTTTCTCTTAAAATACCATACTTTGTCATAAATATGTCAATGTCTACTTGGATACTCTGGCATTTTTTCTCAAGATTTAGCATAAGGTTTCTCTTGGTGAGAACCTTCTTGATTTCTATGATTGTTCCAGTTCTGTCTTCTATTTCCAGTTCATCAAGTTGATACCTATTTCTACTATTTAGGAATGTTATCAATTAGTTGGATTCTTTAGGCTTATCTCGCAATTCTTCCATTTTATTGCGGATTGCTTTTGTGGCCACTTTGACTAGTTCAGTCTGTTAAAAAATAACTTGAATAGATGGCCAAACATCATTGATGGAATCAATGATGTTGGCCCAAAGAATTTCCTTCATGTCTCTAAGAGGTTGTTGCAATGTCAAGTCCTCTTCAAGGAATTTTATTCTTTCTCCCATTCTTTGATTCTTTTGAGCTTCTTCTTTCTGTTGTATCTGTGCAAGTTTTCAATTAGTTTCCAAACTTGACACTTTTTCTCTAAGTTTCTTGAGATCAATAGCTTAGATGGTCATCTCTTGCATGGCTTTTACCAATTCAGCTATCTTTTCTGTTAATGTCCATGTGCTTGTTGATGTACCTGTAACTGGTAGAGCAATAGCTGGTGGAACTGTTGGTGCTAATGAAGAAGCCAATGTGGAGGGTACTGTTGTAGAAACTTTAGGAATTATAGTCTGAGGAGTGGTGGCCAACTTACTCTGTTTAGACTATATCAAATTATCCAGTTCTTTCTATGTTTCTTTTAACTGTTCATTCAACTTTAGGAATAAGTTCATAAGCTCTTCCTCCTTCTGAGTTTCCAATACTTACACCTTCTAAGGATGATGCAGGGGAGGAATCTTGAGTTTCTTTTTCAGTGCAACTAAGTCATCATTTTTATTCTTAATAAACTTTTCTGCAGCTTTCACATCTTTGGGATCATGGCCCAATTCTATGACTAAGTCCTCTAGGGACTTTATTCTGGTATCTTTGGCCTTTGAAGAGGATTTCTCTAACTGGAATTGCGCTAATATATTATTCAGCGAATTTTGAAGTTGGTGAGCTACAATTGCCTTACTGGTTAAAGTGGAGTAGACCATTTCCCCAATTTGCTTATGTAATTCTATTTTTTCAATAGGATGGATATCCTTTGCCAATACTTCAAAGTTTGTTTTCAAATAATCTGCAATTGACCTAGGTTGTTGTGTAGTTAGCTTCAAAAATGTCATCTTCATTTTTCCTTCTTTCACATCAAAGGCTGACATTAACCTTGTCTGATTAGCTGGAGCCATTTTTAGGTAATGTGCATAACTTTGGGTCTTCAATCTCTCATTCCTGGCCTTTATTTCTTTATATTTCTCTATGATTTCTTGGCTCTGGTGAGTAGGAGCCCTGAAGGAGGATACTTCCACTCTCTGTTGCCTTTCTAGCATTTGAGCCTATGAGGTGGAAGGTTCTTGTGTACCTTCTGAGGGAGTGGTATGTCTGCTATCTGCTCTTTCTACACCTGTAGTTCCTACTGTTTCTTTAGTAAACTCTTGTTCTAAAAATGGATTCAACCTTTGCCTCTTGACATAAGTTTGGGCAACAAGTCTACTAGAAGGAGTGGCCTCCTCTCTATCTCTTTTAGGATTCCTCTCCTCATTTAGAGGAGTCTATAAAATAGGAGGATTTCTCATGATATGTTCTGGTTGAGCAAGTTCTTCTGAAATCTCTGGCTATTCTGTTTCCTCTGGCCGTTCTGATGGTTGCTGCTCTTGAGTTCCTTCTTTTATTGTTTGCCTGCTCTGTCCCTATGATTCTCTTTGAGATTGGGACTCTCCTGGTACCTGGACAAATGAATCTTCATCAAGCCTTCTTTCTAAATCAATCATTACATTATCGATAACAACTTTTGTGCTATCTCTATCTACCAAAGTGTTTTCCACCCACACTAACTGATTTGCATATTGTTCAATTTCAGGAGTTCTATGGTGGATGTAAGGAGATAATTTGTTCTTTTGTCTCCTATTGCAAATGAAGTCTAAAGGGTCATATCTCTAGATAAAACTTTGTTTCAGTCTCAATCTTTGGAGGATTTCTTCTGCCTCCTTTCCTGATTCCCTACTATTACATATAAATGGGCCAAGCTGATCTTTTATCCTAAGTTGAGCTTTCTTCTTGGTATTCACAAAATGCACCTCATATGAATTAATCATTTGCCTATAGTACTCCAGAGAAAAAAATCTCATAGGGAGGTATCTGGGCAGTTTGTAGGGAGCCAACTCACATCCATATATTCTGATTTTAGTATGGTTTTGGTATAAGTACCAATCCCCTACTCTATATTGTTTGGACAACTGTAGGACCCTCATGATATCTACACTAATTCTAGGGGGAGGGCTTCCTAATAACATAGTTGCCACTGGTTGTACAAAGAGATCTATGAAATTAGTATAAGAATATTGAGAGTCAAATAGGTGGATTAAGTCTAGAAGACCACTGATCTAGGGTTGCCTCTGGTATCAAACTTCTGGAGTGTTATTGGGAATTTGTCAGCTTGATAATACAAGAAAAGATGATATAAAACTGAAGAATATTTGAACACTCTTTCAGTATCCATCCTCATGAACTGATCATGCATTTTATCAGCAATGAACTTAGCATAGTCAAACATGATGGTTGGGGGCTACCTAGGAGAGTAGATGGACATAAAGGCTATAATGATTTCATCAACAAATTCACTTGTAGTCTAGCCTAACACACTGGATATGATTTCTAAGATGTCTCAACCAAGATTAGAGAATATAGTCCACATGTAAGGGGGAGGGTCCTTTGGAGTGTATTGTTCTTCCCTAATGAAGGTCTGGTATAACTGAGCAAGTTTGATTGATGTGAGTGTAGGGTATCTATTCAACAAATCTCCAACAGAAAGAGGGGTCAGGCTTCGGTTTGGTTGTAACTGTAGAATTTCGTTAATGGAATCAGCAGTGATGGTAAATAATATAGACTGGTCAAGGGTCCTCATTTCCCTTTGGCTGGGATCATAGTTCATTTGGTAGTAATGGATAATCTCTAGGAAGATATGAACTCCGGGGAACTTGTACTTGGATAAAACTGACTCCCAAAGCCCTATATAGTCTGCATGGTTCAAGTACTAGTCTCTGTACCTGTAGTAGAGTTTCGAAGGGTACTCTTGGATAGAGGTATCTTTAATCTGAAAGTATTTATCTCCCAATGGTAGATGGTCTAAATCTCTATGAGGAGTAGAAATGAGCATGACATTTAATGCAATTGGGGTAGCCATCCTTGGTTCTTGTGGATTCAAGGACGAGGACGAAGGATTTTCAGTGAAATTGGGGTAAACTGGTTTACTTCAGAGTATAATGGAGTCACTGGGAAACTATTTCACTGAATTACTTAGTAATTGGAAGCAATTTAGTTGAGGTTTTGGAATAAAACAAGGTTTCTCAAGGAATTTGGGTAAGTACCTAGTTTTTGGTTTTGAATGGAGTAATGGCGACTGTGCACTATTTGCAGGAAGCGTGAGTGATTGAGAGGTGGTCTGGAGCTTTGGCAGCTTCAGCAAGTTGGAAGTTGGACATAGGTTGATGGTTGCATGTACTCTGGTGCTTGCATGGAGGTCTGAGCAGTCTTTTTCACGAGAAAACAAAAAACAATGATTTTTTTAGTTTTATTCGTAAAGTCAATGATTTTGGCGGGTACACTAGGAAAAGGACACTTGGCATTGAGTGGGGGATGTGACATTTTGTCATTTAGTGGGAGGCGGTAAGTGGGATCATATCGCACCGCTTTTGGGATAAAGTGGTTTTGGGGGGAGGTCGCCCGATGCCATTCATCGGGCGCCACATAGCGATGAGGTGAATAGTGAAACCACCCATATTGGGTGGGTAAAGGTCGACCTTCGGAGGCTGCCCAATATGAGCATCGACCATTGGATCAACATGGGTCAGATTGCACGGTGATCGGGGCGATGATTTGATGTGAGGTTTAATGGAGGGGCCCAGCGAGGTTTTTAATGCACGGAGGTATTAATTAATTGCGGATTATGGAGGTTTAATAATGTCAGGAATGATTTCATTGGCGGGGACAGATTATTAATTAATCACTGATTGATTAATTAACCTCTTTTATTCGGCGGTGGGTCATGGTTATTAATTAGCCACTGATCGACTTAATTAACCCATTAAACTATTCACTAATAAGGTTTATTTTTCAAACCTTCGGGGCAGGATATTAACATATGGGTTTTTAATAAAATATATAGGAAAGGGATATTTTTTGGGATTTAATAATATGGTTAATAAATTAATATGCAAAGGGTGAAAAGGATTTTTACCATAAGTTTAATGTATAACACATGATTGGCGCACTTCACTCATATACAGTAAATACTTAGGGTAAGATGGTTTTTATGAGTTGTTTGAGTGAAAGGGGTTTGCTTGGGGGTGATTACTTTTCTTAGGAAAATGATGATTTTACTTTAGGAAAAGAGATTTTTTAGGAGAAATGAGTAAATTATGGAGGGGGTGAATGTTTATGATGAAATTTTAGTACTTAGGACCTACAAGTTATTGGGCTGAGGGTCCGGTCCCTCCAGAAGTCAGAGAAATGCTCTGAGCCCCTTTAACTTAAGGTTTTAGGTACTTTTGACTTTGCTTATGGGAAATTAGTAAAATTAAGGGTAAAATGAATGGGGAAATTAATCACTTGAATTTGTGTAAATTCTCAATTATCATCCATACTTTTGCAACTTGATGATGAAAGTAAATGATATGATTTTATTTAATCAATCATCATAATTCTGCAACCATGCAACTACTTACCCATCTACTCACCCTACCATTTTTTCTACTCTTTATTAGGGTGCACTTAAGCTGGAAAACCCTTATCAATTTTTTTTTTTTTTTTTTTTTTACAATAGAAATCTATCTAAGTCTATCCTTATTACATCCAAGGGCTCAAATTAAACAGTTGAGCTCCTTTTATTTTCTCTACCTATCTACTTATCTGCCAAGATTAAACAGTTTGGTCAGATTTTATTCTCTATCTACAAACATGAAATTCAAAACATAGAATAACCAAGATTAAACTGTCTGATTACCATGGATTGTGGCAAAAGTAACAAGCTGCAAACAATCTTTTATTCTGCATCAAAAGTAAATAGTAGTGGCATTTTTACTTGCACACTTTCATGGTCTTTTTCTTTCTTGGGGTTCATTTTTCCATCTTTTTTGACATTTTTATTCTTTTTGTCCTTTTATTTTTCTTTTAGGACATACCCTCTTTACATTTTTTGATTTTTTGAATATGGAAAACATTTGCAGACAACAAAGGTATGTACATATTACAGTTTTGATCTCAGCCATTCAAAAATTATGACACCTATTGGTATAGGAACATAACAGTGGCTCCACTTGGGGATGGCATTTCCTGGTGAAATTTCAAGAACTAGTAGATCAATGGCTTTCTGAATTACTGTGATTTTACTCTGCAACTTTCCCTTTTTACTTTGCTGCTTTATTGATATTTATGACAATGAAACTTTTGAAGCTTAGGGCCTTCTCTTCGGGCTTCAACTCCAAAATTTACCATCCAATCAACACTAAAATTTGTGAAGGATATAATATGTACAAGTGATTAGTGAAATCATTGACTGGGATCTATGTAGTGCTTAAGCATTCAACCATTAACTGGTCCTCCTTCTACTTCTGCACCATCCAATTCTTTGAGGAAATAAGCATTATTACCCCTGAAAGCATAAATGATGTAAGGGCATTTCCATAGGAAGTCAAACTTCCCATGTTTACCTTTTTCCTCCCTTCTTGAGTCCCATTTCAGAACTTTATCTCCTAGATAGAAATCTTCTTCCTTGGTTCTTTTGTCAAAAGCTTTCTTGATTCTTTCCTGCACAATTTTGGATCTAATGTACACTTCTTCCCTGGTCTGCTACAAGTGAATTGTCTAGTTGATCCTCCTTTGAATGTCATTTGGCTCAACCGATGCTTCTTGGAGCAATTTCATTGCTGGTGTTCCCAAGGAAGATGGGAAAAAAACCCCCATTCCATAGACTAGCTGATAAGGACTGGTACCAATGGATTTCTTAGTGGTCAGCCTATTTGCCTACAAGGCATTTACTAGCTTCTTATGCTAGATTTTCTTGTTATCTTCCAATAATTTTTTGATGATATTCACTAAGATTTTGTTGGAAGACTCTGCTAGTCCATTTCCTTGGGGATAGTAGGTAGTGGAGTGACCCAGGGTTATATTATATTTGTTGCAGAAATCAATCATCCTCTTTGCTTTAAAGGCTGCTGCATTGACTGTGATGATTTTGGTGAGACGAATGAATCTGGACAGAATGTTGGCTTCAAGGAAACCTATTATGATAGTATCAATAGCTTGTATTGAGGGTATGGCTTATATCCATTTTGTAAAATAATCTGTGGCAGTCAAGATCCATCCATGTTGGACAGAAGAAGGGGGGTGAATTTCACCAATGAAGTCAAGACCCCATTGTTGAAATGGTGTTTCAATAGATATAGGTTTCAAAGGTAATGGCAATAGTTTTCTTTTCCCTTCAAAGATCTGACATTTGTGGCATGAGGTTACAAATTTCTTCACATTAGAAAACAGAGTGGGCCAATAAAAACCAGCTCTTAAGATCTTATCAGCTATTGTCATCCAGTAAATATGTCCCCCACAGTCACCTTCATGAAAATCCTATAATATTTTGTCAGATTCTTCCTTTAACAAACAATTAAGAAGGATGCCTTCATGATTTTTCCAAAATAAGGCATTATCAATTATGCAAAACTTCAAAGATTTCATTTTTAAAAACCTACTTTTAGTTCTTGACAACTCCAGAGGAGCTTGAAGATTTTGTAGAATGTATATAATGTCAGCATACCATGGTGAGTCTATAAAGGCCTGGTTGATATGTGGAGTCGCCATCTTCTCTTCGTTATCCAATTCTACAATGGAATTTATGTCTAGGGCCTGATAGTTTGTTTTAGCCATGAGCTTAGCTAAACCTTGGACTTTGATCAATTTTGTAGGTTTAATTTCTAAATCATACTCTAATATGGTAGCTATCCATTTCCCTCTCTTTCCATCTAGTCCATCCTGTGTTAGAATGTCTTTGACTACAACATTGGGAACATAAGCTACTATATGAGAGTAGAAGATATAAACTCTAAAATCTTTAATAGTTTTAACCAGAGCAAAAGATTTTTTTTCCATTATATTATACTTTAAAGGTGCATCTCTCAGGGCTTTGCTAAAGAATATTATTGGTTGTTCAAAACCCTGACCATTTTTCTGCAGTAGGACTGCAACAATTGTATGTTCTGAGGCAAAAGAAAAAATGATGAAATCCCTATCAAACATTGGACTGATGAGAACTGGTGTTTGTGTTAAGGCTAGATTTATATCTTCAAAAGACCTTTTAGCCTCTAGAGTCCATTTAATAGTTGAATCTTTCTTTAACATTTTGTTTAGTAATCTAATTATTTCAGCTAAATTAGAGATAAATCTTCTCAAAAAGTTTATTTTACCTAAAAATGCTTGTAGTTCTCTGATGTTCCTAGGATGTGGCATCTGCAAAATGGCTTCGATTCTTGTTGGGTCAATCTGGATACCATCTTTGGAGATTATGTGGCCTAGTAATTTTCCATCTTCCAACCCAAATAAAGATTTTTTAGGATTTAGAGAAATCCCATACTTCCTACACTTGGTGAAGACCTACCTGAGATGATCCAGGTGTTGCTGATCTATTTTAGAGAATACTATGATATTATCTAGGTATATTACCACGAAGACATGGATGTCCTTAGCGAAGGCTATGTCCATTTCTCTTTGAAAGGTGGCCCTTGCGTTTTTTAATCCAAAAGGCATTTTCACATACATGAAAGTGCCCCATGGAGTAGTGAATACGGTTTTTTCCTGATCATTTGGGTGGACTAGGATCTGGTTATAACCAAAAAACCCATCTAACAGTGAGATTCTGGTTGAACCTACTACCCTCTGTAATATGTGATCCATTTTAGGAAGAGGGTAGTTATCCTTAAGTGAAACTTTATTTAAATTCCCAAGGTCAACACACAGTCTTATTTCACCTGTTTTCTTTCTTGTAGGTACTAAATTAGAAACCCAGTCTGAGAATCTAATTGGTGCAATAATCTTAGCTTCATACATTCTTTTGATCTCCTTTTCGATGGAAGGCAATAAAACGGGGTTAATCCTTCTGAGATTCTATCTAAAAGGCTTCTAGTTTTCTTTTAATGGAATGGTGTGTTGTATTATGCTAGTATCATAGGACTTCAAGTCCTCATAATTCCAAGAAAAAACATCTTGGAATACCTTTAACAGTTCTATGTATTTCACCTTTTCATTGGGAGGTAAAGACTTTGAAAGTTTTATCATTCTGGGATCTTCCTCAGAGCCTATGTTACATTCCTCAATGTCTGATTTTAAAGGTTCCATTTTAGGCATTTTAGGGACATCGTTTGAGTCAAATAAGTCCTCTAAAGGAGATAATCCTTTGGGAAAAAAATTGTCTTTAAGATTGATGACTTCAGATTCTTCATCGGTTACTTCATCAATTTCCATTTGTATCAAGTTTCGAATATCTGATTTTGTAAACTTTGTGGGATGGAAATTATCTATCTTTTCATCTTCTACTTTGTTAATTTCTACTTCATCAGTGTAATCAAAATCTAATGTTATATCTGTATCTATGTTTCTATTTACAAATTCATCATCTAAAGTTAGAAAATTGTTAATTTGTTGATCATTATCGAACACTTGCCAGTTCTTTAAGTTGTCAGGAATAGCAGGTCTATGCCTAACCTCAGTAGTGTACTGATGGTTGGGCTGAAATGGCAACTTGCAAGTACTAGCAAACATTGCTAAACTGTGAGCTTGCATATTGTGTTTTCTTGGAATAACAACAAGCTTGGTTTCTAAAAACGTATTTAGTATTTCTACAACTGTTCCTCTATAAAATCCTAACCTAGGATCCCTAGTCATATAAACAACGTTATTTTTTTATTACCAACTCTGAATCTCCCATAATAGAGACTCTTATGGCTCCCAAAATTTTGACCAATTTCAGACCTAACAGAAGTGCTTCATATTCAGCCATGTTGTTTGTACATTTAAAGTTCAATCTATAAGAATGACCTTTTGAATGATCATTTTCTAAGTTGTAAATCCATACTCCTTCTCTGCACCTAGTTTGTTTACTGACCCATCGAATTCAAGATGCCATAGAATTTCATGTTCATAATTCTTACTGTCTGGGGGAATAAAATCTTATTTGACTAAAGTATCTAGGTAATCTTTATTATCTGAAATTTCATGAATTTGGACATTTTGATTTTATTCTATGACTGTATTTTCTTTTGGTATTTCCATAATGATTTTTGAAGTATTTTCTTGGTTAGATTCAACATTATAAAGAACGAAAGAATCGATATCAGAATGCATTGAATATATAGGAAATTTTTGAGGCCTCTCCTGGGTACTCACTACATACTTCATCAGAGTCTCTCTATACAGTTTCTTAAGATGTCGAAAGACTGATATGGTAGCATACAACATGTCAAGCTACAGAGATCCCTAGAGTTTGGCACCCCAAGATCTAGACAACAACATACCATACTTAGGTGGTATATCATCAACAAATATGTCCATAAGAATGGTCTTATCAGGGTACTGCACTAGGGAAACACACAGGTCCTTTATAAGTCCTAGGCACTTAACTTGGCTTGAATCAAAGGAAAACAGGTCTTTGTAGGGTCTAGTGATATCCAAGTTTAGCTTCTCCATCACAGATTTAGGCATAAGGTTGTGTGAAGCCCTAGAGTCTAGCATGGCATTATGTAGCATTTTATCGTGGATGTTAAGGATAATGTACAAGGGTGGTATCCATCCTTCTACTAGTTTCCCATTAACATCAGGTCCGAAAATTAACTCAAGTTGATCATCAAATAGGTTAACAGAGTCTTCATTTTCCACCAAGTTTAAATATTTTCTTATTTGAGATCTGTAAGTTTCATGTTTAACCAGTTCTGTTAAAGGAACTGAGATTTTATGTTTGGCCACCTCTAATCCCAAATTGAAAGGCAGAGGGGATTTGTCTATTTGAACATTTGAAATCTTGACAACAGGGTTTGGAGCAGTTTGTTCTTCTTTTTTAGTGTTTGGGGTCTTTATTATTGGATTTTCTATTATAATTTCTAGAGATTGTTCCATTGTTTCCTTAAGGGGAACTGAAGTGGAAGGTGGCTCATTAGACGGTTGGTCGTTGGTTACATCTTCAATGGTGGGACTGGGAGGGTTTTGATTTGATCTAGAAAGGATTTGTAGAGTTTTTCTAACTGAAGCATTTTGATTTACAGCTTTTGCTTTCTTAGGCTGATTAGGTGCTACTTTCTTGTTTTGTTTTGGAACATCAGTGTTCTTTTTTATCCTCAAATTGTACTGTTTATGCACTTCGAAAATAGCAAAGTCATACCCTTTCTTGTAATAGAAAGATTCTCCAGTTTGGGTCTGCAACTGTTGAATCATGTATAATTCTTGATCATCCTGAGTCAGAAAGACAGTTTCTTCATCATCTAATCCCATTAAGTTGATTTGGGTGTCTAGCTCAGGGTCTTCTTGATGGGAAGTTTTAGCATAATTTTCTTGGAAAGGAGGTCTAATGTTGTGATCAGGCCCAATTTTTACCAGTGTTTTGGTTCTAGTTTTTCCTAAAATTTGTATTTCTTACTGGAGGTGCCTGTTGGTTATCCCAGTGAGGCTTCCTTTCAATGACTTCTATCCTATCCATCAACCTTTCCATTCCCTTAGCTAAAGCATCCATTTTTTGATCGAAGGGTGAAGTTTCATCTTTTAGGGGTGTTCTTCTCTCATTTCTAACCCTAGCTCTTTTGGATAGCAGATTAGCTTCTACGCTAAGTATAACACTTTTCATATCTTCTAGTGTAGGGGGATTCCTTTCTCTAAGTTGAAAAGCCATGTCTATGTCAAATCCGTCTAGAAACTTAATGAAGGCTAAGCTAGGTGGAGGTCTAAGGTCAAGTGGCATTACATTACATACATTGTTAGGCCTAGTACAGTAGTCCTGAACGGTTTCATTTGGTCCCCTCTTGAGGTTTTCATATTCAGAAAGAATTTGAAGAGGGCTCTTTTTCTTCTCCCACCTATGTAAGAATTGCTGGTAAAAAACTTCTAAACTATCTATACTGTTAGGAGGTAGAGCCCTAAATCATGTTCTCACATCTCCAGCTAAGGTTTGGGCAAAAATTCTCATTTGGACATCTCCTATGTCAATTTCATGTAGTTCAAAATAATCTGTATTTTTCTTTGTGTGATGTTGTGCTGTGTAAGATGGTAAGACTCCTTGAAGAGAAAGCATCATAAGAGGGGCATATCTGAGTGCCATAGCTCTAAGTTGGATAGGATTGAGAACAGAAGTTAGGGTAACAGGAGAATTTGGGACAACAGGGGGATTTGGAGTAATAGGGGTAATGGGTATTTGAAGGGTAGTGATAGGCTGATGGGGAAGTGAAGGTATGAACGAAGATGACGAATGAACTTCAGATGTATAGGGAAATGATGGTGAGCTAAACGAAGTTGAAGCTGTTTCAGAAAGTTCAAGGATTCTATCAGTGGTAAGGGATGACTAAGGGGAGTTTAGGAAGTACTGATCAATTGAAAAGTTAGCTTGTTGGACTTCAAGTTCTGCTGTAAATCCTAGATCTAGAACTGCGTCCTCAAGTTCACTCTCAGACTTGGTTCTAAATAGGGAATTTTCAAAATACTCATCAAAAGGTAGGTCTTCTAGGAACAACCACTCAACAGGGCATGAATTGGATCTGAATAAATGTCTTGGGCTTATTGAACTCTCTTGTCTTCTGATTATTCTCAGAATAAGGTTGGGATTGTCAAATACAGGGGGAGGATTTGGATCAGGGTTGGCCCTGGTATAGTAAATTCTCCCTGAAGCCAGATTTCCAGCTTTTTCTGATTATTTTCTTTTTTATGAATTTTTGAAATAACTTCTAATAAACCCTTTAAGAGGTTTAAAAATAAAAAATATAATTTCTCAAAGGTTTATTCAGAGTGGGGGTTTGACTCCCCAGTATGGTCGCCACTATGTTATCACTGAGATGTTTTCCCTAGAAGTTACCAAAGAAGGATCTGATCAATCGCTAAGGTAAGAGTTCACAGGACAGGCTAGCACAACAAAAGAAAATCTGCAGGTTCAAAAGGATGAGGTAGTCCTAACCAGGGCAAAGGGTCATGAAGAATCCTTAACCAGGATTAAGATGAAGAAAGGAAGGATGATCAATAGAAAAGGGAAATGAAGAATCCTTTACTATGGACCAAAGGAGGGGGTAAACTACGGAAGTAAGGGAGCAATTAAGAATTCCCAGACCAAGATAGTTTAGTAGAAAACATATAGAAAGTAAACAGTTAAAACAGAGAGCATTTAAGCTAATTCTGAGATATCATTCCTTGTTTATTTTTCAGATTTTGTAAGAGACACATATGAATATATATAACATGAAGATATAATACTTATTTGTTCCAACTGTGCACAATAATCTAGTGAAATGTCCTTAGCTTTATTTCATAATCTAGCAAAACCAGTCTAGTCTTGAGTACAATAGCTCCTTGGCTCAATATAAAATGTCTACAAAAATGTATTTTAATCCACCCAAAATACTTCAAATGAAGAAGTATTTATCCAAAAAATGTTACAAAAATATCTCATAACAATACGATAATTATTATAGGAAATGAAAATTTCTTCAGCATGAAGATAGAGACAGATGGAGAACTGTCTTCTTGTTGTCCCTTTTATTATGACTGTGCTGGTTGTTGTTATTCAGATTTGGATATTTCAGTTACTTGATACTTGTTTGCTGGATTCACTTTATGTCTTCTACCTACTGTTACTTTTTACCTATTTTGCTTTGACTCTGTCTTGTTTTACCTGGCAGTCATGTTTTATCATGTAGATTTACTGTAGTAATTTTATAGTAAATCTGTATGTTTCATCCACCATTCACTGTCAAGTAATTTTATCCTTATCATGTTTATATATATCTCGTCAACTTCCGTATACCTGGAAAAAGTCGGCCTGCTGGTAAACATGTGCTTTACCTCATTCTCTATGAAAAACAGATTTTCAAGACTATCATACAATACCTTTCCAGTGGGCAAAGATTTTACCCCTGAAGTACTAGCTTGTCTTCTAGCCAACTTGCTTAGTCTTTCAAGATAATCATCTTGAGTCATCAGCTTGTCATGTATTACCATAGGACTAGGAAGTCCTTTTTCTCTTAAAATACCATACTTTGTCATAAATATGTCAATGTATGCTTGAATACTTTGGTATTTTTTCTCAAGATTTAGCATAAGGTTTCTCTTGGTGAGAACCTTCTTGATTTCTATGATTGTTCTAGTTCTGTCTTCTATTTCCAGTTCATCAAGCTGATACTTGTTTCTGCTGTTCATGAATGTTATCAATTGGTTGGCTTCTTCAGGCTTATCTCCCAATTCTTCCATTGTCTTGCGGATTGCTTCTGTGGCCACTTTGACTAGTTTAGTCTATTCAAAAATAACTTGAATAGATGGCCAAACATCATTGATGGAATCAATGATGTTGGCCTAAAGAATTTCCTTCATGTATCCAAGAGGTTGTTGCAATGTCAAGTCCTTTTCAAGGGCTTTTATTCTTTCTCCCATTCTTTGATTCTTTTGAGCTTCTTCTTTCTACTGTATCTATGCAAGTTTACAATTAGTTTCCAAACTTGACACTTGTTCTCTAAGTTTCTTGAGCTCAGTATCCTAGATCGTCATCTCCTCCATGGCTTTTACCAAATCAACTGTCTTTTCTGTTGATGTCCTTGTGTTTTTTGATGTACCTGTAATTGGTAGAGCAATAACTAGTGGAACTGTTGGTGCTAATGAAGTAGCCAACGTGGAGGGTACTGTTGTAGAAACTGTAGGAATTACAGTCTTAGGAGTGGTCGCCAACTCACTCTGTTTAGACTATATCAAATTATCCAGTTATTTCTCTGTTTCTTTTAAATGTTCATTCAGCTTTAGTTCTAAGTCCATAAGCTCTTCCTCCTTCTGAGTTTCCAATGCTTCCGCTCTCTGAGGATGATGCAGGGTAGGAATCTTAAGTTGATTTTTTAGTGCAACTATGTCATCATTTTTCTTCTTAATAAGCTTTTATGTAGCTTTCACATCTTTGGGATCATGGCCTAGTTCTATGACTAAGTCCTCTAGGGACTTTATTCTGGTATCTTTGGCCTGTGAAGAGGCCTTCTCTAACTGGAATTGCACTGATATATTATTCAGCAAATTTTGAAGTTGGTGAGCTGCAATTGCCTTACTAGTTAAAGTGGAGTAGACCATTTCCCCAGTTTGCTTATGTAATTCTATTTGGTCAATAGGATGGATATCCTTTGCCAATACTTCAAAGTTTGTTTTCAAATAATCTGCAATTGACCTGGGCTGTTGTGTAGTTGGCTTCATAAAAGTCATCTGCATTTTTCCTTCTTTCACATCAAAGGCTGACATTAGCCTTGTCTGATTAGTTGGAGCCATCTTTAGGTAATGTGCATAACTTTGGGCCTTCAATCTCTCATTCCTGGCCTTTATTTCTTTATATTTCTCTTTGATGTCTTGGCTCTGGCTAGTAGGAGCCCTGAAGGAGGATACTTCCACGCTCTATTGCCTTTCTAGCATTTGAGCCTATGAGGTGGAAGGTTCTTGTGTACCTCCTGAGGGAGTGGTATGTCTACTGTCTGCTCTTTCTGCACCTGTAGTTCCTGTTGTTTCTTCAGTAAACTCCTGTTCTGAAAATGGATTCAACCTTTTCCTCTTGACATAAGTTTGGGCAATAAGTCTACTAGAAGGAGTGGCCTCCTCTCTATCTCTTTTAGGATTCCTATCCTCATTCAAAGGAGTCTGTAAAATAGGAGGATTGATCATGATATGATTGGGTTGAGCAAGTTCTTCTAAAATCTCTGGTTGTTCTATTTCCTCTGGCTGCTTTGATGATTGCTACTCTTGAGGTCCTTCTTCTACTGTTTTCCCACTGTGTCCCTGTGATTTTCTTTGAGATTGGGGCTCTCCTAGTACCTGTACAAATGAATATTCATCAAGCCTTCTTTCTAAATCAATCATTACATTATCGACAACAACTTTTGTGCTATCTCTGTCTACCAAAGTGTTTTCCACCCATTCTAGTTGATTTGCATACTATTCAATTTTAAGAATTCTATGGTGGATGTAATGAGATAATTTGTTCTTTTGTCTCCTATTGCAAATGACTTCTAAATGGTCATATCTCCAGATACAACTTTGTTTCAGTCTCAGTCTTTGGAAGATTTCTTCTGCCTCCTTTCCTGCTTCCCTACTGTTACATATAAATGGGCCAAGATTATCTTTTATCCTAAGTTGAGCTTTCTTCTTGGTCTTCACGAAATGCACCTCATCTGAATTGATCATTTGCCTATAATACTCCAAAGCAAACAATCTCATAGGGAGGTATCTGGGCAGTTTGTAGGGAGCCATCTCACATCCATATATTATGATTTCTTTATGGTTTTGGTATAAGTACCAATCCCCCACTCTATATTTTCTGGACAACTGTAGGATCCTCCTGATATCTACACTCATTCTGGGGGGAGGGCTTCCTAAGAACATAGTTTCCACTGAGTGTACAAAGAGATCTATGAAATTAGTATAAGAATATTGAGAGTCAAACAAGTGGATTAATGAAGTCTAGAAGACCATTGATCTAGGGTTGCCTCTGATATCAAGCTTTTGGAGTGTGATTGGGAATTTGTCAGCTTGATAATACAAGAAAAGATGATATAAAACTGAAGAATAATTGAACACTCTTTCATTATCCATCCTCATGAACTGATCATGCATTTTATCAGCAATGAAATTAGCATAGTCAAACATGATGGCTGGGGGCTGCCCAGGAGAGTAGATGGACATAAAGGCTATAATGATTTCATCAACAAATTCACTTGTAGTCTGGCCTAGCACACTAGATATCATGTCTAAGATGTCTTGGCCAAGATCAGAGAATATAGTCCACATGTAAGGGGGAGGGTCCTTTGGAGTGTATTGTTCTTCCCTGATGAAGGTCTAGTATAATCGAGCAAGTTTGATTGAGGTGAGCGTAGGGTATCTGTTCAGCAAATCTCCAGCAGAAAAAGGCGTTAGGCTTTGGTTTGGTTGTAACTCTAGCATTTTGTTAATGGACTTAGCAGTGATGGTAAATAATATAGACTGGTCAGGGGTCCTCACTGCCCTTTGGCTAGTATCATAGTTCATATGGCAGTAATGGATAATCTCTGGGAAGATATGAACTCTGGGGAACTAGTACTTGGGTAAACCTGACTCCCAAAGCCCTATATAGTCTGCATGGTTTAGGTACTAGTCTCTGTACCTACAATATAGTTTCAAAGGGGACTCTTGGATAGAGGTATCTTTAATCTAAAAATCTTTATCTGCCAATGGTAGATGTGTTATAGACATTTTTGGGCACTGCAACCCCAATCATAAATGTCCATAAACCAAGGGCTCCTAAGCCCCTAAAGGTGTTGTTCCAACCCCTAAAAGAACAAGGTCAACTGATTACAGCATCTCCCAGAAGTTCTCCATGAAAAACTACTCAGAACTGGTCAAAACTGGACCATTTCACCTGCTCCATGGTCAAAGTGCATTGCATCCCACCTGAATACACACAGTAGGTGCGATGCATGTTGAAAAGCCCTTCTATGGGGTGTGATGGGCGAGAGTGGACAAATGGCAGAGTCAATCCGCAAGGTGGAGGAACATGGAATCTTCCAGAAACTTCCCCTGTGACACTTGCCTCTCTGCATTCGACCAGGGATGAGTAAGAGATCATCAATCTCCAAGTGGAATCAAGAACTATCAGAGAGAGGACACTAATCAAATCTCAAAAGTTAACTCATTCCCCTTGCAAACATCTATATATGGATCCCTCATCCGAGAGATCCAAAGGCTGGAATTTTGTATCTTGTAAGGAAGTGTTGTTGGTTTCTTGGTGCAATATCATAGTTTTGGGTGATCTAGGCTTTTCATGAGGTGAAGAAGGGCTTTCTTGCTGAGAGGATGATGCTGGGTCAGAACAATTGGTTGTAATACTCTTTGCTCTTTCTTGATTATCAATAATGCTATTCAAGTTTTCCTCCACATTATTGTATGATTGATGTTATATGCATTTGTGTGGTCAATATATATCTGGTCCTATATTGTTTATGATAATAGATCTATGTTCTTGGATAGTGTTATGCTTCTTTGATTCTACAGGTTCTCTTTGAAGCTGGGTAGATGAGGAAGCAAGTGGCGAAGACCTATCAGAAGGGAGAGGAATCGAGCAAGGAACCAAGTGCAAGACAGAGGTTGGTCTCCTTATTCCTCTCTTATCTATTTCTCATAAAGGAAAACGAAAGTAGTTTTTAGTTTGTTTGTTTCTAAGGTAGCTACCAGCCTTAGTGGGACTAGCAACTCTGCATAGACACTAGTTTTCCCGATAACAAAATGGTGACTCCGCTGGGGAGCGAATAGATTGTTTGTTTATCTACATTTGTTTACTTTATAAACTTACAGATGGATCCTGAAGTCAAGCCAGCTAGCCTTCGAACTGCATTTGCTATGCAAGTGCAAAGTAGATCAATGTTGCTTCAATCTATCTCTAGGTTTTGTTTATGAATTAAACAATTGATTTACAAGCTCTCTAATTGCCCTTGTGGTGGCTCTAGTAACCTCTTTAGATCTACCCCTGTGATTGATTTACTGATTACCACTTACTCGGCCTAAATCCTTGAACTGAGCTGCAAACTGTGACCCGGAACCCAGCTAAAGTCTCGTCCTTGGTCCATCACACTGTGTCTTCTCTAAAACCTGAATGCATCACACTTCCTGAGTGTAGTAGGTGCGTTGCATTTCAGTTTCCCTGTGCTACAGGTGTGCTGATCAGACCTCTTCTGCTCTTAGATTTTGGCTTCTGTGTTCACTCTTTTCAGCTCTTTTCAGGAGTTTTGCTATTTGTAGTCAGTACAGCTCTGTTTGAAACCCCTTTCCTTGCTGTTATTCCACCTCCATTGTGCAAAGAACTGTAAATGTTTTTATGTATTTTTGAGCCATTTTCAGTTCTCTTTTACAAATAAGTAGCGTAATTGAACTGTCGTTTCTTGATTTGAAAGTGTCACAAGTGTCGTTTTCAGTCATAGAAGAGAATCTGATTGTTCTTGATATTCGATTACACTGTTACTCTTGTATTTGATTTGAATTAGTAGTTTTTCAAGTGTCGAAAGCAAGTTTTCAATCCCAAATAACAAAGTGTCGTCATTGTCCTCATTTTGTTTTAAAAAGAAGCTTGTTAGTAATTGTCGCTTTGAAAAATAATTCAGATTTGTGCTTAGCTTTCTTTTTATCATTCACACATTAAGAAGGCTGAAAACAAATACATGCATGTGCATTTGCGTTTAGACTATTTTTTGGTTTGAATTAGGACAGTGCATATAGTGTGTGCTCTCTACTCTTTGTTGAAAGAACGCCATCTCTCTTTCCTTAGTAGCTAGGATTTTCATTGCAAAAAGAAGATTAAATGACTGTTTATCATCTTAGATTGCATTTTAGGAATTGTACATCTACATCACGCGGTGAACCTGAAAGGAAAATTTCTTAAGCAAGATCAACTATAAAATAAATTTAATGAATCTAAAAACGCTTTGGAACCTAATGCACAACATTTAGAAGTCTAGGCTAGAGACGTATTCCGGCGTCGTAAAGCCTGGTAACTATTGTTTTCACTGTTGGTTGGGTGATTCCTCCACTTTGAGACAATAAGTGCCAGTACGGACTTGTGCTCCCACGTACCGTCGAGTATATTTTGGGAGACCACAATAGGCTATATCCTTTATCCATAGGAAGCCATGCCTACCGCCTTGTCGATCGTAATGCATTGAACACAACATTCGGGAAGATTGACTGCCATATCGTAAAAAGTATTCTGCAATTTTGCGATTGGTTTGGTAATCCCTCTGTCTAGATTTCCAGAGCAGTCCCTTTCGTTCCTTTTCAGACTCCTTAAAGGAAAAGGTCCATCTGAGCCCTTGTCACTTCAAGCTCATTAAAAATCGAAGGCAACTAGAGTCATCTTTTATTTTTTCTTGACTCATAAAAATTGAAAAAAAAAGTTGTGTCAAAGCGTCTAAAATTCATCTAATTCGGAAACATACTTCCCCTTGATTTTTAGTTGATCGAGTAATCCGCAATCGTGGAAGAAAGTCAATTGAAACCCTGTCGTTCGCGGAGGCTTACGAGTCAACCGTCTTTGTCTCCAAAGTCAAAACTGTTACGGACAAAGCGAACTCATTTAACTAGTTCCAAATCCCCTGGTAAAGTTAGAACAAGTGTTCCAACACCATCGGATACTCCGG
Source organism: Pinus tabuliformis (assembly GCA_031772625.1). Lineage (NCBI taxonomy): Eukaryota > Viridiplantae > Streptophyta > Pinopsida > Pinales > Pinaceae > Pinus > Pinus tabuliformis. The sequence continues at coordinate 302,520,880 of CM062812.1, read as the reverse complement.
TTACTCCAAACATTTCTGGTATCCCTGCCTTTATAGAAGAAGTTCAGCAGCCACCAAAGGACAATAGAACTGATCCTAGTGTGAAGGTAAACACTTGTGTTACTGAGTCAGTTCCATCTACATCTGATTGGAGAGGTGTTATTCCCCAAACATCTGTTGCTGTAGATTCTATACCTTCTTCGGCACCAAAAATATTTTACGGACCTGATGGTCTACCTCTTCCACCTGGTCTGATTGCTATAGAAGAGATTGTGGAGGATCCTCCATCTAGTACTCCATCGCGATTTGGAGTTGGGATCACTCTATATCCTTCTTTGTCAGAAATTAGTCTATCACCATCGGAAGCTCCTGTAGAATCGCTAGGCAATCTTTTGGATAGACTAGAAATGTCTGAACAACCGTCGACATCTAGGACTGTGTCATCCGACACAACGACGGCAGAACTTCCTACTGTCACTCCAACAATGTTCGCCGGCATACCATCTGTCCCAACTAGCTCTCAATCACTAGAAGGGGCCCACTCAGGGGCTATTTCAACAGTATGGTCCGTTCTTGTTTGTTCATCTGGAATAATATCTAGGAACTCTTATGTTGAGTCTCAGCAAATTGATCCTTCAGGATGTCAATTTGGGCAATCCGGTCCTCAAGGGCAAACAATTCCTTTAAGTACCGGATTACCACCGTATGGGGGGCAGTATACCCTTTCATTGTCTCCTCCGGGAGGACAACCATACGAGAGTTCACAACAAAATTCAGGTTATGCTAGAATTACATCTAGCGGTTGGGTGCCAATACTTCCTCAACAACCATGAGTTGTATATTCGATGCAACAATATTTACCTATGTCAAATATACCAACTACGCCGGCTATTGTGACAGTGTCACAAGTACAAGCGCTGCCCGTTGTATGCCAACCTCAGGTTTCTCAGGTTGTAATGCAACAGCCTCTTGTCCCTGCGACTCAACCACAATCGCCAACCAGTTGAATGACACAGGCCCAAACAGGTACAATTACCCCTCATCTTGGTCAAACGGTTAGTATTGGTCAAAAACACATGGCTTCGCAACCATGGCTGGTGCAATTCCAACAACCGCAATTCCAACAAGTATACCAAGGATCTGAGCAACAAATCTTTGCAAATAGTGGGCAGCCGTATATTCAAAACGGTCAAAATCAACCATTCTACAATGGTTATGCCCATCAACCTTACCAAAGTTACCAGCATCAAATGCATTATGTTGGTATGCAGAGACCAACTGCTCAGGCAATCCCATCTTATCCTGGGTATGCTTCGCCAAACCTGAATCAATAGTTACCCTTCGTGGCAACTTTGGAGTTACCAGATCTAAATAGGTTAACGAACAATCCAATTGCTTACGCCCCTTGGTGGCCAGCGATTCCGCATAAACTTCCGTCAGATATTCCTAAATTTAATGGAAATCTGGGTGAAGACCCGTCGAATCATGTGATGACATTTCATCTGTGGTGTTCATCAAATACCTTAAATGATGATTCGATTAGGCTTTGCCTTTTCTAGATGACGTTAACTGGTCCGGCAGCAAAATGGTATATCGAGTTACCTAGAGCTTCATTTGACAACTTCAGTACCCTAGCCACAACCTTTTTAACCCATTTTCAGTTACCGATAAGGTACGAAATGGGAACAGAACTTCTTACCAATTTCAAGCAAACAACAGCCACTCACATATCTGATCATATTCATGAGTGGCGACGTCATCGTAGAATGGTAAAAACGTATGTTCCTGATTAGCTTTTAGTTGAATGGTTTATTAAGTCATTATTACCTTCCATTACAGAATATGTGGCAAAAGGAGGAGTCATCACTGAAGATCAAGTAATTACTCGTGCACAATATTTAGACTTGATTTATACTTAGTCTAGCACGCTCTACGATAAAATCCCTGACGCTCCCAGACTGGAATTTTCCGTCCCTCCTCCTCCTAAATCGAACAACGACTCTCATGCCGGCGATGGCGTGATTGGTACGACAGACACAAAATCGACAAAGGCTACATCTAAAAAGGCCCGTAAGATTTCTAGTCAAAATGCAAAAGAAGAACTTCTCGCCTCAGAAGTAAATGTCGTCTCGACTGATAAAGGCAAAGAAACCAAGAAACCAGGAGGCAAGAAGAAAAACAAAGGGAAGAAGAAGAAACAAGAGGAATCATCACCTGAAAATTCTTCTGCAAACCCTCCTGAAGATAGGAAACCAAAAAATCCATGCTTAATATGTGATGAGGATCATTGGACAAAAAATTGTCCACATAAAGCTGAGCTTAAAATATTCTTCAAGAATTCAAAAACCTTGGCAGTATTAACTGATCCGTTTCCAAATACAGGGACAAATCTGGTTGCTAGTGAAAATGCTTCCCCATCCCAAGTACTGATGTTGTCAGTTTTGAAATAGCAAAATGATGCTTTGATATTGACAAGGAACAAAGATTATGGGAATCCACAGCTGTCGAACAACAAGGATAAAGATCAACCTAGTAGTTCGACAACAACTTCAACAGAAGTTGTGCCGCCCATCATTCCAGAGCTAACAATAAAACCGCCAAAGGGAGTAGTACACAAGTCAACATTTAATCCTCGTGCCAAAGCAGCACAACATTATAATATAGTGGAAGATCTGGCCCAATCGCCATCCGCTATGTCAACACTTGAGGTACTGCAAAATTGTCCATCCCAAAAGCAGGATTTATTATCAGCTATAGGTGGGATAGACCCAAAGGATTCTAATCTTGTGTCCTTTAATCATAAAGGATACGATCCTCAGTTACCAGCTCAACTAGCTTTCCTCATTCAAGTGAAAGCCCTCAACAAAACTATTCATCGAACACTTATTGATGAGGGGGCATCTACATGTATTATGTCAATGAGTTGCTGGAAAAATTTAGGATCTCCAACCTTGTCGCTATCTTCGACAACATTAAAAGCATTTGACAGATGAACGTATACCCCATATGGTATTCTAAGTAACTTTCAAGTTGAACTAGGGGGGAAAATAGTAGAAATAGATGTCGAAGTAATCGATGGAAACCTCGATTACAACATCCTACTGGGAAGACCATGGATATATGCTATGGTTGCAGTTGTGTCGACCTAATTTAGGAAGATTGCATTTCCTTTTCAAGGAGGAATTACAATCGTCAACCAACAAACATTTCTCCCCAATAGTTCCCAAGTTACGGGAAGCATTCCGATGATCCATGGAAGCCCCCATACGCTTCAAAATATCGGAGTAGGCCTACTAAAAGACCCTATATTAATGGGGACTTTTGCCCTCCCGCGTCCAATCGATCTGGTGGAAGTGGCGATGGTAGGAACATGCAATATGATATCTTCGATTCAAAAGATCTCAGAAAACGATATAAACATGGATCATCCATCGGTATTGCCTCCAAGCCCAATAGAAATATTGTAGCAATCAATGTTTTCGGCATGGGAGGTAGACCCGAATCAACGCTCATCAAGCATTTGGATAGATAGGTCTAAGGAATATGGCACCCCTTTAGATCCTTGGTCGCAAGTGCATTACACCGACAAAGGAATTGTTCAATCAATGGCAATTGAAGGGGCACCATGGGAAGATTACCACCATCGTTCCCATCTTTTGGATTGTAAAGAAGATACTCCTGATGACCTTCATCATCCATCAATTTTTTATTTCCTATCAAACACTGTAAACACGGTGGATTCCGAGCGAAACTTGTCCAATATTGAAGAGACTATCGCCATAAATATCTCGACCAGAACAGATGTTGTAGAGAATATTTATGTTGGCAAATGTTGTTCTCCTTCAGAACTGGAAATATATAACGCTCTTTTTCACGAATTCAGGATGTCTTTGCTTGGTCATATGATGAAATGCTAGGCATCGACTCGAGTATAGTTGAACACGAAATCAAGATGTATCCAGATGTCAAACCAGTATGACAACGGCTACGGCAGGTGCACCCTAAGAAAGCTGCTGCCATCAAAGTAGAAGTTGAAAAGCTTCTCCATGCTGGTTTCATTTACCTGGTTCCTCTAACAATTGGGTATTGAACATTGTTCCTCTGATGAAAAAACAAGGAACAATCAGAGTGTGCGTCAATTATAGGGATGTAAATCAAGCTTGTCCAAAAGACAACTACCCTACACCCTTTATTCACCAGATAATTGATGAATGCGCCGGATGTGAAATTTTTTCATTCATGGATGGATTCTCCGGGTATAATCAAATAAATATCCACCCACAGGACCAGTCAAAGACTGCATTTATTTGTCCTTGGGGCACATTCGTATATTGCAAATTACCCTTTGGTTTAAAGAACGCAGGGGTAACGTTTCAGAGGGCAATGAGTTATGCCTTCCATGACATCAAAAACATCGTTCAACCATATCTCGACGACCTTCCGGCTCATTCACGAAAGCATACCGATCATCCGCAGCATTTGAGATCGATATTTCTACGTTGCCGACACTACAAGATATGACTCAATCCACACAAATGTGTGTTCTATGTCAGTTCTGGGCGTTTACTTGGCTTTGTATTCTGAAAGGACGAGATTCATCTCGACCCATGTAAGGTTCAGGCAATCATAAATTTGCCTCCACCTTCAAATTTGCTTCAGATCCAGAAACTCCATGGGAAGGCAAACTTTTTGAGGAGGTTCATTCCAAATTACACCGAACTTGCTAAAGGTTATACACATCGATTGAAAAAAGAAGTGTCCTTTGTTTGGGATCAAGTCGTGCAAGCTTCCTTTGATGCTTTAAAATAATCCCTAATGAAAGCATCATTAATGTACGCTCTTGATTATCAAAAGGACTTTAACCTATATCTGGCTACAGCAGATACAACCATCACAATGGTTTTAGTTCAAGAAGACAACGAAATTGAACATCCTATATATTATTTAAGTAGGAACTTAAATGATACAAAAAGCAAATATTCCTATGTTGAAAAGCTGGCACTCGCAGCTGTTCAAACGATACAAAGATTTCGACACTATGTCCTCTTTCGAAAAACTACCATTCTGTCAGATTGCAACCCCATGACTTATATATTGTCGCAACAGTTGCTAGGGGGAAAATATTCAAAATGGATAGCAATTCTTCAAGAATTTGATCTGGAATTTGTAAAATCCAAGTCAAAGAAATCCCTGGTTTTCGCGGAATTATTATGCAATCTCCCATCGTCGTCCAAAGATGAAACATGAGAAGACACAATCGTGGATGAATCTTTGTTTCTGATATCTTCAAGTGATAAGTGGTATGGAGATATAATCATCTATCTCCAAACCCAAAAATATAGGCCTAATACCTCCCACTCAGAACAAAAACGTATTCGATATCAATCAAAAGACTACATGATCATCGGTGATATGCTTTACCGTCGTGGTGTCGATACAGTTCTGAGGAGGTGCCTCACCCATGAGGAAGCCGAAAAAGTCCTGAATGATTGCCATTCAAGCGCGTGTGGGGGGCATCAATCTGGTTACGCTACGGTGCAAATTTTTTTACGAGCAGGATACTTTTGGCCAACAATGTTCAAAGATTGCATAACTGCAGTCAGAAGTTGCCACGCCTGTCAAATTTTCGATAGCAAAACTAGAAGACCACCCGCACCTCTACAGCCAATAGTTGTTGTTGGGCCATTCGTCAAATGGGGCATTGATTTCATGACATGTAACCCCACCTCGACTGGGGGGCATGGGTATATCATAGTCGCAGTTGACTATTTTACCAAATGGGCCGAGGCAATACCTACATTAGATAACACTGGTGAAATAGCTGCCCTTTTATTTTTCAATCATGTAGTCGCTAGATTCGGCGTTCCACAGGCTATAGTCACAGATCATGGATTTCATTTTCGCAATCACGTGATGGCCGAATTAGCTGCCAAATTAGGGTTGTCTCATGATAGCTCTACTCCATATTACCTGCAGGCCAACAGACAAGTTGAAGCAATCAACAAGGTCCTGAAGCGCATGCTGCAAAGGATGATTGGAGCCCACAAAAGGAGTTGGCACCTGATCGTGTGCTTGGCCTTGTGGGCATACCGAACATCGGTAACGAATGTAACCGAGTTTACACCCTTCCAACTGGTGTATGGCCTTGAAGCAATCTTACCAGTTCAGTGTGAAATCTTGTCCCTCAAACTCGCAATCGACCTTCTCCCCGGAACTTCAAAAGAGGAGGCTAATTTCTTGGAACTAATCCAATTCGATGAAACCCATCGTGATGCCGCTTTTGCTAATGAAGCCCATAAGAAACGAGTCAAGGCGCAGTTCGACAAGAATGTCAAACCCCGTGTCTTCTCAGAAGGTGACTTGGTCTTGCTTTACGACCAAGAATCCGATAAATTGGGAGCAGGTAAATTCAAGTCTTTATGGATGGGCCCCTATATTGTTAAATGTGTATTAGGAAAATGAGCCTACGAGTTAATGGATTATGATGGGATTCCGCTAGCGCAACCCCGTAACGGGTTGTACCTTAAGCGTTACTATGCATGATGCAGTGTAGTAATCCATATGCTTTTGTTACATTTTTTTTTCACTAAGAGTAATCGTTTTGGTCAAGTAATCCACTTTTTACATTTGTTGCAGATGTCGAACCTATTGGAATCATTTGTTGGATATGCCGACGGAGAAGGTCGTAGTTCACGGAACCTATCATCTGTGGCCTGGGCCATTTTTGATCCAAGCGACGAGTTAGTAAGTTTCAAAGGGGTATGTATTGGTGGGTCAACAAATAACATCGCTGAATATAGTGCATTTATAGAACTTCTCTCGGATGCCATCACCCATGGCATACGTCGACTTCTCGTCAGGCTAGACTCACAGATCGTCATACTACAACTCACTTGCATCTACTCCGTTCGAAATCCAACTATCTATCGCATGTTCCTAAGGGTCAAGATTTTGGAAAGGCAATTTGATTTTATTCAATATCAGCATATTTCCAGAAAGTTAAACACATTAACAGACTCATTGGCAAATTATGTGTTAGATAGACATTTGCAACATTTATAAAAAGAAGCATTTCATCAATATTTGCATCAGGATCATGTAACTTAACCAAAATAAAGCTTCGAAAATAAAAAAAAATATATATAACTATTTATGGTTTACACATAATGTTCTGTAACTAAGACAAAAATTGGTCAAATGACCCAAAACTCAAAATGCTAGGGGGCACCCTAGTCTAATGATGCTGGTGATAACAAGTCACCGCCTGTGCAATCATGCATAAAATCCTAGTCCATCGACTCGGGACGTCGGTAGTATGTCGCTGCAACCTCAAAGGCAGCTCGTTAGTCTTCACATCTGGAATACCGAGAGTGAGGCCCTCGACCTGATCCTGTAATGCTGAAAGAGTCTCGGCCACATCAAGGTCGCGAAGGATAGCTCTTCCCATAGCCTCTCCTGCTGGAGCAGCAACTGGCACTCTCAAGCGTACTACTGGCCAAACTGGTCCAACATCTGCATGAGCACATGAGTTCTGATTAGTCTTGACAAAATAAAGCACAAGGACATTATAAAGAGAAACGATAAACAGAAATATGGTCAAAGAATTTACCAATGGCACCCCACTGCTCGCCAGCCGGTAGTACCAAATCCGGGTCACCCCGGAAATCCATACCAGCATATGGATACTCGGAAAAAACCATCTCCTAACGATCGAACCACCCGAAGAAGGTATCAGAAAAGGAAACCTGAGATTGACCAGCATGTCTGGACATATGGTCGACCCATCTCTACATCCGTGGCTCAGTCGGTGGAGGTAAACCAAGTGAAATATACTGCGGCTGCATCAACGGGATCTTTTCCAAGGCAAAGGCGGTCAAAATAGAACCATATCCAAAGTTCTTCAATCTTCCATTTTTCACCTTGGTCAATTGTTCTTTCATCACAAAGAGTACTGCATCACACTAGTTGAACACCTTTGGTTCAAGGCATTCTAAGGCGTACTGCATATAAGATCGGTTGGCCACATGAAGAGCCGCACTACCAACCATCCTAGAAAAAGTGAATAGAATGGTCCTCAAGGGCCTACCAGTGACATCTCGGATGTTGATCTTGCCGTCCTTACTCGACTGAGATCCCTCTCTGCAATACCTGCGAATGTAATCTCTCACAGATTCACCCCACGGGCCGAACCTGATAATGAGATAGGGGCACCCTGCCTCGATAAGCCGGTCAAAAAATAGATGTCCAAGAGAGTCAAGGGGATAGATTTGCCCCTAATCTAGAACACCTAGCTGGTAGGATCCCAGGAAATTAGAAAATATTGCAACAAGTTGATTTGTTGCCTCATGCTAGAGATGCGGAAAAACTTGAACAGGCCACAGTTCCGCAGTGCATTTACCGTAACTGGATCATGTAAAGCAAGCATGTCCTCTTCTTCATGCTCACGTTCTCGCCATGTAACAGGCATTTTGCTCCAATGAATCTCTCAAAAAAAATAAGAGAAGAGTTAGATCCTGATTTGGTGAAAAACAGGCAAAACTTTCCATGGAAAACTGTGCACAAAATTCCCTCCTTGCGCCCATCACACCCCCAACAGTGTTCTATGCACGTTGCATGCTAACTGGCCAATGGTCAGGCCAGCATGCAATGCACCTTTCGATATAGAAAGGGTGCGATGGAGCCAGGGCGAGTTTTTCAAACCCCTGAGGCTCAGAAAAACTAGAAAACATGCTCAGAATGAAAAATGGAAAGGATGAAATGAAAGAGCTCAAGTTTAGCTCCTACCTAGTCCAGACGGCACTGAAAATCGTCCACAGAATCTCCCAGAATCAGCTGGTGAAAATCAAGGGGGAAAGCACCTCCAAAACTCCAACAAACCAAAGTTCAAATGAAATGGTAAAATGAAGGGTAAAAGTGCTTTTAAATTACTTTCTACGTAATTCAAGTAAAATATTAGTGTCTTAACTCATTTTTCAAACATATATTATTCATTTCTAACTAGTTTGATGAAGCAATTGAGCAGGCAGTACAACCTTTGAAGGAACAAAGTTATTAATGGTAAAATCAAGAAAATCAATGACCATTATATTGAGTAGTTTTAATGCAGAATTCAAGCTCGTTAAAAAATAAACATAAGAAATGAGCAAGTGTTCCCCCGGCGTTTAAGCTCATTAAAAAATGAACCATTTTCCGGTAAATAACCATCGTGAATGTATTATCATCAGCCTTTGAAGCCTTGGTCGTGTTCTCATCATCACCTCCACTCTGTATTGGTCGATCATTCACCTCCACTTGATTGTTTACCCCTTTTGAGGAACAGCTGCGAAGAGTGATCCTATTAGCCATCCTTGTGACACTGCAGTGATTTGAAAATTCCAAACCTTACCTGGAATCAGCTGCTACCCTAATCTATCACTCGTTCCTAAAAAACGAGTCTCCTTTAAGCTCTTTTCAACTGCCTCGTAAAATATGAAAAGATTGCCGAGCCATTGTCCTCTCCAGCTCGTTAAAGTGACCAAAAGTGCTATCCCTCCTTTAGATTTCAATCTTTTTGGACCTGAGGGATTATTACACAAAAAGATCGAGCGCTTGTTTTGTTCGGCTCGTTAAAATTACCGAAAATTCATCCCTTTTGTATTATTTTATACTTTTTCGGACTTAAAGGATTAGATGACGAAAAAGGATTTTTGGAGTTTCCTTGACGTCCCTTTTCAAACTCTCTAAAATTGAAAAGGACCAAGTTATATTTGTCGTTAAACTCGTTAAAACTGAATAGCAACAAACTTGTCCATAACAGACAAGAACAAGTTTCACTATCGCTAGGCTCATTAAAACATAGCGATAGGTTTGCCTGAAGGGAAAATTATAGAACAAGCATATGTTATCCTCCTCAGGCTTGACAAAAATAAAGAGGTACTGGTCAGCAATGACTGGGGAAAAATTGGGAAGAAAACTTGAAGAAACTTTGTTGGTAGCAAGTCGCTCTTGAACATGACACTTTCACTCTGCATCCGATTCGGGTTGGGTTGTTCCATTCACTGGTCACATCACCATGGTTCTGTCACACCATCCACATTTGGGGTTAATTCTACCAATCCATCATGTCAAGTGTCGCCGATATGTTCAACAGAAGTCACTCAGAGAATTCACTTGTGTCTCACCCACTGCAATATATTTACGCTCCATTCTTTCATGACCGCCACCCTGAACCTTATATCACCAAATCATTTTCACCTCCATTAAAATCATTTGCTCCATTCCATGCCATTGATGTGGGATTCACTAAGGCCCTCCTATGACGGATCGCTTCTTGTCGACATCAGCTCATTATCCAAGAAGTCGATCTAGGAACAACCCTTTCAGTACTTTGAAACTTGCATGCCTCAATGGCAAGTTTCTCACTTCCGGCGACAGGTTTACATCAATGGCCTTCGACCAAAAGATTTTGCATGGTGTTCGACACCAAGTCCCTTATTCATACCACGTGAATTGTACTGTAGTATCTTGAGGGTCATCATCATTATCGGTGATTCCTCTCGCGCCTGTTAACAACTTACATCATTGGCTGGTAATCAGGCGATGTCTTTCCATGTTCGACTCCAGAACATCTCTCACATGGATCGACTTGTACTTTGAGTGAAGATCGAACGAGATTGAAGACCCCGGATCTAGTTTCATCCATCCGAGCTGCGATATATATTTAGGAAAATAAAGACATCAAATGTACATCATTGCTGCACAGATAATCATCTAATCTAAGGGATGATGGCTCTACCAGAATCATCAGTCTACACTCAGACGATTGTCTGTCTCATGTACATGAAAATGAATTTATAAAGCTGAGCATGGGAATGCCTGCCTCAGCTAGATCATGAAAATATTATGAAGATAATGTATTGTATTGTATCTTATTACAGGTCGCCTTTTAGCTTGAAAAAACTTCGGATCCTCATGATAAAGCATTTCACCTGACATCAAAAGATTAATGACCTCATGCTTTAGGGGGCAACTATTACAAACATTTTTGGGCACTGCAACCCAAATCATAAATGTCCATAAACCAAGGGCTCCTAATTCCCTAAAGGTGTTGTTCCAACCCTTAAAATAACAAGGTCAACTGATTACAGCATCTCCCAGAAGTTCTCCATGAAAAACTACTCAGAACTGGTCAAAATTGGACCATTTCACCTGCTCCATGGTCAAAGTGCGTTGCATCCCACCTGAATACACATAGTAGGTGTGATGCATGTTGAATATCCCTTCTATGGGGTGCGATGGGCGAGAGTGGACAAATGGCAGAGTCAATCCGCAAGGTGGAGGAGCATGGAATCTTCCAGAAACTTCTCCTATGACACTTGCCTCTCTGCATTCGACTAGGGATGAGTAAGAGATCATCAATCTCCAAGTGGAATCAAGAACTATCAGAGAGAGGACACTAATAAAATCTCAAAAGCTGACTCATTCTCCTTGCAAACATCTATATATGGATCCCTCATCCGAGAGATCCAAAGGCTGGAATTTTGTATCTTGTAAGGAAGTGTTGTTGGTTTCTTGGTGCAATATCATAGTGTTGGGTGATCTAAGCTTTTCATGAGGTGAAGAAGGGCTTTCTTGCTGAGAGGATGATGCTGGGTCAGAACAATTGGTTGTAATCCTCTTTGCTCTTTCTTGATTATCAATAAAGCTATTCAAGTTTTCCTCCACATTATTGTATGATTGATGTTATATGCATTTGTGTGGTCAATATATATCTGGTCCTATATTGTTTATGATAATAGATCTATGTTCTTGGATAGTGTTATGCTGCTTTGATTCTACAGGTGCTCTTTGAAGCTGGGTAGACGAGGAAGCAAGTGGCGAAGACCTATGAGAAGGGAGAGGAATCGAGCAAGGAACCAAGTGCAAGATAGAGGTTGGTCTCCTTATTCCTCTCTTATCTATTTCTCATAAAGGAAAATGAAAGTAGTTTTTAGTTTGTTTGTTTCTAAGGTAGCTACTAGCCTTAGTGGGACTAGCAACTCTGCATAGACACTAAAACTAAAGTAGTTTTTAGTTTGTTTGTTTCTAAGGTAGCTACCAGCCTTAGTGGGACTAGCAACTCTGCATAGACACTAGTTTTCCCGATAACAAGATGGTCTAAATCTCTGTGAGGAGTAGAAATGGGCATGACATTTAATGCAATTGGGGTAGCCATCCTTGGTTCTTGTGGATTCAAGGACGGGGGCGAAGGGTTTTCAATGAAATTGGGGAAAACTGGTTTACTTCAAAGTATTATGGAGTCACTAGGCAACTATTTCACTGAATTACTTAGTAATTGGAAGCAATTTAGTCCAGGTTTTGGAATAAAATAGGGTTTCTCAATGAATTTGGGTAAATACCTGGTTTTTGGCTTTGAATGGAGTAATGGCGACTGTGCACTGTTTGCAGGAAGCACGAGTGACTGAGAGGTGGTCTGGAGTTTTGGCAGCTTCAACAGGTTGGCAGTTGGATGTAGCTTGACGGTTGCATGTACTTTGGTGCTTGCATGGAGGTCTGAGCTATGTTTTTTACGAGAAAACAAAAAACAATGAGTTTTTTAGTTTTATTCGTAAAGTCAATGATTTTGGCGGGTACACTCTAAAAATGACACTTGGTGTTGAGTGGTGGATGTGACATTTTGTCATTTAGAGGCAGTAAGTGGGATCATATCACACCACTTTTGGAATAAAGTGGTTTTGGGGGGAGGCCGCCCGATGCCATTCATCGAGCGCCATGTAGCAGTGGGGTGAATAGTGAAACCACCCATATTGAGTGGGTAAAGGTCGACCTTCGGAGGCCGCCCGATATGAGCATTGACCGTTGGATCAACGAGGGTTAGATCGCACATTGATTGGGGTGATTATTTGATGCGAGGTTTAATGGAGGGGCCCGATGGGGTTTCTAATGCGCGGAGGGATTAATTAATTGTGGATTATGGAGGTTTAATAATGTCGAGAATGATTTCAGGGACAGATTTTTAATTAATCATTGATTGATTAATTAACCTCTTTTATTCGGTGGTGGGTCATGGTTATTAATTAGCCGCTAATTGACTTAATTAACCCATTAAACTATTCACTAATAAGGTTTATGTTTCAAACCTTCGGGGCGGGATATTAACATATGGGTTTTTAATAAAATATATGGGAAAGGGATATTTTTTGGGATTTAATAATACGGTTAATAAATTAATATGCAAAGGGTGAAAAGGATTTTTACCATAAGTTTAATGTATAACACATGATTGGTGCACTTTATTCATATACAAAAAATACTTAGGGTAAGATGGTTTTTATGAGTTGTTTGAGTGAAAAGGGGTTTGCTTGGGGGTGATTACTTTTCCTAGGCAAATGATGATTTTACTTTAGGAAAAGGCATTTTTTAGGGGAAATGAGTAAATTATGGAGGGGGTGAATGTTTATGAGGAAACTTTAGTACTTAGGATGTATAAGTTATTGGGCCGAGGGTCCAGTCCCTCCAGAAGTCAGAGAAATGCTCTAAGCCCCTTTAACTTAAGGTTTTAGGTACTTTTGACTTTGCTTATGGGAAATTAGTAAAATTAAGGGTAAAATGAATGGGGAAATTAATCACTTGACTTTGTGTAAATGCTCAATTATCATCCATACTTTTGCAACTTGATGATGAAAGTAAATGATATGATTTTATCTAATCAATCATCATAATTCTGCAACCATGCAACTACTTACCCATCTACTCATCCTACCATTTTTTCTACTCTTTATTAGGGTGCACTTAAGCTGGCAAACCCTTATCAAAACTTTTTCTTTTGTTTTACAATAGAAATCTATCTAAGTCTATCCTTATTACATCCAAGGGCTCAGATTAAATAGATGAGCTCCTTTTATTTTCTCTACTTATCTACTTATCTGCCAAGATTAAATGTTTGGTTAGATTTTATTCTCTATCTACAAACATGAAATTCAAAACATGGAATAACCAAGATTAAACTGTTTGATTACCATGGATTGTGGCAAAATTAACAAGCTACACACAATCTTTTATTCTGCATCAAAATTAAATAGTAGTGGCATTTTGACTTGCACACTTTCATGGTCTTTTTCTTTCTTGGGGTTCATTTTTCCATCTTTTTTGACCTTTTTATTCTTTTTGTCCTTTGATTTTTATTTTAGGACATACCCTCTTTACATTTTTTAATTTTTTTGATTTTTTGAATATGGAAAAAATTTGCAAAAAGAAAAGGTATGTACATATTACAGTTTTGATCTCAGCCATTCAAAAATTATGACACCTACTGGTATAGGAAAATAACACCTTCCTGTAGCATCCCTGGTTTAACCTGTAGATCTTTTGTTTTCTCCTATAGCTCATCTATTTTCTCCCGTAGCAAGGTATATTATTCTTTGAGATTCTTAGATGTGACTACTGAAGTGGTGGGCCTTCCTGTGGGTGGTAAGGACTATTTACCCTTGGCTTTAGGGGAGGTGACCTCCTCAATTTTCCTTCCTGGTTGGCTAACTCATCAATTTTTATTGGGACTATTAAAGGAGGTTGGGGTTTCCTTTTCTTGATCCTATTGCTATTTCTCCTCTTACAGTACAAGGGGCTCTACTTGGGCTTCCTTCTCTTCGGATTGACAAGTGTGCTAAGTGTGTTAGCCACCTCTTGTTCTATGTTCCCTAGTGAGAAGCTTATTTGTTTCCTTTGTTTTCCTATATTTTGAGGTCTAGAGGGCTCCTTAGGGGTTTATTCTTCTATTTTCTATTCTCCCCCTTCTTCTTCCTCTATATTTTCTCCTCCCTCTTCGTATTATTCTTCATTTTCTCCTTCTTTCTTTCCTACAACACTAGATTTCAATGTCTCTTCTTGATGTGTTGAAGTAAGGGCTTGTGTCTCAATGAAGGCCCCCCTATCAATGTCCACAAATTCAACCCACAACACATGACTTCTAAGGTGCCTTAAGGAATTCATGGCATTGATATTAATGAGGGAATTATAGGCAATGTGCTAGTTCTTCCCTTCCCTCACTCTCTTGCTCATTTTAATGATGGACTAAAAGTGGAAATATGGAACACTGAGCCTGCTTGGAATTGGTAACTCTATCTAGAACCTTAGCTCATGGAGAAGCCTAAATTTATAGTTATACATAATACTCAACCTCCATCACAAGATATCCACTTGAAGATGTTATAGGCTACTTCATCCCAAGGGTAAGGGAGACTCTCTCTTTTCACCCCATTTTTTTCTTCAAAAGGCTCCTCTTCAGGGAGAAATAAGATTTTCTTGGATATGACATTTACTGTCCTATCCTCTTTGCCTCATCGAACTCTTAAGGGTATGATGGTCACTCTACTGATGGGATCTTCATTCAGATGGATGGCCAGTCCCCTTACAATAGTGGTAGCATTGGTTCCTCCCTGAGAATTGAGGGCCATGGAAAACTCATGGGTTGCCTCATCATCATACCCCTTTAATTGTTCAAAGAACGCCATCCATTGGTGTCACAGAAAAATGTCTCTAACAGTAGGATGTTGATGGATTATTTTGGTTTCTATGGGCTCTCTTCAATTGAAACCACCCCCAATGGCTCCTACTACTCCTTCCTTAAATTATCTGAAGGGAATTGTTTTAAGGTTTTCCTCTAAGTAGTCTAGGGTGAAAAGGTAGAGATAGGGTGGTTTTATGCTTTTTGGTTGGAGAAGGAGAAGGATGATACCCTTTACTATAGTGAAAGAAATTCCTCTTCTCCTACCTTGCCTTTCTAATGTGATAAAATAAATTTTCAAAGGAATTTACTTACACAAGGGTTTGTTATGGGATGCCTGTAGCAAGAGGAATTATCTATGCAGTTGTATGGAAAGTGAGGAGGGATGAGACCACTTACCCTTCTCAGGATGAATTCTTTATTTTTATGGGGATTTGAGGAAAATTCATGGTGGTTTGAACTCCTCTTCTCCTCTTAATTTAGCCCTGTAGCACCTCTTATGCGTTCATGTAGCAATTTAGGTATTCATGTAGCAGTGGTGTCTGGTCCTATAACACATGAAAACTAACCCTGTAGCTCGTCTCTGGCACCCTAAGAAGCCTCTGTTAGCATCTAGCGCATCCTTCGATACCTTGATGGGCCTCTCAAACTGTTTCTTGAGAATGAGCATCAGTGAAAGTGAAATACATCGTTGTCATTTTATTCCCTTTTGTGGTAATGGGATCAGAGCACTTGGTGGCCTAGTCTATGCACATATTTGCTCTTTTAACCATTATCCCAATTCCTCGTAGTTATCACTCCCCCTAGTTTGAATTTTCCACGTTGCATGGGTGGATGAGTAGACTATAGTTTACTAATTGAAGGTGTCCAAGTTTAATGGCCACTTCCAACCCATAAAAACTTTAGAGTCTCATTCATTAAACACATTTTCTTTTACCATTATGTGCATAGGGAAGGAGTGAGGGGTGTCATTATTGAGCCTACCTTTGATGTTGAGTTTCTAAATATGCATGCATATTGTTGTTGAACTTGATGTTCGATCAACGTTTCTCTAAAGGGACTACCTTCCATTGTATCGCTCATGCTCATTTCATTTAAAAAAAAAAGCACATGATGATATGTTTGGATGATGAAATATCTCTTCCATGTAGGTCCTTTCCAGTGTTTTATTTGTTGCTACTGGAGTGGATTGGTGACCGTGGAGTTGTTCTCCATGGATGGTGTTTCTTCTCTAAGAATTAAGTATGGTCTCTTGATGCTTCAGGGTGACCAAATTTTCATTCTAGATTTGCAACAATCATTTGTCTATGGTTTTGCTAGATCTGTACAGGCTGCTATAAGACTGATATCCTTCCTGTAGCAGTCAATCAATTCCTTTTAAAAACCTCACTACATTTAGGGACTTGTAAAAATCATAGTGAGTCTAGGGAAAAGAACATAAGCTTCTAGATGTGGTGAAAGAGTGAAGGAAGAGTCATGTGTTATGTGTTTTTTTTAATGGTGAGAGGTGGAATCTTAAGGATGGAATTAGATGAATGTAGTGGATGAGAGGTGAAGTAAGTTGAGTGGACCTCTCCTAACATTTCCAAAGGAAAAAATTGACCTTTTGGCCCCTTTTTCCAAGCGTATATCAATCCTCTAGCATTTCTGGTCGATCCTGTAGCAGTTCAAGACAGTTTTGTAGCATTGCAGGAATGAGGAAAAATTGGGTGTAATTCCTTGCTAATTGATGAATAGAGGTAGGGAGGTGGATGAATGATTATGGAAACACAATGGTTGGCTGGGTGAAATGGAGAGATGGATTGTGGAACCTATTATTCAACCATTTTCTCCTTGAATGTATGGAGTCTTACAAAAGAAAAATGTTAGCATAACTGATGTAAGGACTCCTCCTTGCGTTTTTCGTTTTTTTTGAGACATGCAGACTCCCTTTGGAGAGGTTTTCAATCTACATGCTTGTTCCAAAGTTCCTCAAAGGATGTTTTCACCATAAGACCTTTTCATATTATTATTTTTTGTTTTTCTTTTTGCTCTTGGGTTTCCTTATAGAGGCTTTCAACCCTCGAGTTGGCCTCAAATGCCTCATGGAGGTTTTCTTCTTTTTTCTTGTTGAATTAAGCATCGGACCTTCTATTCGAATTGATAATAAAACCAAATTACAAAATGTACAAATGAGATTTTGGCCACATAAAGCCTAGGAAACCAAGCCTAAGGCCCACTAATCGAACCCAGGGCCCACAAAAACATGACGTTGAAACCACAAAATATAATCGAATGCCCAGACCGTTCGATCTGTCATCAGAGATCTAATGGTCAAGAACAATATCGGACCACTCAAGCACACCCTTTAACTATTGAATCGAACCCGATAAGAATTTAGAGACTGCTCTATAAAAATTTCGGGTCCGTTTTGGCTGATAACCCTCACGCATGTAGTCCACCCAAAATCCACCAGATGCAAGCGAATCACACCAGTCTAAGTAACTTGCTCAATGTTTAACACTGCTTTCGGACCTAAAGCCTAATAAAGTTAATGTTAAGGTTGATTTCAAGTCTGTTCGGCTTGGTAACCACCTTGCTATTTGCCACGCGGAATTGATAAGATTGCTGCTATTTCTCCTATTTGCTCGCACTTTAACCAATCTCCTTGCATAGCCAATGAAAAGGAGATATATAATGTAATTCAAATTCATGTAAATACTTGTTCTATCAATTGAAACCCACCCAAGAACCTTGGGTTTGTAGAGTTCTGGGCACATATTTGGACCATTCTTTTCATTTATATCCTTGAACTACTGCTTCATGTGGACTAAAAATCAACTATTTCCAGAAGTCTACAAAGTACTAGTATCCCCTACTCTGATAGAGCTCCTAGTTCTTGTTTTCCTGTCTAAGAAACTCTTCCCTCAATCTACCTTGGGGGGTCTCTATCCATTTATATTTATTATTGCTTTTAGCACAAAGTACGCCTTCATTAGCTAAGATGTCTGCTAATTTATTGGTTGTTCGGCGCACATGAGTGAAACTCAGGGTTCTCATGTTCTGTAGGTGGGATTGAATCCTTTGATAGACTTGCAGAAGCCTCCAATGTCTCGAAACTTTTTCTGGAGCTGAGCCATAGCAAATTTTCTTGACCGAATTGATAATCAATTCAAAATCAGCTTCAATTATAATGTTATGAAGATTTGAGTCCCTCAGGATTTCTAAGCATTTCTCAAGGGCCATGAGCTCTGCCATGTTGTTTGTGGCTTTCCCCAAATTACTGTGAAAGATGATTTCTATACAACCCTTTTCATCCCTTATCACTCCTCCATAACCAGCCATGCCCGGGTTTCCTTTTGAGGCCCCATCTATATTGCATTTCATAAAACCTTGAGGGGGAGGTTGCCAAAAATCCTTATCAGAAATTATGTGATTTGCATTTTTGTTTTTTCCCTTTAGGATAAGCCCCTGCAGACCCAACTGTATTAGTATCTGCACATCAGTATCTTTAGGTTGGTTCTGGGGGGGTTTTAATGAGGGTTCCTACTGTCTCATTGAGTTGTCTTAATATCTGTGCCATGATGCTCTGGGAAGAACCTTTTCTGTTTTTGAATAGTTTGTTGTTGCATTCTTTCCAGACATCCTAGATTAGAAAGCTTGGAGCTAGAGCCCAAGCTTTGTTGACTGTTTCATTATCAGAGAAATTTTTCCTCCACTTCTTTAACGTGCTGGTAATGTTTCC
This sequence comes from Pinus tabuliformis, assembly GCA_031772625.1. Classification (NCBI taxonomy): domain Eukaryota; kingdom Viridiplantae; phylum Streptophyta; class Pinopsida; order Pinales; family Pinaceae; genus Pinus; species Pinus tabuliformis. Next base: position 302,501,696 of record CM062812.1, on the reverse strand, counting down.
CATGTCCATGTCTGTTTGTCTAAATATTGAATCAATCCAATTCCACAATGTGGATGTGAATGGGCAGAGGTTGAGAAGGTGACCCATAGTTTCTTCTTATAATTCACATAATTGGCATTTAGATGGACCAGCTACCCCTCTTTTCCTAAGGTTTTACCAGGTTAGAATTTTTTTATGCTGCACTAACCACATGAACAGTTTGATCTTCATCCAACTTTGGTTATGCCATAGGTCCTTCCATACCCAATCAGGGTTTGGAAAGTCAAGCCCAAGGGATATGTGTTGTTGGGAAAAGTATCCAATTTGGAATGCCCCTATCCCACTCTAAGAGGTGATAGTGCCTTAGCAACAAACAAGGAAAACTATCTGAGTATTCTTCTTTATGAGATGTAAATAGAGGAAGAAGGATGTAACTAACCGGTGTCTTCCGCTAGTTTGTCGATCCAATCACTCTCTCTTTTGTTCGCGTCCCGCTGCGTACTCTTTCACTGGTCCAGCTTCACCCAGTTCCTGCAAGATCACAAGAGAGGAAAACTACACAAAAGACATAGATTCACATTCATAACTAGTTTAGGATCAGATGTAAACTAAATATGCAAATATAACAAAACATCATTGAAATACAAGAATATAGGAGAAACTCAAATAACTTTATTGATATGATAACAAGGTTCAAGAGGAGATACAACCAAGTGAGTCCCGATCCAGCATCTACCTCCCAGCAAAGGAATCCCTTCCTCTCCTCCAACAAAGCATAAATCACCCAATGTACTAATCTCAATCTCAAACCAACAACAATTCTCTGCAAAGTACAAAATTCCAGCCTCCTGAATCTCTGGGTGAGAGATCCATATATAGATGTAAGCAGAGAGGATGAGTCAGCTTATGTTTTGACTTGTGGCTTCTCTCTGTCAGTTCTTGCTTCCACTTGGAGGTTGAGAACCTCTTACTCATCACTAGTCGAATTCATTGAGGCAAGTGTCATTGGAGAAGATTCTGGAAGCTTCCAGGGTCTTTCCACCTCGTTGAATGAACTTGCCATTTGTCATTTCCCGCTCAGCGCACCCTGGTAGTGCTTCTACCTGCGTTGCAGTGCACCTAGCTAGTGTAACCTTTGCATTTCAACGCAGGCAGCTAGTGGAGCCACTGAATTGATCCTGATTTGACCATTTCTGAGTTGTTTTTGGTGGAGAACTTCTGGGAGAAGCTGTCATTGGTTGACCTTGTTCCTTTAGGGGTAGGAACAACTCTTTTAGGGACTTTGGATCCCTTGGATTATGGACATCTCATGCTCAATGCTGTAAGGCACAAAAATGTCTATAACAATATGCACTTGGCCTCTTTAAGGTTAAAGGTACCTTCATTATTATTTCCCCATCGTAGCTGGTCTAAATCTGTTGATCTTAGAATCTTTCTCTATTCTAGGATGGTTGTTAGAGCTTCTGCCTGTGCTTTCAAGGGGGAGTCATCACTGTATACCAGGTTCTTCCATATCCTCCATTTTCCCTCGCTTCTTTCCTGATCCCAGAAGTCATTTACTCTGAGTAACCTTTTGTTTTCAGTATCGTTCTTGATATTTACAAATTCTTCTCTTAACAATATAGGTTCCTGTTGCCATTTATCCTCCCAAAACCATGCAAGATTTCCATCTCTAATTTACCAGAAACTTTGTTTCTGAACAATGGCTCTATTCTCCCAAACTTTGTTCCAAATGTGGGAGCCTTTGATGATCCTAGACATTCTGATGTGATCCCTGTCTTGCCAATTGTTTGCATATTTCTATTTCCATATTTTGGCCCAAGGGGAAGCTGAATCTTTTAGCCATCTCCACCATAGTTTTTCTCCCAAAACTTTGTTTAGCATTTCAGGATCATCCAGTCCCAAACCTCCATGTGTCTTAGGTTTACAAATTTTTTCCCAAGCTACTAAGGCCCATTTTGTTTCTCTTCCACTTTGCCCTAAAGAAAATCTCTTTGGATATTTCTACATAGTTTCATGACTCCTTTAGGAGCTAGAAGGGCCGAAAACATAAAGATGGGGATAGTTTGTGGGATATCTTTTGTAAGCAAGAGGACTTCAAAAACCTACTTTTCAATTTTTGTATTTTGTCATGTAGCTTATCAATCATAGGCTCCCAAACCATCTTGCTCAGAGGTTTTTCTGTTAGTGATCCTCCCAAATATTTGGAGGGTAGCATATTTCTTTGAAAGCCTAGAATTCTAGATATATTTCTCTGAATAGCAATGTTAGTATTAAAAAAGAAAATCTTTGATTTGGTAAGGCTTACCTATGTGCTTGCAGCCATTGCAAAGTCTTTCAGGATTTGTTTGTAGGCTAGAGCTTCCCTAACCGTAGGTGTACCCTGTAGCATAGTATCATCTACAAATTTTTGATGGGTCAAAGCATCTCTGTTCATAGTGAGTTAAGACCCTGGATTTTTCCTTCTGCTTTGGCAGATTTGATAGCTTTTCCTAGCCCTTCCATCATGAGAATGAAGAGGAAGGGTGAGAGAGGATCTCCTTGTCCAAGACCTCTCGTGGGATTAAAGGGCTTGGCTGGTGAACCATTTAGCAGGATTGAAGAACTAGAGGTAGTTACAAGGGCCATTACCCATCTTACCTAGTTATGGTCAAATCCATATGCTATAAGAACTCTCCTTATGTAAGCCCAACTTAGCTTATCTTAAGCCTTTTCTAGGTTAGGTTGCAAAATCATTCCCACCTGCCTATTGCTTATAAGTGAGTGAACCACCTTGTGTACTTGAATGATATTGTTAAGAATTTGTCTGCCTTCCACATACCTAGTTTGTTCCTCAGATATGAGAGTTGGAAAAAGGGGTTTAAGCCTGTTGGCAATTATTTTAGAAATTATTTTGTACACCACATTGCATAATGCTATTGGTCTGAATCTGTCTGGTGTCATAATATTATCTTGTTTTGGAATTAAGGATATGAAGGAGGTATTGAGTGCCTTCAAAACAGTTCTATTTTTCCTAGAGTCCTCCACCACATCGACGATATCCTGCTTTATTATTCCCCAACATGCTTTAAAGAAGTCAACATTAAAACCATCCGCACCTGGCGCCTTCCCATTTTTCATTTCCTTGATGACTTCACTGACCTCCTCTTCATTCACAGGCCTATTTAGATTATAATTGTCTTCTCTTGTCACAAGCTTAGGAATGTGCTTTGTAAAGTCATTGATGAATTGTGATCTGTCTAAGAGAGGTTCCTCTGCTATGCCTTGGAAATGTTGAACTAGCGCAACTTCTATTTCTTTGTGGGTATTGAGTTGATTTCCTTGAGAATCTTTGATTTTTGAGATCCTGTTATGAGACCTGTGATCCATGGTAGATTTGTGAAAAAACCTTGTGTTCCTTTCTCCTTCCTTTAACCATTGTACCCTTGATTTCTATTTCCAGAATATTTCCTCTTGTTTGCATAATTCTTCCCATTCTTGTTGATGGTAGTTAGCTTGTTCCTTTCTTCCCCTGCTGAAGCCATCTGTAATGAGGATCTGGTTAATTTCATGTAGCTTCCGTTCAACCACTTTTTTGGCTTCAAAAATGTTTCCAAACTCCTTCTTATTCCAATCTTTAAGCCTGATTTTGATATGTTTCAATATTTTATGCAGGAGGAACATTTTAGTGCCCTGAAGTTGCATATCCTCTGTCCACCATTTTTCAATATTGTTGATAAAGTCTGGATGGGTGAGCCAAATGTTTTCAAACCTGAAAGGTCTGTTTCTTGGGGTTCCTATAAAGGATGCTTCAAGTTGAATAGGCCAATGGTCCAAGCCACCAAAAGGGAGTATCATCGCTGATAAGTCAAGGCCTGCTAGGATAAGGTCCTCTGAGATAATAAATCTATCTAGTCTTGAGGCCACCTGTTACTCTCCTCCCCTTTTGTTATTCCAGGTAAAGATGGCATTACTTGTCTCTATGTCTACTAGCCTCATATTGTTAATAAAATTCTGAAATGCTATAGAGTCTCTGCCTAGTGATCTAGTTCCACCTTTTTTTCTGATAGGGACCTGATTATATTAAAGTCCCCTCCCAAAATCCAAGGGATGCCCGAATGACTGTCTCTTAGATCCTCCAGCGGAGTAAGAAGCCTTAGTTTGTCTTTAGGCTTCTTTGGACTATAAAAATTTGTGATTAAATAAAATTCCTTGTCCCCCAAAGGTTGAATAACCACCGATAAGTAGTTCCTAGATGCTTCAACATCTAGGATTCCTAGTTTCTGAGGGTTCCAAATTGTGAGAATTCCTCCAACTGTTTTGTTTGCTTTAACATCTAGATATTTATATTTAGTCAGCGATTTGTTGTGTATTTCTCTTATTTTTTCTAGTGAACATTTAGTTTCCTAGATGAAAATCATATCTGGTTTTTCTTCTTTCATTCTATTGCTAAGATTCTTTTGTTTCCTTTTACTAACTAGACCCCTAATATTCCATGTTGTGAGCTTCATTAAGAAATATTTGTAAATGAGTAATTGGTTAGGTTTTTCATCTTACCTAAATTGATCATGAGTTTTCCACACTTTATCAGCAGCTCGTTATGTTTTTTCCTACCTCTTTTCCTGCATAGGTTCCTAGGAGGTAGTCCCGATGTTGCCTTCATTTTTTTCACCCCTTCATTGTCCTGACTATCATGGTTTCTTTTGACTCTCGAACCATTTTCCTGAGTTCTCCATAGGAATAGTTATTGCACTCTATTAAAATCCTCTTGCGGTAGCGAATCCATTCCTTTGGTGGTTCTTGGTGAGCACCAGCATTGCAGCAATAATGCTGCAACTCCTGGGCTGCCTTATTTACTCTTATCAACCTGGTAGTTTGTAACAAACTTGGAAGCAACGGTGCTGTATGCACAAGTACTAGTTCTTACTACAGGTTGTCACTTGGTCAGCCAGTGCAAGATCACTAGGAGCTCAAGCCAACTTCTATGGGTTCTAGAAGAATCTCTATATGTGATGAAAAGAGAGAAAGACTACTCTACAAACACTACTCTAACTGTAGAAAGGAGAAAGACTGAAATGTAAAGCAAACCAAGTAAATCCTAATTAACCAACTAATCCTACTTTTGCAGAAAGCACTATGGAAACCATGAAAAGAAAGCCATTACCTACTCAAGGAAGTACACAACATCTAACTAAGCTATTTCTGGAAGTAAATGAGCAAAAAACATCTTTTTGGGTTTTTATGTATTTTTATGTGAATTTGACATGCATGTAATTTATTGTTGGTGAATGTGGTAGTGAATAGGTGGTGTTAAAGGGAGGTTTTGGGACTTGAGAGGATGTAGGATGGTGTGGATGAGTCCTAGGAGGTCTCAAGTTGCCTTCTAGAGGCTTTTCCCACACTCGGCATTCGAAAGAAAGACTACAGGAAAATCTACAGGAGGGCACAAAAAATCTACAGGAGGAAAAACAACATTCTACAGGAGGCCTATAGGAGGAGGCCGAGAGCAGTTTTCATTGTTTTGAAGGTGTGAGAGTGGGTGGAAAAGGTGGATGAAGGTTGGAATGAATTTTTAGGGAACCTAGGGTCTACCAAGAATCATTAGGAGGGAGAAAGATGACTGGATTTGCTCAAGGAAAGAGGAAGAAATTCTATGGAAAATGCAGGAAACTAAGGTGGAATTGAGGGGAGACTTGGGCGACCTGTAGGGCATGGATTAGATGGAGGATGGGATGGATGATAGGCTATCCTACTTCTAGAAGATATATTCTTCATAAACAACTGACAATCAACCAATGATATTAAGCAAGTAATGAAATAAGTGCATCTAGAAAAACAGAGTTTTGCATCCAACTAGTCTAAACTATGATCTATGAAAGGAAATGCTAAGAAATGTTGCAAGAAAGGAAAGCATGAAAGAATATTTCTATAAATGAAGAAATGAGCATGATGAAGAAGTTTTGAAGCAAATAAAATTGGACTATTAACCAACTAAAAAGCCGCAAACACTAGAAGTCCTATGAATGAGGAAAATATGTGTTTTTGGGGTAGCAAGAGGGTCTTTGCCTCAAATCATGGTCCCAGAGGGAGGAAGAGAGGCCAAGGCACTGTTTCTAGCCTTTTTAATCTTTTCTTTATCACTACTTAACCTACTATAGAAAGCACAAATGGAAGCAAACTACTGAATCATCAAAAGAAACCTATTCTTGACCATAAAAGAAATTCATCTAACAACAACCTAATCTATAAACTGAAATAAAACATACAGATACAAGTAAAGAGAAGATTGGGTGCTTGGATTGGGCCCTAACCCAAGAGATTCAACCCTATGAGGTAAGTCAGTGCTAACTCAAAAAGGATCCCATCTTTATTTCGAAAACAATAACAAGATTACATGGAATTGTCAAAATAATAAGCTCGAAGTTGAGCAGAGTTTACATAAGCAAAAGTACAAAAAAAATCCAACAAAAATCTGACCCTAGTGAGGCCCTAGGCCTCTCTACTTATACAAATGAAGCTACCAACAACTTCCTTAAAATCAGGGAGGCTTGGCTCCAAAAACTCGAGATAATCATCAGTCATCCTCCACTTGCTCGGCTACCTTCTAGTGCATGACTTGGCTACTTGTAGTTCGAGCTCAATGAAGGTGAATTCTAAGTGAGGAGCAATAAATGAGGGGGTTCCCTCCTATAATTCCTCTCCTTTGTTCAATTCGAGTTATTGTTGCCATTTTTCCTCTAGATCCTTGACTTTGACCTCAAAAATCATCAATAATCTGCATTAAACACATGTTAGACCACATGGCATCATAACTAACTCAACTCATTATATAAGCATAAATATAATCAAAAAATCATACAATAAGATAAGAGAATGGTTGATTTGACTAGGTTAGGAGGTAAAATGATCCCATATAACTACCCATTTATGAGGCTCATTAGTTCCCTACTCCAAGAACTTTTCCAGATCTAGATGCTCCCTATCAAGAATATCCTGCAGTTCATGATCGTCTGTTCCCACCTCGCTCAGGGTCATCTCTTGGTCCCTATCAAGTTCCATAGTGTTTAGCAGATCCTCCTTTTTTTGGTTGTTTTCATGTGTGTCCTCCATACTCTCTTCCTTTTCCTTCTCCACAGGGCTATCTTCCAGAGTCTAATTTGCTTTATCGTACACCTCTTCTTCTTCTAGTACTTTGTACCTATTTTGACTTGGTTGCTTTTCCTCATTGATTTTATTTTGGTACTTTCTCCCTCCTTTACCTCTGTTTCCACTTTGTTAAAGCTTTCAATTTCTTTCCCTAAGGTAGCTTTAGTTCTTCTTTCCATTTTGTTTAAGGGGCAATCCTTGAATAGATGCCCATGTTCATGGCATTTGTGGCATCTGAGAGGAACCTGCTCATAGTCCACCGCTTGTACCCATTCTTCATCAAAAAATTCCAGAATTACTTCATCTGGTAGAGCTCAAGAGAGGTCCATCTCTATGCATATATGGGCAAAGGAGGTATACTTTCCTTGTCTAGTGGCCTATGATATTTTTACAAAGTGTCGTAGTTTATTTCCTATTGCTTTTAATGATTCTAGCTGCCAATAATCCAGTGGTAAGGAGTAGAGCCTTACCCAAACCGAGACCAAAGTAAATGTCTCACACTCTGGGACAAAATTCATCACCCAAGGCCGCATATAGAGGCCTACAGCAGCATAGAAGTAGGGCCCTCCTTCAAACACCCTGTCTTTATCCTCAATGTTAGTAAAAAATACAACGAAGAAACCCTTTAATCCAAGGTGCAAATCTATATCCCCCTTAGGTTTCCAATGATTCTTTATCCATGCTTGTAAAGCCTTGTCCATTGGCCATAACCCCATGAATTTACAAATGACTGCGTAAGTCGCCATGTGTTACCTATGCGCCTGTAGCTTTGTATCACTTAAAACCACTCTGGGTGTGATGGTTGCCCTAAGCTTACATGGTCTAGTTCAATTTCTAGTGTTCGCACTCTGATTTTCTCCTTCTATTCATTTTTCTCTTCTGTCTTCTTCTTGTGTATTTTCCTTCCCCTATGTACCTATGTTGTCCTGTTTCCCTCCTCCTAAAATTCCAACTTCAGCCTCCAAAGGTTTCTTGAATCGATTGGAGACTGCCTGATTGTAGGAGGGAGTGGAACTCCCCCCCTCTCACCTCTCCATGGTTCCCAATGCTTAAATTTTGCTGCAAACCCTAGCTCTCTCCACCGACCTCCTGAATCCAATATGTTCACCTCATGGAGGTTTTCACTTAGGCCCTTTATTGTATTTTTTATTTTTTTATTTCTGCTAATCAAAATCTTAGTGAACTAAGGGTTGTGAGCCTCCCAATCACATTCAAATCCTTGCTAATTGAACTAATAAAATCCTCTTTCGAAAAAGGTATTTTGTACTCTTTTAATCGATAACCATTGACAAGAAAAGGGACACATTCTTCATCAATTGTTCTGATTTGGACAAACCCATTCTCATGAAAATTTTCCACTAGATAATTGACCAACCATATTTTCATTAATTTTCCCTTGAATTCCTTGAATCTGGAACCATACAGAAGGGCCCAATCACCTTCTTGAAAATCTCTCTCCGTAATGTGTTTGTCATGCCAAATCTTCCTTTATAGTTGGACTAGTTCAGTGTGTAGGAGAGCTTGCAATCTAAATTCATCTAGACCATTGAGTTGGAGCAACCTCTCTTATTGTGTTGCAGTGAGTTCCAATTCTAATTGAGCTACCATCCTTAGGATATTGTATTAAAATTCAATGGACAGTAGGGCCTTCTTCCCATAGACTAATTCAAATGGGGAAAATCCAATGGTAGTCTTCCAAGTGGTATTGTAGGCCCAAGTGGCTTTTATAAGTCCATTTTCCCAATCCTTTCTTCTGTTGCTAACAACCTTGGTCAAAATTTTCTTGAAAGATCTATTTGTGACATCCACTTGCCCATTTTCCTAAGGGTGATAGGCAGTGGATACCCTATGCTTGATGTGGTGGTGCTGCTTCATGATGTCTTTGATCAAATTTGAGGTGAATTGTGTCCCTTAATCAATGAACAACTCCTTGGGAAAACCAAAGTTCTAGAAAAATTTCTCCTTCAGAATCTCATCCACCTTCGGCTTAAGTGCTTCCTTTACTACCTTTGTTTCAGCCCATTCAGTTAGGTAATCATTGCACACACTGATATACTTATTCTATCCTGATGGGGGATAAATGGGCCCAATGAATTCCATTCCCCACTTCTAAAATGGCTCTAGAGTCACTTGAGGTTGTAAGGGAATTTCATCCTTAGATGTGGGCTTACCCATCCTTTGGCACTTATCACCTAGTGGTGTACCTTCTTGCATCCTGATGTAGAATGGGTAAGTAGTAACCAACTTGTAGGAATTTTAAGGTTATTCTCTTAGCAAGAAAGTGGCCTCCACAAGGCCCATCATGGCATGTTTAGAGGATGTCAAAGACCTCTTATTCCATCACACATCTTCTCAAAATATGATATGGCCCCAACTTGAAAATATTTCCCCCAATCTAAGTGAATGGGTCACTCTTCCTACTAATATTGCTCTTCTCCCTAGAGGATAGATTAGGAGGGAACCTCCCAGCAACCAAGTAATTTGTTATATCAGAAAACCAAGAAGATAACACCTAGATGGAAAAGAGGTGTTCATCTAGAAGACGAGTATCTACCATATCTTCATTCCTTGCAGGAAAGGTCAATCTTGACAAGAAATCTGCAACCACATTTTCTTTCCCTCATTTTTCAACAATGGTTAAATCAAATTGTTGCAATAATAACAACCATCTAATTATCCTAACATAGAAATAAGGTTTATTCACTAAATACATGATGGTTTCATGATCAGTGTGGACAAAAGTTTGATATCTAATGATGTAGTGCCTAAACTTGCTCAAAGAGTGTACCTCATCAGGAGTTCATTTTCAGTGACTATATAATTTAGCTCAGCTTTAGAAAGGTTCTTACTGATGAAATAGATAACATAGGGAAATTTATCTTCCACTTGTCCTAAGGCTACTCCTAAATCTTTATCTGATGCATATGTGTGGATATGGAAAGGAAATTCCCAATTGGGATCCCTAAGGATGGGTGCAGTGGTCAACTTCTTCTTTAGCACTTCAAAGGCATCTTGACATTCATTTGTCCAACAAAAATCTGAATCTTTAGCAAATATTCAAAATAAGGGTGAATCCATCTTATTGAAGTCCTTACAAAATCTTCTATAATACCCATAAAATCCAAGGAAGCTTCTAGCATCTCTTTATTTTGAAGGATAAAGACCCTTTTAATGATGGGAACTTTATTGGCGTTAACCTGTATCCCTTCCTTGGATATGTAATGACCTAGGACATTCCTTGCATTCATAAAAAAATCACATTTTTGGGGACTTAATGAAAGGTTCATCTCAGTGCATTTATTTAAGACTTTACATAGGTTATAAAGAGCTTCCTGGAAGTCAACACCATAAGGGGTGAAGTCATCCATGTATATCTCAATAGTGTCATGAAAAATGTTGGAAAATATACTCAAAACCACCCTTTAGAAGGCAGTAGGGGCATTGCACAAACCGAATGGAAGGACCCTATAGGAAAAGGTACCCCAAGGTCATGTGAATGTTGGACACAGATTGTCATTGATGTCAATATGGCAATATTTGAGGAGCAAATAGACGACAGAGATGGAGACTGTGTATGATTTGGGGAGCAAGATGATCGAAGGTTTGAGCAAGGAGAAGGTCTAGAGTGGGGATGTGATTGTGATTGATAAAGCTTCGGGGAAGATTACAAAGTTGGGGCGGTCTTTTGCGAGGTCTAGGGATTATGATGCAATGGGGCCCTAGACCAAGTTCGTACAGTGCCCGGATGGAGAGCTTCATAAATGCAAAGAAGTGGTGCATTACATTATGCTACATGAGATCGATGTTGGAGAGATCCATTCTGAAGTGAGGGAACAGATTGACAGTAAAGTTGCTGAATGGAGGGAAGAAGGAAAAGCCGAAATTGTACCAGGTGTGCTTTTTTATTGACGAAGTCCATATGCTTGACAGTGAATGCTTCTCATTTTTGAATCGTGTTCTCAAGAATAAAAATTGTGAAATCACAAAAATCCGTGGGATCTATTAGACTGCCTACTCATTATTTCGACACAACCATACATGGAAGATGAATGTGAGCCGTCGGATCAAAGAGCAGTGGATCCAACGGTCGTCGCATGAAGAAGACGCACAGAGATTAACGCGTGGGAGAACAGTGGTTTCGGGCAGCAGGGAGTTTCCTGGCACCACTTACCAGGGCTCGGCGGTATCCATATACGATGGCGCGATCCCATAAGATCACGACACGTGGCAGACAAAAACCATCGCCCTCGCAGGTTAACATGTGCGCAAGTCGCGCGATCAGGGCTTGCGAATACTGTCCGATCATGTGACGGACGGTCAGATGACGAGGAAAGTGCATAGGGTTTAACACTGCCCCTGTGGGTTAACGTGCATGCAAGTCGCGTGATCGGGGCTTGCGACTACCGTCCGATCGTGCAACGGACGGTCCAATGATGAGGAAAGTGCGCGGGGTTTAATCGTTTGGTAAACATAGTGGAGACCGTCATATTGTGGGTGATCGATGGTGGAGATCAAGGCGGGTTAAATCGCATGGTTTTCCAATTTTTATGATAGGGAAATGGTGAATTTGAGGATTTGGCAAGGAACGGTGACTTTTCACAGAGTTATAGAGTAAAAATGGAGGTAGCAGGGTTTATTTGATCCTCAAGCTGTTGGATTATAGCAGAGCTAACAATTGTAATTCGGCCTCTCTTCCGCATTAACATGACCTGTAAGAATTTGATGAATTCGAATAGACAGAGGCAACCACGAATCAGGAAGCTGAAAGATCAAGCGAGTTAGGGGAAACGACAGCAACAGAGGAGGAAGCCAAAGGGGCGAAGGAAAGCATAAATGATCAGTCAGAGGTGCCTAAAACACATAAAAACAAAAACACAAGGTGAAGTGTTGCTAATGTATGCATAATCTGTAAGAGAGGAAGTCGAAGAATAGGAAAGAGGCAGGAGAGACCAGAGAAGCAGGAGAACTGGAGAAAGGTAGAAGCTCAGTAGGGTTGGCTGTAGAAAACTGTAGCAAAACAGTTGATACTAAGATTGGGTTGGAGCCCAAGAGGTTGGAGCCTCAGAATTGAACAAGAGTAAATTCATTAGGGGTAGGAGCTCCTAAGTGCAGAACCACTACAAAACAGAGTTGGTGCTCTAGAGGTTGGAGCCTCACTGAAGTCCAAGTTGGAGCTTGGCAACTATCCACAATCAGATATATATTTATATTGTATTTATTTCATTGTACTGTCTTGAGTTTTTAATAAAATCATTTATTCCAGCTGCTGGTTTCTGTGTTCTGTGTATACATATACATATATATATATATGCTTTTGGAAATCACTAGAATAAAAATTGTAAGAAATACTGATTCACCCCCCCCAAGTATTTCCAACAATTGGTAACAGAGCAGGCTTCTTCATAATAGCCTAACAACTTGAAGAAGGATCCGCAGCCATGATGAGAAATCACGAAGCATCAAGAAGACCTCCTTTGTTCGATGGCACTAACTTTAGTTTCTGGAAGAAAAGAATGACCTACTACTTAATGTCCCTTGGACCTGAAGTCTGGCATTTTGTTCAAAATGAATACAAAACTACTTCCACTCTTCCAATAGACCAAGATGAGAGGAAAGCCTACATCGCAAATGCAAAGGCAATGAAATCCATCACTAGTGGAATCAGTGATTCCGAGTTTACAAAAATCATGCACTGTACCTCTGCCAAAGAAATGTGGGAGAAGCTAGTTGGCCTGTACGATGGAGACTCAAAAGTCAAAAAGGCAAAGCTTCAAACTCATAGAAGACAATTTGAAAGTTTGAGGATGGAAGGTGAAGAAGATATTGTAGCATACCTCCTTTGAGTAGCTGAAGTGGTAAATTCCCTGAAAGGATTGGACGAAAAGGTTGAAGAAAGTACCATTGTTCAAAAGGTATTAAAGTCTCTTCCAGACAGGTTTGACTCCAAAATAAGCATTATAGAAGAAGCAAAGGATCTAGATACCCTCAAAATGGATGAACTCCATGGAATTCTCACTGCCTATGAAATGAGGAAAGGTGGCCCAAGCTCCAAAGATGCAGCATTCAAGGCCTCAAGGTCAAAGAAGGGGAAAGAAAGGAATGACTGTAGTGATGAGTCAGATGTGGAATCCGAATTGGCTCAATTTGTATGAAAGCTGAAGAAAGGATCTAAGCTTAAAGGAAAGTATCCTCTTATCTATTTTAAATGTGGTAAAATAGGTCATTATGCAGCAAAATGTCCTCATAAACATGACAGTGATGATGAAGGAAATTCTAAAAGAATGGCACATAAAAAGAAAAGGTTCAATAAGAAAAACTTCTTCTCCAAGCAAGATGAGTCATGAGGATGATTTTATGGTCATCAAAAGGAAATCAGATGAGGAAAGCGATCATGATGAAAGCCAAGAAGCATTATTCATGGCACTCGTAGATGATGATGACTCAGGGCTGGAAGGAAATGTAGATTAACTGTTAATAAGTGCCATTGAAGAAAATGAGAAACTACAGAACAAAATCATTTCTCTCAAAGTGGAAAACGTGGAAATAAGAAGGAGAGAAGATCTCTTGGAAGCAAATCTTAAAGAAAAGGAAGAGACTTGTGAAGAACGCAAGACCGAAATAGTGTCTCTGAGAAAGGAGTTGGAGCAAATTAAAAAGGGCTGTAAAAGCTCTCAAATACTTGAGACTATTCTGAAAAATCAAAAACCTCAACATGACAAGTCTAGAATAGGTTTCAAAGGAGAATACTCAAGCACTAAGAATAATGCGAAAAGCTATCCCGATGCACTTTCTTGCAATCCAAAAGATGAAAAGTGCACCCCAGATCCCAAGAATGAAGAGAGAATTACTCCAAAGAAGAATGTGGAGTCGAATCATGGACACTACAGCAAATACAAACCTGTACTCCACCAAGGGCCCATCGCAAATCCAAAGAACAAGGGAGGAGTAATTCCCAGGAAGGAAATTGACTCAAACCGTGGTTGCTTCAACAAGTACAAAACCATCTTTCTTGGACACTACTTTCATTGTAAAAACTTCGGTCATCAAGCCAGACATTGTATGGCTCGCAGAAGTGAAAAGACAAAGCTAAAGGATAGAATAATCAACTCATATGCCCCCAAAAGGCAGGGACAAATCAAAACCTTTAATTCATTTGATCCCTTGACCAAATTTGATCTGATTTTCTCTTTCTGCTACAATAATGGACACTATGAACAAGACTTCCCACTCAAAGGAAGAAAGAAAAGTAGCAAGAACTCCAGCATGGACAAATGTGGCCTGGCTCTATATGCTCAAAATAATGAAAACCAGTGGTTTGTAGATAGTGGGTGCTCCAGACACATGACATGAGACAGAAGGAAGTTTGTCTCACTGAGCAAAAAGGAAGGGAATGTGTCTTTTGGAAGCGGATCAGGCAGAATTGAGGAAAAGGAACAGTTACTCTGATAAATGGAAAAGGAAAAGCTCAAGATGCTCTGCTAGTTAATGGACTCAAACACAACCTCTTGAGTGTCAGCCAAATCTGTGATCAAGGACATAAGGTTGTTTTCAGCACCAAAGACTGTGAAATAAGGAACTCTGCCTCAGGGAAACTTGTGGAAAAAGGGGTGAGGACACCAGACAACATTTACATTCTGAACAAGATTCAAGAAAATAAATGCTACCTGAGTCAGACAGATGAGAGTTTGTTGTGGCACAAGTGACTTGGACATACAAGCTTCGAAAATCTGATCAATACCAACAAGATCAAAGTTGTACGAGACATCCCAAGGCTGTCCAAACCAAATCAAGTAGTGTGTGGTCCATGCTAACATGGAAAGTAGACCAGAACCAACCACAAAACAAACGAGCTCTATACATCAAAGCCCTTGGAGATCATCCATGCTGATGTGTGTGGGCCAACTAGAAATCAAGCTCTCCAAGGAGAAAGGTACTTTGTGTTATTTGTTGATGATTATACTAGAATGATGTGGATATATTTCATAAAGTATAAATTTGAAACTTTTGAGTGTTTTAAGAATCTAAAAGCCCTTGTAGAAAATGAAAAAGATTCAAAAATTAAGTGCCTCAGAACAGACAGAGGAAGAGAATTCACATCAAATGAGTTTAGTGAGTTTTGTAATATACATGGAATTAAAAGGGAATTCTCGGCTGCTAGAACACCTTAGAAAAATGGGGTAGTTGAAAGAAGAAATTGAACAGTCCAAGAAATGGCAAGAACTATGTTATTAGCAGTAGACTTACACCCTAAATTCTGGAGAGAAGCAGTAGGAACAGCTGTCTATACACTTAATCAAACTCAATTAAGAACAAATTTTGAAAAAACTCCTTATGAGCTCTGGAAAGGCAGACCTACTTCGGTGAAGCACTTCAAGATCTTTGGAAGCAATTGCTTCATAAAAATAAATGATGGCTCACCCGGAAAGTTTGATTCTCAGGTTGATGAAGGAATATTTCTTGGATACTCTACACAGAGCAAGGCTTACAAGTGCTACGATTATCGACTGAAGAAAATAGTGGAAAGCATTGATGTAAAGGTTGATGAAGATCTTCCAGAAAGAGAAATTGAAGAACATGAAGATCACTCTCTCATTGAAGAAGAAGAACCTAAAGAAGAAGTAATAGATGAAGAAGAAGAAGAAGAAGAAGAAGAGGAAAGAGAACCACCTAATACCCCTTCAAAGATGAAGTATGTCCAAAGACATCATCCAAAAGAGTAGATCATTCATGATAGAGATGAAGGTGTGCAGACCCGAAGAAGGATATCAATCACACCCAAGAGAAAAGTCATTGCCCTCTTATCTATGATAGAACCATAAACATTTGCAGAAGCAAGTAAGGATCCTCATTGGGTAAAAGCCATGGAAGAATAAATGTCCCAAATTGAGAAGAAAAAGATATGGGAGCTGGTACCTTGTCCAAAGGACAAAAACATAATAGGAACCATGGGTGTTCAAAAATAAAATGAATGGGAAGGACAAGTTATCAGAAACAAGGCAAGACTTGTCTATAAAGGCTATTCACAAATTGAAGGAATTGACTTTGAAGAGACATTTGCACCAGTGGCCCGTATGGAAGCTATCAGGATGTTCTTGGCATTTTCTTGCTCAAAAGGATTCAAAATCTATCAAATGGACGTGAAATCAGCATTTCTAAATGGGGAACTCAAGGAGGAAGTCTACATGGAGCAGCCAGAAGGTTTTGATCTAACAGTAGGGAAGGACTTAGTTTGTAAGTTGAAAAAGGCCTAATATGGGTTGAAACAAGCTCCTAGAGCTTGGTATGAAAGACTAGATCACTATTTACAACAACAGGGCTTCAAAAAGGGAGTGGCTGGAAGCAATCTATACATAAAGACAGATCAAGGTAAGTTACTAGTTGCTCTTGTTTATGTCGATGATCTGATTTTTGCTAGTAATAATGATGAAATGAGCCATGAATTTTCTCAAAACATGTCAAAAGAGTTTGAGATGTCAATGATAGGAGAGTTGTCCCACTTCCTTGGACTTCAAATATCTCAAACTAGAGCAGGATTGCGTATATCTCAAACCAAATATTTAAAAGAAATGCTCAAAAAATATGGAATGGAGGATTGTGCACCCATGAGCACACCTATGACCACAAACTGCAAACTGAGCAAAGATGATGACTCCCCTCTAGTAGATGCAACTCATTACAGGTCAATGATTGGAGCCCTTCTATACTTAACAGCTACATGACCATACATAATGCAAGTAATAGGAATGGTGGGAAGATTTCAATCTGCTCCCAAACAATCCCATTTATTAGTTGTAAAAAGAATTCTCAAATATCTGAAGGGAACTTCTGATTTCGGTATTTGGTACCCAAAGGACTCAACACTAACTATAACTGCATACACCAATGCTGATTGGGCTGGAAATATAGATGATCGGAAAAGCACTAGTGGAAATGCATTCTTCCTAGGAGATTGTTTGGTATCCTTGTTGGAAATAATACTGAGAGGGGGGGTGAATCAGTATTATCAGATCAATCAAACTTTTTCAATGCTCAGAAACATATACGCTACTTCAGTTAGGTGAACCAGTGTGTACACGCTACTGTGACTAAATAAAACAGCGTATAAGAAGAAAACTCATAATTTAGTTAGCTTATTCTTCAGTTAAGTTCATCAGGACATTATTCACCACATTAACAGTAAACAGGTGCAGTATAACAGAACAGATCAAAAGCCACACACATGAACACCAAGATGTAAGGTGGAAACCCAATGTGGGTGAAAACCACCTGCTGCAAGTTGTCTCTATCTTTCTTTAATATGAAACTTCAGTTTACAATATTTTGTACTGGTGCAGCCTTATACCAGTACGCAGGCTACAACCTGCAGAAGGCTACAACCTTCTCTCGTTCTCCAAACTTCCTTGGAAGGGAGCTCCAACCCCCTTTGCTTTTGTACTAGCCAAGATACTAGTACGTAGGTGCTGACCTACAATCTTCTTTCCTTCAGGTACCACCTTTTATACATTTTCAGACTGGATATTCCTGAAGCACAACATTACAATCTGTAGACCCCAATTCATTCAACTTTCACAACAGATCATTGAAGCATAAAACAACCAATACTAGTATTATCAAACTTTGAATCACTGAACCACTGAACCCTGTCAATCACCAGATACCAGAACACAGAGCAGTCTACAGAACTCTGTAATAACAGTCAGATCCAACTGCAAACCCAAAAATCAAGCTTTAAGAGATATACGCTACTTCAATGAGAGAAACCCGCGTATACACGCGCTTTTACCTAAGCCAACCTGCGTACAGATCTAAAAATAGATTCTCTCAACTTGCAGCTGTACCAGACATCAGTTAGATCCAGAACATAATATTGCGATAGTATGCAGATCTGGAAATACGCATAATCAACCATATCATAATAGTGCATTTCAAACCATTAGATCCCGATTTATCCTTAGATCTAGTCTTCCATCCACCGATGTGATTTCTCCTTAGCTCATATCAAGCAACCCAGACCCTGCATATCAGATCTCTTTCTCTCTTAGATATTCAAGTCTTGTCCAAAGATGATTTTGCCTAATGATCTTCTTCTCCTTATATAGCCTTAGGCCTTGCTCAATACCAAGAGCCAAAACCATAGTAACACAATACCATCAACTTCAAAACTAGGGATCGACACGCCCGTCGAGACACAATGGTCCGAAATCATAGGCACAACTTCCAAGGACTAACCACCATGGACCAAAGGTACTTTTACACATACACGCGCTTTTTCTGAATCCAACTAGCGTGTACACGCGACTTGGGCTTAACGAACCTGCGTATATGAACTTCCTTGGCATGCTGTACTAAGATCTGTCTTCTGATTAAGTTGCCATCACCTGTACCAACCTCTGAGTGAGTTGCCATCAAGGACAACACTTGAATCATAATGCCAACAATCTCCCCCTTTGGACTTGATGGCAACCACCACACCAAGTCACTCTCCCCCTTTGACATCAAGGGCAAAGGGCTGTGCTCCCCCTGAGGACATGCTGATACCTCTGCTTGGCTGTGCTGACTCATGCTCCCCCTGACAGTAGGCCAGATCTGCAAAAGATGTTCTTCAACAAGAACCAAGACTTATACACCATAAGGGACCTTCCTATCACCAAAAGACTCAATACATACATCCATACTCCCTACCAAGAGGAGACATATCAGAAACAACCAGGAAACCAACATAGGCCGTTACATGACCTTGACACCATAAAAGAGATATGACAAGAGAGATACATGACATAGAGACAACAGATCTAGACCAAGACTTATGAAAGTCACCAGCAGCATATGATAAACATCTTTTTAGATCAGCAACCAGGATTTCTTTCCGAGCTCCTTTTCCTGAAATCAACAACCAAAACATCTGAATGCCAACAATACTTTATGAGACTTTTAAGCTGCTCCCCCTGAAACCGTGCCTGAAGAATTCTGACATACCCATTGCTGTTCAGAACTCCAGAGTTTGCCCTTGCTGTTCAGAACTTCATATACGCGATTTCTCCTGCATGAAACGGCGTATGGACGCGGATATAATCTCTGAAACATGCGTACACCATACACGCGACTTTCCCAGCATAAATCCGCGTGTATACGCGTATATACCTTTCGTAACTTGCGTATACCAACTTTTCTGTAGAACAGACAAGCTTCAACAGCAGGATGAAGCATCAACTACTCCCAGCTTTTGTCTGAGATATTCAAAAGTTTCCCTGGGCAGTGGTTTTGTGAGAATATCAGCAACTTGTTCCTTAGAAGGAACATACTCCAACTTGACCTTCTGCTCAAGCACTTGTTCCCGAAGAAAATGGTACTTGATTGGTATGTGCTTGGTCTTTGAGTGCATGACTGGATTCTTTGAAATGCTGATTGCACTTGTATTATCACATAAGATAGAGACGGGTGGAGTGCAAGTGATTTGAAAGTCCTGCAAGGTCTGCATCATCCAAAGAAGTTGTGTGCAACAAGATGCTGCAGCCACATATTCTGCTTCAGCTGTAGATAAGGCAATCGAACTTTGTTTCTTGCTGAACCAAGATACTAATCTGGAACCCATGAAGAAAGCACCACCACTTGTGCTTTTCCTATCATCCACACTTCCAGCCCAATCTGCATCTGTGTAAGCATGAAGAGTGAGATCTGTATTTCTAGGATACCATAAGCCATAGTTTTGGGTCCCTTGAAGATATTTGAAGATTCTTTTGACTGCCTGAAGATGAGTTTCCTTTGGGTTGGCTTGAAATCTTCCAACCATTCCTACTGCATGTGTAATATCTGGTCGAGTACCTGTCAAATAAAGCAAACTCCCAATCATGGATCTATAAGTGGGTTGGTGAACTGCTGCTGATTCATCATTTGCACTGAGGCTGCATCCTGTAACCATGGGTGTACATACTGGCTTTGACTCTTCCATGCCATACTTCTTCAAGATCTGCTTGAGGTATTTGGTTTGAGACAAGAAGATACCTCCTTCATTTTGTTGGATTTGCAATCCAAGAAAATATGTCAATTCTCCAAGAAGTGACATTTCGAATTCTTTCTGCATAACCAAGGCAAAGTTTTGACTCATAGTCTCTTCATTGCTGCCAAAAATAATATCATCTACATAAACAACAAGAATTAGCAATTTGTTATTTTCAACTTTTATATAGAGATTGCTATCTGCTGATCCTTTTGAAAAGCCTTGTTGGTGAAGATATTTGTCCAACCGATAGTACCAAGCCCTTGGAGCTTGTTTGAGTCCATAGAGTGCCTTTTTCAATCTGCATACAAGGTTTGGATCATTCCCAAGAATGAAACCATCTGGCTGCTCAATATATACTTCTTCTTCTAAGTCTCCATTCAGGAAGGCTGATTTCACGTCCATTTGAAATACCTTGAAGTTTTGAAAGCTTGAGAGAGCAAGGAACATTCGGATGGCCTCAAGTCTTGCCACAGGAGCAAAGGTCTCTTCAAAATCTATTCCTTCTTGCTGTGCATACCCTTTACAAACAAGTCTGGCCTTGTTTCTAATTACTTCTCCATTTTCATTTAATTTATTCTTGAAGACCCATTTTGTTCCTATTACATTCTTATCTTTTGGTCTAGGAACTAATTCCCAAGTGTTGTTCTTTTCGATTTGCTCAAGTTCTTCATCCATTGCTTTGACCCAACATTCATCTTTGCATGCCTCTTTCACATTTTGTGGTTCAGTGGAGGAGAGTAATGCCAAGTAGCTTGAAGCTTCTGCAAGTGTCCTTCTTGTTTGTACTCCTGCTTCTTTCTGCCCCACAATCTGAGTTTCTGGATGATTCTTTTGAACATATCTGGATGGAGTCTTCTCTTCTATTCTTGTCTGCTCCTCTGGTTCTTCTTGAGATTCTTCTTCTTCTTGAGGTTCTTCTTCTTCATCATTTCGCCTTTGAGAGTAACCTTCATCTTCTTCAATGTCTTCATGATGAACTTGCCTAGGAATATATCCCTTCTCATCAACCACTAAATCAATACTGTCAACAATTCTGCCAAGTCTTTTATTGTAGCACTTGTATGCTTTGCTATGTGGAGAATAACCAAGAAGAATGCCCTCATCTGCTCTAGGTTCAAGTTTGCCAAGTTGCTCATCAGTATTCTTAATATAACATTTGCTCCCAAAGATTTTGAAGTGCTTCACGGAAGGAGTTTTACCACTCCAAAGCTCATGAGGTGTTTGAGTGCTGTTTACTCGGACATTTGTTTTGTTAAGAATAATAACAGCAGCATGTGCAGCTTCACCCCAGAAGGTTGCAGGAGTACCTGATTCATCGAGCATAGCACGAGCCATTTGTTGGATAGTTCTGTTCATTCTTTCCACAACCCCATTTTGCTGAGGAGTTCTAGCTGTAGAGAATTCTCTTCTTATCCCATGTTCATCGCAGAAATCGAAAAATTCATTTGATGTGAACTCCCCACCTCTGTCAGATCTGAGGCACTTAATTTTGTGTCCTGATTCATTTTCAGCCAATGCTTTGAAGGATTTGAATTTTTCGAATGCTTCATCTTTGTGCTTCATAAGCCCTAACCAAACAAACCTTGAGAAATCATCAATGAATAATATCAGATATTCTTCTCCTCGAGGTGTCCTTTTCCTAAATGGACCACATACATCTGTATGGACTAGCTCAAGAGGCAAGCTAGCTGATCCTTCCTTCTCTGGAAAGTTAGTTCTGGTTTGCTTTCCAAACTGACAAGATTTGCATATGGTGTTGTCTGGAATTTTGATATCTGGAAGATCGCGAACTGCCTGATATTTGCATGCTTTCCTTATTTGTGAGAAGCTTAGATGTCCCAACCTTCGATGCCATAACCAGTGCTCTTCATCCTTGCTAAGATAGCATTGTTGTTGTCCTTCTTCAAATATGTACAGATTATTTGGAGTTCTTTTGCCTTTGAGAACTGTTTTACCTGTATCAAGATCACGAACAAGACATCCATTCGATCTGAAAATAACCTCGGTTTTTTGATCACACATCTGGCTGACACTTAGTAGATTATGCTTCAATCCATCAACATACAAAACATTTCCAGCCTTGACCTTTTCTTTCAAAGGAGCAATACCTTTTCCTTTTATAGTTGCAGGAGTATCATTTCCAAAAGAAACTTTCTTTCCCTTTTCTAAAGTAGAATAAGATTCAAGTTTTTCTTTATCACCTGTCATATGTTTCGAACATCCACTGTCAATGTACCATAGATTTTCCTGTCCTTCTGCATAAAAAGCTATCCCACATCTTTCTGTTTGAGGTTCCTTTATTCTCCATTTTTTGGTGCTCGTGGCTTGTTCCTTTTTCTCCTGAAACCTGCTCCTGCATTCAGAGTCTTTATGACCAAAATTATTGCAAATAGAACATTCAACTTCATTTTCAAGAACCGAAAAGTTGTTATAGGTCCTTTTTGTAATCCCTGTCATACTTCTTTGTTTTTGAGCTTCCCTAGTCATGATTGTTTTATATGCAACACATTGAGCTGCTTTGTGACCAAAGTTATGGCAAGAAAAGCATTGTCCATTGAAGAAGCTTCTGCGGTTATTGAATCTACCAGCCAACTGATTGTAATTTCTATTTTCATCTATTCTTGAGCCAAACTGAGAAGATTTTACCTGTGGTTGGTTGTAGCTTTTGTTCACCCTTAAGAAGGATTGTCCCTGATAGTTTCTGTTTGTAATTCGTCCCTGCTTTACCTGATTATCTTCATTGTTCTTCTGCTCATTTCTTCTTGCTGCATCAAGATAACTTTTTGAGGTGGATGCTTGAGAGGTTTCTCCATTATAGCCCAAACCTGTCTTGTTTAGAGGAGACCGCTGCACATTGATAATCTCATCCAAAGTTTCAGATCCTTTGACAAACTTAAGATTAATAGCTTTTGTTTTCTCAATTTCTTTTCTGAGACCAACAATTTCACCTTCTAGTTTTTCAAGATGTTTTTCCTTTTCATCAATTTGAAATTGCAAAGTATCAATGATCACACTCTTTTCTTCTATGCATCTCTTGAGTCTAGTAATTTCATTATAGAGATTATCCACATCTACAGCATCCTCATAATCATCATCTTCAAATGCCATTAACAGCTTATATTTATTACCTTGTTCATCTTCATCACTGTTTGATAAGCCATCACTATCTTCATGGGTGTAGTAGCTTTTCTTATTTGCACTTTGTTTCTTGTTCCATCTAGCAGGTTCTTTTCCTTTATCCTTATAAGGACATTTTGCAGCATAATGACCTACTCTTCCACAAGCAAAGCATTTGAAAGGTAGCTTACCTCTGAACCTTCCAGAAACCCTTTGAAGATTTCTGACAAAATTTGATTCTTCTTCCTCTTCTTCTGGAACATGGCTTGCTTCATAGTAATCTTCTTTTCCTGATGCCTTAAAAGCAGCTTCCCTTCTGTCAGATGGACCTCCCTTTCTCATTTCATAAGCAGTTAGAATTCCATGTAGCTGAGACATAGTGAGAACACGGAGATTTTCTTTTTCTTCTATTGCAGATACTTTAGATTCAAACTTGGGGGATAATGATCTTAGAATCTTTTGAACTACTATAGTCTCTTTTATTTCTTCACCCAAATTTTTCATGCAATTAACAATCTCATCTACCCGAAGAAAATAATTAGCCACACTTTCATCATTATACATCTTGAGAGTCTCATATTGAATCCTGAGAGTTTGAAGTTTAGCTTGCTTTACCTGTTCATCTCCTTCATAGCTAGTGATCATTTTGTCCCATATCTCTTTTGCTGATTTGAAGTGCATGACCTTCATGAATTCTGTTTGGGATATACTTCCTAATAGAGTACTGACTGCTTTTGCATTTGTTTCATACTGCTTTTTCTCAGCTGGATCTGTAGGAGTAGCTGAAGGAAAAGCATAGCCTGTTTCTACAATGTTCCAAACTTCTGTACCAAGAGATTGAAGATATGCAGTAACTCTTACCTTCCAATAATTGAAATTTGTCCCATCAAAAATCGGTGGCCTGATTGATGCTTCTTTCTCGTAGTTGCTCATGATGAATGATCTACCTTCAAGCAATCAAGCTTCTCTGAAGGACCTGCTCTGATACCAATTGTTGGAAATAATACTGAGAGGGGGGGTGAATCAGTATTATCAGATCAATCAAACTTTTTCAATGCTCAGAAACATATACGCTACTTCAGTTAGGTGAACCAGCGTGTACACGCTACTGTGACTAAATAAAACAGCGTATAAGAAGAAAACTCATAATTTAGTTAGCTTATTCTTCAGTTAAGTTCATCAGGACATTATTCACCACATTAACAGTAAACAGGTGCAGTATAACAGAACAGATCAAAAGCCACACACATGAACACCAAGATGTAAGGTGGAAACCCAATGTGGGTGAAAACCACCTGCTGCAAGTTGTCTCTATCTTTCTTTAATATGAAACTTCAGTTTACAATCTTTTGTACTAGTGCAGCCTTATACCAGTACGCAGGCTACAACCTGCAGAAGGCTACAACCTTCTCTCGTTCTCCAAACTTCCTTGGAAGGGAGCTCCAACCCCCTTTGCTTTTGTACTAGCCAAGATACTAGTACGTAGGTGCTAACCTACAATCTTCTTTCCTTCAGGTACCACCTTTTATACATTTTCAGACTGGATATTCCTGAAGCACAACATTACAATCTGTAGACCCCAATTCATTCAACTTTCACAACAGATCATTGAAGCATAAAACAACCAATACTAGTATTATCAAACTTTGAATCACTGAACCACTGAACCCTGTCAATCACCAGATACCAGAACACAGAGCAGTCTACAGAACTCTGTAATAACAGTCAGATCCAACTGCAAACCCAAAAATCAAGCTTTAAGAGATATACGCTACTTCAATGAGAGAAACCCGCGTATACACGCGCTTTTACCTAAGCCAACCTGCGTACAGATCTAAAAATAGATTCTCTCAACTTGCAGCTGTACCAGACATCAGTTAGATCCAGAACATAATATTGCGACAGTATGCAGATCTAGAAATACGCATAATCAACCATATCATAATAGTGCATTTCAAACCATTAGATCCCGATTTATCCTTAGATCTAGTCTTCCATCCACCGATGTGATTTCTCCTTAGCTCATATCAAGCAACCCAGACCCTGCATATCAGATCTCTTTCTCTCTTAGATATTCAAGTCTTGTCCAAAGATGATTTTGCCTAATGATCTTCTTCTCCTTATATAGCCTTAGGCCTTGCTCAATACCAAGAGCCAAAACCATAGTAACACAATACCATCAACTTCAAAACTAGGGATCGACACGCCCGTCGAGACACAATGGTCTGAAATCATAGGCACAACTTCCAAGGACTAACCACCATGGACCAAAGGTACTTTTACACATACACGCGCTTTTTCTGAATCCAACTAGCGTGTACACGCGACTTGGGCTTAACGAACCTGCGTATATGAACTTCCTTGGCATGCTGTACTAAGATCTGTCTTCTGATTAAGTTGCCATCACCTGTACCAACCTCTGAGTGAGTTGCCATCAAGGACAACACTTGAATCATAATGCCAACAATCTTGGCTCAGCAAAAAACAATAATCCATATCATTATCCATAGCCGAAGCTGAGTATATTGCTGCAGCAGACTCTTGTTCTCAGATACTATGGATGAAGGAAGCTCTAAAATATCTCGACGTATGTACATATCAACCAATTTCTGTCTATTGTGACAACACAAGTGCTATTAGTCTCAACAAAAATCTTGTGATGCACTCAAGAACCAAACACATACCAATCAAGTGTCATTTCCTCCGTGAACAAGTAGCTAAAAAAAACATCATCCTGGAATATATCAGTACTAAGGAGCAGATAGCTGATATTTTCACAAAACCTCTTCCTTGAGAAGCATTCGAACATCTGCGTCAAAAGATGGGGGTTATTTCTTTATCATCACTCAAGTTCATTCATAAAGATGTAGCAGGACAGGGGGAGCAGTTTGATAGGGGGAGTCCATATGCATCCCTTTGCCATTGATGTCAAAGGGGGAGAAAGCAAAAGAATATTGCCATCAATAACAAAGGGGGATATTGTTGGACACAGATTGTCATTGATGTCAATATGGCAATATTCGAGGAGCAGATAGAAGACGAAGATGGAGACTGTGTATGATTTGGGGAGCAAGATGATCGAAGGTTTGAACAAGGATAAGGTCCAGAGTGGGGATGTGATTGGGATCGATAAAGCTTCGGGGAAGATTACAAAGTTGGGGCGGTCTTTTGCGAGGTCCAGGGATTATGATGCAATGGGGTTACAGACCAAGTTCGTACAGTTCCTAGATGGAGAGCTTCAAAAACACAAAGAAGTGGTGCATTATGTTACGCTGCATGAGATTGATGTTGGAGAGATCCGTTCTGAAGTGAGCGAACAGATTGATAGTAAAGTTGCTGAATGGAGGGAAGAAGGCAAAGTTGAAATTGTACCAGGTGTGCTTTTTCATTGACGAAGTCCATATGCTTGACAGTGAATGCTTCTCATTTTTGAATCGTGCTCTAGAGAATCACAAAAATTGTGGCATCACAAAAATCCATGGAACAAATTACAAGTCTCCACATGGTATACCCATTGATCTATTAGACCGCCTACTCATTATTTCGACATAGCCATACATGGAAGATGAATGTGAGCTGTCGGATCAAAGAGTAATGGATCCAATGGTCGTCGCATGCGGAAGATGCATGGAGATTAACGCGTGGGAGAACAGCAGTTTCGGGCGGCAGGCAGTTTCCCCGCACCTCTTACCAGGGCTCAACAATATCCATATACGATGGCACGATCCCGTAAGATCATGACGCATGGCAGAAAAAAACCACCGCCCCCACGGGTTAACGTGCGCGCAAGTCGTGCGATCGGGGCTTGCGACTATCATCCGATCGTGCGACGGACGGTCAGATGATGAGGAAAGTGCGTAGGGTTTAACACCACCCCCACAGGTTAACGTGCGCACAAGTCATGCGATCAGGGCTTGCGACTACCGTCCAATCGTGTGATGGATGGTCAGATGACAAGGAAAGTGTGCGGGGTTTAAACGTGCGATAAACATAGCGGGGACCATCGGATCGTGGGCGATCAACGGTGGAGATCAAGGTAGGTTCAATCGCATGGGTTTCCGACTGTTATGACAGGGAAATGGTGAATTTGAGGATTTGGCAAGGAACAGTAACTTTTCACAGAGTTATAGAGTAAAAATGGAGGTAGCAGTGTTTATTTGATCCTCGAGTTGTTGGATTATAGCAGAGCTAACAATTGTAATTCGGCCTCTCTTCCACATTAACGTGACCTATAAGAATTTGATGAATCCAAATAGATAGAGGAAGCCATGGATCAGAAAGTTGAAAGATCAAGCGAGTCAGAGGAAATGATAGCGACCGAGGAGGAAGCCAAAGGGGTGGAGGAAAGCGGAAACAATCAGTCAGAGGTGCCTGAAACACATAAAAACATAAACACAAGGTGGAGTGTTGCTAATGTATGCATAATCTGTAAGAGAGGAAGCCGAAAAATAGGAAAGAGGCAGGAGAGACGAGAGAAGCAGGAGAACTGGAGAAAGGCAGAAGCTCGCAGGGTTGGGTGCAGAAAACTGCAGCAAAACAGTTGATACTAAGATTGGGTTGGAGCCCAAGAGGTTGGAACCTCAAAACTGAACAGGACTAAATTCATTAGGGGTAGGTGCTCCTAAGTGCAAAACCACTGCAAAACAAAGTTGGTGCTCTGGAGGTTGGACCCTCACTGAAGTCCAAGTTGGAGCTTGGCAACTATCCATAGTCAGATATATATTTATATTGTATTTATTTCATTGTATTGTCTTGAGTTTTTAATAAAAGCATTTATTCCAGCTACTGGTTTCTGTGTTCTATGTATACATATACATATCTATATATGCTTTTGGCAATCACTAGAATAAAAATTGTAAGAAATACTGATTCACCCCCCCCCCTTAATATTTCCAACAGTGAATGTGTTCTTGTCTATGTCCTCAGGGATGATCTGTATCTAATTGTACCCACTAAACCCATCTAGGAAGGAAAATAATATTTTTCTTGCAAGGCCATCCAAGACTTAGTCAATGAAAGGCAAAGGGAAGTGGTCCTTCTTGTTAGCCTTGTTAAGTTCCTAATAATCAACAAAAATCCTCCACTTCACATTTTTTTGGGGACTATGAGGAAGGGGGACACCCACTCACTATCTGAAATGGGGTATATGAACCCTGCATCCAGTAGCTTTTTTAATTCCTCTTTCATAATGTCCTTAATATATGGATTCATCATTATCCAAGGTTAGCACATAGGCTTGCATCCCCCTTTGCTGTAGATATGATGAGTACAAACCGAGGGATGCACACCTTTCATCTCCTTATAATCCTAAGAAAAATAATCAAGGTGTTGCCTCAACACACTCCACAATTGTTCTTCTTGCTCAACTCAGAGAGAGGGGTTGATCTTTAGAGTTTTGAATGAGCTAATGTCTACAACCTTGGCATGTTCTAGGTTAGGGTCAATAGAGCACAAATTAGTCCAAAGGTTACTCTCAGATTACTTCATTAGATCATCAATTGGCATGGTAGTGGGAGGCTGATTCTATAAGATATGGTCAATAAGGTCATCTTCATAAAGCTGTCTCCCCCCACAATAGTGTCTAGTGTACATACTAGGTATATGGATTCTTGATAAAATTATTCCTCATCCTCTAACCACTCAGGCAAGTCATGTTCAACAGAAGGTTGAGAAGGAGGATACAACACAAGTTATTTTGATAGATGACCATTCTTGATGGTCATTTTCCCAGCCCTGTAGCTATTGTAGGCATCAACAGTGGACAACTAAGGCCTTCCTAGGATGAGAGGATAACCATTAAATTTGGTTTTGGTTTGGAGGACAAGGAAATCGATCGCATACTACCAGGAGTCAATGTAGACCATTACTTCCTCAATAACTCCCTTAGGAGCTATTTTGGATCTGTCTGTAAGTTGCAGCACTGTAGTAGTCTTCCTCAAGGGCCCTTGGAGGTTGAGCTTTAGCATGGTTTCCTTTGTCCTCACATTGATTGCAGCCCCAAGGTCAATCAAGGTATTAGGGACCATAATGTTATCTATGTGCACATCCACTACTGGGCTACCAGGATCCAAGTACTTTGGGGAGATTACCCTCCCAAGCATCAGATCAAACAACTTCCCAACAACATTGATAGTGGGGGTATCTCTTCTTCTTCTCCCAAGAATTTTAAAACACTCTTACTTGATAAGGTTGTTGTAAATGGGGGCATCCTTGATGGCATAGAGAAGGGGTATTTTAACGCAGAAATTCTTCAATTCTCCTAGAATTTCAGCCTCTTCCAAGATGTGTTGTTTAGGGTAGACCAACCTATCACGGTAAGGAAGTGCATTGTGTTGAGGGTAACTTTCTTCCTTCTTTCCTTCAAGCTCTTTAGGTTGAGAATGTGGGTGAACATTTGGAAGTACCTTCCTAGATAGAAGGTTGATCTCTTGGATTTCCATAGCATAAGTAGGATAGGATTTCTCGCCACTATACACTTGTTGTGCCTTCTTATTGTTTGGGTTCATATTGGGTTGGGTAGGTAGTTGAGGTTTCTTAGGTGGGTTATGGTGAGGGAGATGTGATTGGGGTTGAGGTGGACGCATTAAATAAAGAGGTTGGATTATTTGAGGCCTCCACCATTGTGAGGAGTTTCCCCATTTAGGAGATTGAGGTGGATATGGCTAGAAAGGAGGGTTGATAGGTTGAGGAGGATATTAAGGAGTATAAGTCCAAGGAGAGGGTATGGACCATGATGGATGAGTGGAAGGGTACCAAGGCTAGAAAGGTGCATTCTGATTTGGATTGTAAGGATGATAATGTGAGCTTTGCATGCCTTGTTGATATGGTAGGACCTTGGGGCCTCCATTGGTTAATGAGGGAAAGTTGCTACAAACCACCTTCTACCCCTTGGTATACAAATTTTAGGCCTGGTATAGAGGGACATTTCTATGTCGCATGGTTTTCCTCACTGGCAGAGGAAACATCTATGGCATTCAATGGGCACTCATTTCTTGGATGTCTCTTGGTGAATTTAGGGAAAACTATAGCTAGCGCTCTTTCTTCTTCCTATTGCTTCATTTTAATGTGAATAATATCCATTTGTAGGGAAATTTCATGCAACCTTTCACTCTTTAAATCCACCAACATACTTCCTATCTCATGTTTGATGTCTGATGCAGAGGGAGATGAACTAACCAAGCCTTGACTAGACCTACCCTTTTTCCTAGTGGCACTAGAGTGATTCCTGAATACTTTCTTGATGTCATCATAAGGCAACTGGTATATGTATCCTCCATACAACATGTTTGGGGTCTCCATTAAATCCTCCTTGATCCATCGGAGAATACCTAGCTTGAGTGACTCAGGGTCAAGGGTACAATTAGCCCTACTATAATTGAGTCGGGATGTCTCCTCATAGTCCTCTAAGGATTCATCTAGTCCTAAGGTCATCCTAAAGATTTCTTTCTTTGTTTCATTGGACATACAATAATCTCTGCATTTTTCATTAAAGGCTAGTTTCATTTGGGCCCATGTAGTGATGATGCCTCCAAGTAAGCCCATAAAACAGTGGAAGGATGCATATTTAAGGGTGGATGGAAACAACTTCAACTTCTATTCATCAAAGGTATAGTCATATGCTCTATAGATAACAAAAAATTCAAACATGAAGGTGCTAGGGTCCTCAGAGGTTAGAACACAAAAATGTGGAAGGGAAGCAAGGCTTATGTTCTTTATCCTGGCCTCCCCATTGGTTTCTCAGATAGGGAAAAGCTCATTTTCTCTATTTTTAGCCATGGTTTGGGTGGGTGAGGTAGGCTCTTCTTCTCCTATGGATTCCTAAAAAGTTTCAGGTTGCTCACCCAAAGAGCCTTCTAACTCCCCTGTAGTCAGAGAGGGAAGTTCACATTGTATCAAAGAAGAATGATGGTTGGTTGTTTGAAGGTGTGGGGGTTTTTGGTAGGAATTTCATTTTACTATCCTTATTCCTATGAGGCATGAAATAAATAACTCTATTTTTTTTTATTATTTTTAATCTTTCAAATTAATAGTACTAATTCAAAACAAAAAGGAAAATAAAATGAAACTTCTAAGCAGTAACAACACCTACTTGAATACCTCCCCAAAAATGCCACCAAAAAGTGATGAGCCATGGTATTGCATCAAGGATGTTGCAACTCCCAATAATCTCAATTTAAAATATCAACTCTGTGTTCATACAAACTTATAAGTGACAATGTTATTTTCACAATAGGTCAAGTTCTACTCATATCACCCTTAGTCATTGGATCAAATCAAGGCAAGCAGAGACCACTCCTTCAACTAACTACAAATAAAATTTATGTGGAAAGACAAGAAAAAAATATCCTAATTGCAATGAAAGGAGCATTATCCTAATTGCATAAATGAAAGTACCATTCATTTGATGTAAAAGACTAACTATAACTGCACGAGGGAAAGCGACTATACTAGTTGCAGAAATAAACCATGCTACTCTAATTGCAAACAAATCAAATCAATATTCCACTTGGAGAATGGAAATTATTAATCTAATTTCAAATTGCTTGGAAAGAAGAAATTTAATCTAAAACACACAACTAGGAAATTTACAAACTAAGTCTAATTCACTTGAATTGAAAAGTTTCAAATGTGAAATTTTTCTTCCTAAGTCTATTTGTTGTTTTGTGCTTGCAGTAAAGGAAGGAGGGGTCAAGAGTGGTCCTTGGGTCTCCCAAATCATGGATTCAAATCCTGGAGTTTGTCCTTCAATATCAAGATAAAAAATTCAAGATAGTAGGGAAAATATGGTTGTGTTTGGCCAGTGCTACAAGACTACTACAAGCTACTACAAGAAACTTTGTTTTGCTACAAAAGTTCCTTGTTTTTCTAGAAAAGTGGTTTTGTGATCTTTCCGAGGGGAAGTAAGGTGTTCTGAAGGTGGGGGAAGGTGGATTAAGGATGTGTGAGGCCTTTTGCTAAGCTTAGAACCCCTTAGAGGCATATCTTGGACAAAATTTCATGCCCACGATGTCCTTCATTGGCCCTAAAATGGTGATCTCGGTGGCAGAGTAGTATGAGGTGTCTAGGAGGAGGATGGAAATGTATAAGTCGATGTAGATGAGTGTGCAACCCTTGCAATCCACTGGCTTCTCCTAAAGACTAGCAATCAAGGACAAACATCTACCAATCAATATTGCAGTAAAATTAATCAAAGTGAAAAGAATGAGTTGAATTGTATTTCTTCAAGATATATTTTGTTAGTGTCAGTATATGCATACTTCCATCAAGGATCAAATCTGCTCTTTGCATTTTCATTTTAGGTGTCTCATACTAAATTTTTTGATCATTCCACTAGGTCATGCCAAAAATGGTCCACTGATGGTTGTCTTCTTCTTAGAAAATCAAAATTTCCCTCATGAGGTACATTTGCTGACCCATCTCCATGTTGCATTCAATTATGGTTTTAGTTATGTTATTTTTAGCGACAAGGCAGTCATGTTTCCATTAGGTCATTAGGGTTTCCAAGGTTCCATTCCATTGCATAAGACAAGAAAGTAAAGGGTGTTCAAATAACATCCCTTCACCATGTGAAGATGATTTGTAAAGAGAAATGCTTATTTCATTATGTAATTTTATGTCTTTCAAAGGTAATAATTTCACCATCCCAAGCTATTAACTCAGTGTTCCAAAGATGCCAGACCATCAAAATATCAATTTTTTAAAGGAAATAGTCAAGTGAAAGGGTAAAGTTTCAAAGGGTTAAGTGCATGCCAAAGGGAGTTGTCTTTTCCCGAGGGTGTCCAAATCATCATTTTCCACAAGCACTAAACCCTAATTTCCTCACCCATTGAGCTACGGTTCGCTATGGAATCAGAGACATCTAAGTATATGAGGCATAAGGGAGGTCATTTCAAAAAGTATGAGGCCATTCCAACTCATACACATCGTGTCTCCATCATTTTTCAATAAGTCATTCCAAGGGACAAATTATTTGCCACACATAGGGCCAGTTTTTCTTCAAACTATGTTTTAGACCAAACAAGGATGAATTTGGCAAATGTGAGAGCGGTTTTTACACAGGTGTCATGGTTTTAGAGAAATTTCAAAAATACAGTTGCTACAAGAGAGTTGATGCACGTCTACAATGACTTTGGTAAAATCATTTTTTCTTCTAGCTGGATTGTCCAAATGACTTTCTTGATAAGTCAAATGATAACCAGAGAGAAATAGCTTTCCAATGGGCTATCATGATCTCAATTTGGAATTGAGGAAGACCTTCAAATGTTTCCCGCAAGAGAACACTTTATTTTTTCACCCTCATTCTGCACTTTTTTACCAGTCTTTGGAGAATTGACTTTTTAGAGGCTATAATTGATCATTTTCAGTTCTTGATAGGTCTATTGTGTAGCCAAGAGAGTGACCTTTCCAACAAGATATCATGGGCTCAATTTGGACACCGGGAAGGCAGTCAAAATCAACCTGCAAGTTGGAGGGTGCGTTTAATGGGGTTGTTGCGCATTTGCGAGGGATTCTAGTGCAATTTATAATGGCGTTGCGCTCCTGTAGTTGAAGGGCGCATTTTCCTGGGTCATTGAATGTTTTCCTAGAAAGAGCATAAATAAGCCAGAACATCCTCCATCGCCCACCAAGTTTTGAAATTGGTCATCACACACTTAAGTAAATGAGGTAGGTGGAAAAATATATTCACTCCTTCCCTCCATTGTTGATCTACATAGGGTTTCATAGGTGTTTGTTGTCATTTCTAAAATCAAACCCTAGTAACAGATTTTCACAGTCCCACCTATTCAGCATGGCCAAGAGGCACCTTCATCCTCTCATCCATCCACCTCCATTCCTCCACCTCAGTCCATACATCATTCATCTTCATCTGATGAGTCAGCCACACCATCACCTCCATCATCACCATTTCATGTAGCCATTCATTCACCCAATAGAGATGATGACAGTGATGAGGAACATGATGAGCATGATGGCAGTGAGGGACATGATGTACACACTGAGCATGGTCAGAGTAGTATACCACAAAGGAACAATTTGTAGCCCTTTGCTTTCACCTATCAGAGGAGAAAGAGGCAAGTGTTTACCCCACAGAAAGTGGGAGGGGCCTTGCCTTCATCATCAACATTATAGGTTAAAGGTAAAGAGAAAATGGTAGATGAAGCAAAGGTCAAATAGTAGCATGAAGAACATGACATTGAAAAGGAGTTTCTCCTTGTGGACAGTAGTGATGAGGAAGGAAACAAATCTTCTCAAGCTGACTTGAGAGCAAAGGATGCCAAAATCAAGGAGCTTGAGGTCAATTTACAAAGAGCCCAATATGTTATCTCCTTTTATGAGCAAGAGAACAACCAGCTAGAGGTCAATCAGGAGTTGATGCAAACCAAGTACATCAAGGAAAAGAGGGAGGCTAAGAAAGCCAAGTTACAACTTGATGAGGCTTATGGAGATTATGGAGAGCTGGATGATGAACAAGGACAAAGAAAAAGGCCAAGAACAAGAGGATTAAAGAGAGCCTTAGAGCTTGAAAGGAAAAAGGAGGCAGAATTGGAGGAGTATCTCTCTTTAAATAAGCAATTGGTCAAGGACATAGCTGAGAACAGAGAGTATTGGCTTGAGAAAGTGAACACACACTTGGAGACCCTCTTGGAAAAATCAAATAGAGATGTTGAGATACAAAGGAAGATGGCCAAGTATTATGCATGGAGGAACCAAGTGGCAAGGAGTAAGCTCAAAAGAGATCATGAGAAAATTGACAAATTGACCAAGCAAGAGGAGGAGAGGAGACTTGAAATACTTTCTGAGGAATCCCTACATGCCTCTAGCCTTTTATTAGTCATAAAATCACACTTTTGGGCATGTTGGACCATTTTTGAGCTTGAAGGAAATTGTTGTGTTTTTCAGTCTAGTTTTTGCACAGTCATGGAAGGCAAACGCGTAGC
Source organism: Pinus tabuliformis (assembly GCA_031772625.1). Taxonomy (NCBI): domain Eukaryota; kingdom Viridiplantae; phylum Streptophyta; class Pinopsida; order Pinales; family Pinaceae; genus Pinus; species Pinus tabuliformis. Next base: position 302,466,536 of record CM062812.1, on the reverse strand, counting down.
GCCTTGGGCATTGCACTCTTTTTTTAGGCATATAATCAGAAAAAGGTCAGAATTTTTAGGTTTCTAGTGATGATTACATACACCCTATACTTTTTCCAAGGATTTGGAGGAGAACTAGTTGGTCAAAAGGTCGAAAAGCACCCAAAAAATGACCTTTCTGCCCTCTTTTTGGCATGGGCACTGAGCAGTGTTGGGAGATTTGGTTTTTTAGTGGGAAAATGACATCCAAATTTAGAAATTCAAGTTTTTCTGGAAAGTAGATAGGTATAGCTTTCCAACAAGCTATTGTGGGCCCAATTTGGACATCAAGAAGGCCTCCAAAAGTGCAGTTAAAGTTGAAGGGCGCACCTGCACTTAGCACTGTGCGCTAGCACTTGGCGCTACACGTTTGACACTTTGCCCAGTTTTCACTTCTACCATGGAAAATGATGTTTTTACCCTTGTAATTGATACGTTGAATGTAATTATGATGCTTCTAGATCTTGCTTGGGTAGATTCATTAGTTAAAACAAGTTTATGGGGTGTAATGTATCAGTTTGTTTGGATTAGGGATGAGTCACTTTGACCAACCTATTTTTTTGCTAACGGTTTAGCTTTTGTTGGAAATAGCTCCTCCTCTCATGGATTTGACTCCCTAAGCTTAGGATGAGTTGTTTTGGGTCTATATGATGCTTTTCCTCAGTCATTGTAGTGGTTGGACTCAGTGGGATGCCTATGTTTTGATTATATATCATTTTGTATTAGTTACAACAGGAGATTAATGAAAAATTGCAGCTATTTCTTTGGGATCCATGTGGTATGATGCTCAGTTTATTTTTTCTTATGTTTTCATGTGTTAAAATGTATTGTTGAATCCATTTCACCATTTCATACTTTTTATGTGAATGTATACAAGTTTGAAAGGCAGAATCCATAACTTTTATGCTCTGTTGTGGGGAAATATTCACAATCTATGTTTTCTTTAGTTTAGGAAGAATCCATGTTGCTTACATGCTCTTTCTATATCCTCACCTGTCTTTAATCACCTCACCCATCAAACGCTAGAGTGCTGAGCCTTGTGCCTACCTTGCCCCATCGAACACCCTGCAATTTTGACCTAATTTCCTTACCCTAACTGTTTGGCTCCTTTTGATCCAGCAAAACTCTTTAAAATTAAAATCAAAACCTTGTGCTACTATACCTAGCCTAATATAATTTTCTTGATCCAGTCATCCTGGCTGAGATCCTTATGGAGAGAGCCCTCTCCTGGCCTAGTAGGGTTGGCTACTTGGCTAAGCGTGGTTTGTGGTTACCTCAGAATTTCCTTCTTCAACCTAAGGTTCAATCCAAGTGATAACATATTCTATCCTACCACATGCATCTAATTTATTTTCCAAATCATGATGTTAACTTCTAATGTGTAGGAACCATAAATAATTTCAATCCAAAGCCTAGAAATTTCCAAGGAATCATAAATACATATTTTTGGTTTGTTGTTGTAGACTCTTTACCCTCACTTTCCACAAGAGAGGTGGTGATTAGACCTGCAATTACAATTTTTGCAATCTAATTCCTACTTAAACAAAGAAAGAAATGCAACAAATTGAACCATAAATAAAAATGAAGGATACATGAGAGGCGCTAAAGCCTCTCGGTTGGGCCCTAACCTAAGAGTTCCAACCCTCTTAATCTAACTTAGATGTACTTAACCAAAATACCTTTCATTAACAGAAGATAAAGTGAAAATAAATAATATCAAAATAGAAATAATGATCTCAAGTAATCAACCTTCAATAGTTGTTCCTAGCTCCATAAGTTCGAATCTTAATGACCCATTAGGCTTGTTTATTTATACAAAAGGTGACTAAGGGGCATATCACTAGAGAGGAGGATTGTTTCCCTCCAAAATATCAAAATTGGTGGATTTGGTTCCCTTAGATCTCCAAATGGACTTGATTTCCTCAGCTGCCAATGGACTTCAAGCTTTTGGTGAGGAATCTTGGGACTCAAGTCAAGTTGGAGAGTTAATGTAGTGGACACATCTCCTATAATCTCTCTATATTCCTCCAACGAGCCCCTGCATAGTAAATGTCTCCAAAAGTTCTTATTTTTCTTGTATATTAACCACATTAGGCCATGAAATATGGTGTGCACCCTTTAGTCTTCATACTAAGCACATTATGGCTAAAAAAATAAATTATTGTGAGAAAAAGAGAGTTTAAATGTTGGAGGATAACACAATGGCCCTCAAAATATACCTATTGATGGGACCCATCACTATACTTTCTATTTAACTCTAAACCTTTCTAAGTACAATTTCCATGTAAAGAAAATACCATTGGTTCACTGCATTACACACATTATTTAACTTTTTAACAAGTTTTTCTTATTTTCTCCTATTATATGTGAAACTATTTTAAAGGCACTTTCTAGACATAATAGGTCTCCATGTTTTTATTATACTTTTCATTTATTCTTTGTGTCATATAAGTCACCAATATATTCCCATTCACATATTTACTTGTGGAACAAAAAAATTTGGTTCTAACAATTATCATATAACCTTATATCATGTATGGGGTTCAAACCTATATCCATAGAACAACTTATGGTTTTATCAACATGTATTGTGACCATAACATTGTTTCCATTATTCATTTGGAAATATATATATATATATATATATATATATATATATATATATATATATATATATATATATATATATAGATATAGATATATATATATAGATATATATATAATTTTAACCCACTTGTATTGTTGAGGCAAATTAATTACCTATCATTTAATTTTCAACCTGGGGTTTTTGTAAAACTTGCGAAGCATGCATGCACTGCATATGCTAGAAATTAACTTCCAATTTAGATTAATCTAACTACGAAACCAAATAACAACAAACCAAATTCATCTATTCTAATTCAAAAATCAATTCAAAATAAATTATAGTACAATTATAGTACACCACACGGAATTGAAATCTTAATATTTCACACTTGCAAGAATTGAAATCTTAATCTACCACACTTGCAGCAATTGAAATCTTAATCTACCACACTTGTAGGAATTGAAATTGCATGAAATGAAATCTACTCTAAGGGATCATGTGTGCATTATCAAATCAGGATCCTATGAAATGAATAATCAAAACCACATGACATGAAATGAAAGAAAAAACAATCATTCTTAACCTCTCACACAAGAAAATATATGAAAACAAATAAATATTAATCTATGAAAGCAATAAATATTAATCTATAAAAACAATAAATCTCACACATTGTAGGTGGTCAATCCAAAAGCATGAGAGATGGCAAGTTGAGAAGCTACCAATGCAAGCATTACCAAAAAGAGGTGAACATCACTCATGAGCATGGTGTTAAATCTAAATTTCATTCATGACTAATCTTAACTTCGACACCTGAGTATCTCCAGCTTTTCACATGCCTTTGAAAGGAGAAGGCTCTCCTATTTATACAAAAACATAAGAAGCTACCTCATTAATGGAGGAACCTCAGAAACTCAGACCACTCCGATATGGCCCTTACACCATTACCAAGGCTGTGGGAGAGAATGCATTTGAGCTCAGCATTCCCCCATTCCTTGGCCTGCACCCGGTGTTCAATGTCGACTGCCTTTGGCCATACTTTCCACCATTACTAGACACGTCCGACATTGCAGAACAACTCACACCCACAGAATTAAATCCAGCTTGCATGGAACAAGCTGCAACTGATCGGATCATGGACACACAGATCAAGCACACTCGCCAGCAGAATATCCAACTGTATCGAGTTGTCAAAGCAGGACAACTCCTTCACCAGGGCAAGTGGCTCACCAAGGACCAAGTGCAGCAGAAGTTCCCTCATCTCATGGAGGAACTCAACGCAATGGGGACCATTGCTTCCTAAGGGGGGAGGAATGATCCAGGTGGATATTGGTGGCCACCTGCTAATTCCACTTGGATCCCCTCTAATGCTTCTTACAGTTTTTTTCAGTTTCCTTAATTATAGCACAGTTTACTATTTTTAGCAGTTTTTCGGGTCCTAAACTTCCGGAGCCGTTTTGAGGCCCTAAACGACGTTTTTTGGGAAATCCACCGCTAGTGATTTTTTTGATAAAAATCATATTTTCCGTCGTAGTCCTTGGAGAGATCTTTCCAACGGGCTATCATGCACGTCAAATGGAGATAGTACGACCAATTCGCGACCCCGGGAAGTTGATGTACCAACTTACCCAAAAACGGGGCCCACAATTTGGCGTTTCATCTTCTAGGGTTAGGTTTTGGAATGTGAAGGGTTTTCCATTGTTTCTCAACAATAAATAGGCCTTCGAGCCTCATTGTAAGACAGTTCAGAGGCATGTAGCCACCACATCTCTTCTCAGAGATAAGCTACCATCGCCCTAGCTGGTTTATTTCCATTTCTGTTTGTAAGCATATTTCAGTATTTTACAGTAATGAATTGAGGTATTATTTCCGCTGCATATCTGTCTTTATGGTTATCTCTGTATTTTATTGTGTTCCTGTTTAAATCCGGATCAGGCATGGGAACATGATGCTGATGTGAAAGATGAAGTAGGAAAATTAGATGGCATGCTGCTCATGAATTTTGATTAGAATGCATTGTCACAAAATAAATCATTGAATTAAATATAGAGCTGCAGAATTGTTTTTCAGCTGCAAAATTGTTGTTCAGTTGTAGAATTGCACAATTTTTGTAGCTAAAATCTTGAACAGACAGTTAAGTACTCACGACTATGCATTTTTGTTATGAAAAAATAACCAGTCCAATATTTAAATTAATTAATAACTCTTCTAGAAAAATTAGCAAATAGAACAATTTTTTTTATTAAAAAAAAGCAAGGTAATTTTGATCTGCTTATTTTTACCTGTAAATCTTCTTTTGCTGAACAGTGGCAGAGACATTTTCAGTTTGTTGTTGTCATAGCCTTGTTTGTTGTTCTTGTCTATACTTGTATGTAGTGATTTTTATGAAGGCGTAAACCACGATTCTAGTAAAATACAAATCGCTGACACAGACTTAATATGTGCCATTTGTTCCTCATCAAGTTGAATGGAAGACTCAACAAATACAACCTTTGCATTCCTGTCACAACATCTCTCTTTTGAAAATGCTTGTACGCAGTCATAACACATTGGTGATTTATGAACTCCACGCGATATGGTACCCATATCCAATTATCCATTGAATGGCTTCATTCTTCAGCCATTTCCAACTTGTAGTATTTGGAAAATTAGCTCGTGAACAAGGTTACATATGCAAGATGTTTTATTATATAAGCTTCAAGGATATTTTTGGTTTCCTCTGCAAATAGGCTGTGGAAAGTGCAGTCTCTATGTAGCGAAATCAGCATAAGAAATTTACTCAAAATATTTAATATTTCATTCAAAATCTTCATTAAGAAATCCAGTTAAAGAATGTCCACAAGGTCTCATAGTTCAAGTGAACGTGTGCATATATGGTGAGTGAACACGTCGACCTTCCTTCCCTACCCCAACATCAGAATATCTGGTCAACCAAAAGATGAAAACTCTATATTTCAGCATCTCCATGGTGGATCTACCTCCTGTAGATTAGGAAAACCAGATCTTCTCCTTCCATCATGGCCACAACTGTCTGTGCATTAAATTCTAAATCTATTTTTCTCACGCAATCTCACAAATAAGGCTCCATAGAACCCAGAAAATCTATCAAATTGTTATGAATTGTGAGGAATCTCACATGTTAACATAATTCACCCCGTTCTGAGAAAAACCCATGTTTTATTTTTCTGAGATTAGTTTTCATTTGGCCACAAAATGCGTTTTAAAATGATGGGTCAAAACTGCTACGCATTTATGGCAAATTCTTAGGTAACAAAATCACTTTGCTGGATATTTCTTGTCCACCACCAAGAATGGATGAGGATAAGTGGGAATCTACATTATTTGAATGATTAATTGGATCAACTGCAACACATCCATCAGATCCCTTCGAAACTAAGAAGAAACCTTTTCAGGCAATTGCGTGATATGATATTTGCATTATAAATTTTCCAATTCTTGATTACGGTAGAGTCGATATTCTTTGCAGCATGTCTCTCATTCCTCACTTCTTTGACAAGAGATCCAGTCCTCACCTCAAACCTGAATTCTATCACAAATCTAAATGCCAAACAATGAAAACCAGAACTTTCCTACGGTTCGACCTGTACCAGGCGTGTTTTGGATTTCCTTTTTATGAGCGCATGGGGACATTGTTTGTTGTAGCAATTACATTCGCATTTGTGTGTTCATTACTATTGTTCCATTTGACTTACACACTTAGTTTTCATCCCTAGTTTGTTGTAGCAATTTCATTCACATTTGTGTGTTCATTACTATTGTTCCATTTGACTTACACACTTAGTTTTCAGCCCTAGTTTGTTGTAGCAATTACATTCACATTTGTGTGTTCATTACTCGTCTTCCATTTGACTTACACACTCAGTTTTCATCCCTCTTTTATTCAATGTGAAAGGTTAGTTTTATTCATGGTTTTGTTTTTTTAATATTATTTGTTGTTTTATTATGAGTTTGGATTTTCATAGGCTTGTTTTATTATTTTTAATTGTTATGTTTTGTTTGTTTTATTGTTATTTTTAATGTTTTGTTTTGTATTTTTATTTATTTATTTATTTTTATTTATTATGTGTTTCAAATTATTAAAATGCAAGAAAATAAATAAAATTCTAAATTCTAAATAAAAATGCAATTAAGAACTTAAAAAAAATTCAGTCAAGCTTAATTTTATTTTTCCTAATTTATCTACTTGAAAGATTTTTTAATTTTTTTTAAATTTTTAAGTATATGAATATTTCCAATGGATCCATGTGTGTAACAAGATGATAAATATACTCATATTCATGTTTGAAATATATTTTTTGATACGTACCAGTGTATGAGAGACCAACTGTCTTGATTGAGATGATGTTAGAAGATACTGAAGAATGAAATACTAGGATCCAATGACTGTCTTAAACCAAGATTCAATATAATATTGTCTTCCTTGGCTTCCTTCTATCATGCCATGCAAGTCCTCATATATGTGATCTCCATTCATATAATATGGTGATAGGCATGCATGGAACTTTTCAATCTTAGGTTCCAAGAACTGCTCTTTATTGATGGCAATCCATGATTCTTGGGCCTTATCTTCTTCTTCTTCTTCTGGTTGTTGTTCTTTAATGGCAGTTGGTGAATAATTTTGCAATACCTCAACATTGTAACTTGATTGAGGTGTTTTATTGTTGGGGATTCAAAATGGTTATGCAGGTAGTGGAATTGGAATGGATCTTTGGGGTGTTTGTGTGCATGGTAATGGGAAAGGTTGAATTGAGACTAAGGGTGAAACTGAAGTTGTGGTGGAGATGAATGGTATGGATAGCATTGATATTGGTATTGAGGATAGTGAGGGAAATATTGAGTATATGGTGGATTTCCTCTGTAAGGCTCTTCCCAACCCTGTTTCCAAGATTGGTTTTGAGATTGGGATTGAGATGGCCAAGGTTGCCAAGGAAAAGGTGTTTGCCAATTACTTTGAGATTGTTGTGCATAACCCTGAAATTTTGCACAAGGATATTGCATCATATTGGGTTGATGAGGCTGCCATGGTCCTCTTGGAGCTACATAACAAAGTTTCTCTTTTTCTTGATTCACTCCATTATCCTTTTGGTAAACTACCTTTAACCCTGGTAATGATGGGCAATCTTTAGTAGTATGTGATCCTGGAAAAATTTTACAAATTTTAATGTTATCAAATGGACATTCATGCAAAAAATGTTTCTTTGTACATTTAGGGTAAAATAAAGCAACATTTTCAACTTTTTGCTTGTTTTGCATTCTTAGCATCTCAATTTGTTCATTTAAATTACCAAGAATTTTTAGCAAATTGTTAAGTTCAATTTGACTTACCAATCCCGTTGTCAACTTACATTCCCTTGCCATAACTAGGTCTTGAGGATATTTTCCATACTTTGCTTTTCCTCTTGATATGTTCTTGCATAGTTCACAAATCTCTTGAAATGACAATTGATAAACATCTCCTTTTCCCACAAGGTTAAGAAGATCAATCTATTCATCCTTTATAGCATTTAGTAGGAGAGTTTTTAATATGTCTAATCCTAAATTATGAATTTTAGATATTTTGATATTATAAGTAAATCTCTCCACTAGGTCTTCTAGACTTTCATCCTCTTTTTCATTCTGATCTTAAAGACTTCATTTCTAAGGTAATGATGTTTGTAATGATTTTTATAGTTTTCGAAAAATACTCTTTTCATATCATCCCATGTCCTTATAGAATTTGTTCTTAATGTCATGAACCATCTAAGGGCTTTATCCTTCAATGTTGTTGGAAACAAATTCAATTTTTGAATGTGTAATGAGTAGCCATAAGATCTACAAATGATTTCAAATTCAAAAAGAAAAGTTTTCGAGTCTTCTAATCTCATACCTTTGAAGTTAGGAAGTATGGATGGAGGGATGTTCTTCATTTGAACATTGATATCAGTTTCTTGAATGGGAAATCCAAAAAGATCTTCCTCATTGTCATCATCTCCATCCATTTCTTCATCCTCCTTTGTCATCTCTTCTACCTGCAAAAATAATAATTCATGATGTGGATGTGTGGCTCTTACTTAACCATGAGATATAGTGGGGGTGGTAGGTGATTGAAGGTTTTATAAAAATGATATGTAGCTAAATGATTTATGCATCTACATGTTTTAATCTTCAGTCTAGAAAAAAACTAAAAGAAAATGAACTCTAGACTGAAAGCTAGTTCCTATGAATAATTTCTCGGCAACGACGCCAAAATGTTAGGGAAAATTAATTACCTATCATTTAATTGTCAACCCAGGGGTTTTGTAAAACATGCGAAGCATGTGCGCACTGTATATGCTAGAAATTAGCTTTCAATTTAGATCAATCTAACTACGAAACCAAATGACGACAAACCAAATTCACCTATTCTAATTCCACAATCAATTCAAAAGAAATTATAGTACAATTATAGTACAACATGTGGAATTGAAATCTTAATCTTTCACACTTGCAGGAATTGAAATCTTAATCTACCACACTTGCAGGAATGAAATCTTAATCTACCACACTTGCAGGAATTGAAATTGCATGAAATGAAATCTACTATAAGGGAACATGTGTGCTTTATCAAATCAGGAACCTATGAAATGAATAATAAAACCACATGACATGAAATTAAAGAAAAAACAATCATTCTTAACCTCTCACACAAGAAAAGATATGAAGGAAAATAAATATTAATCTATGAAAGCAATAAATCTTAATCTATAAAAACAATAAATCTCACACATTATAGGTGGAAAATCCAAAAGCATGGGAGATGACAAGTTGAGAGGCTCCCAATGCAAGCATTACCAGAAAGAGGTGAACATCACTCATGAGCATGGTGCTAAATCTAAATTCCATTCATGAATAATCTTAAATTGGACACCCGAGTATCTCCAACTTTTCACATGCCTTTGAAAGTAGGAGGCTCTCCTATTTATACAAAAACATAAGAAGATACCTCACTAATGGAGGTCCATTAGTCTCTCCCTAGATCCCTAGAAAATCTCATAGAGTTACAACTCAAATAGGTAATGATGAGACACATATCCTCTTTGACCTTTATCCAAATCTTCTTCCATATCTTGAAGGGAATTCGAATTTGAGCATTGGAAGCCACATAAGGTTGCCTTGGAAGCCTCCAAATGACCGACACATGTCATGAAAGTCAAGCCACTTTTAAGTATTAGCAACTATATGTCATTTTTCTAAGTTTTAACCATAAATTCACTTAAAATACTAGAAATCATTAGCTTTTGGAAAACACTAAGGTAATCCCATGTAATCATGAAAATGGAGGCTAATGAAAGATTATATGGCTATGGAGTTGCGACATGTGAGTGAAATGGTGGTGATAAAGGTGAAAGTAGATGATATTTTGAAGACCTTTTGGAGACTCTACATGTATTGTAAACAAGTAGGCATTGACATGGAATGGATGGGTATCATGGCACACATTTTTTGCCTTTTGCATTTCCATTTGCAATGTGGAGCTTAGTTATTTTAACATAGCAGTACCTACCTCATGTCTTCACATGGATTAATTTTAGTATTTGTGGAACCCTAATCATCAATGATTACGATCTCATCATACTTGATCGACAGTTGAGGAAGTTTTAGGATTTTTTTATTGAGTGTAATGACTACTCTAGCCTTTGAGTCATTAGTTCATTCATATATTTTTCTTTCGGACAAAGCTTCGACACTATGCTACTAAACGTACCTTAACTTCTCCACATTACTGTTTATGTTATAATAAAATAAGTATAGCTCCTTAAAGCCTTCCTTTGTCAATTTTCCAAGGTAGAATGTTGTGATAAGTACTTCCATTCTTTTGCGGGATTTCACCATAGTTAATTTTTCATTTTCAACAAAGGGTTTAACATTTATACTCGGTCTCTTTAATATCTTGAAGTTTAAAAACATTGACGAATCCCACTAGTCCTTAATGTGCAAACTATAAAATGTTTATTGATGTATTCATAAAATTATTCATATTTATAATGATTTTATATATAATCTCTATATAATATTGGCGATTTTTAAGGTAAAATAATTTTATATTGTAAAATTTGGGCGAATCATTTTTATAAAAAATGGAACTTGGCAAATCTTTTTTTTGGAAAAATCATGTAAAATTAGCCCACTTGCGAATATTATCCCCTAAAATTTTCCATGCTCTTTATAATTTTGTGGCGATTTTCTCAGTATTGACTTACTCTTTTAGCCCTTACGATTTTCAGGTGTAACAAATATTCTTGACCTACCTTTGTTTCATTTTCTAATTTCGACCATTGGCCATAATTAATCTATAGAAGTTTTTATGATGTCCTTTTCCCTTAGAAAAATGATATTAATTTCTTCAATAATTATTTGATAGGTAATTACAACTTTTATTGTTCGAAAGTATCTACTATTATTTTCTTTTTTAGAATTAAGTTACCAAGGTTTAACCATAGAAATTTTAATGTAGGAGTTTCCAAGTTCTATTGGTTGTTCCCATAGCTCGCCTTTGCTTTCATTTCCAACAATTTTTTTTTAATTCTCAGTTCTCTTGGAGAACAAATTGACAAATGAATTATATGATTTTGGAATATGGACGTATGTTATAAAATTAAATGATCATTCAAGTAATCTCACTCTTAGAAATTGTCTATGTAACTAAGATCTCTCACATGATAAATACTATTTAATTGAGACACCATCAATGATTATTCTATTAAGATGCTATTATGTGAAAAGAGGGTTAAGCAGTTACCCTAATGTTTGGAGCTACACGAAGTGGAAAGATCTTCAAGGACAAAGGGAAAACAGGCCCTGAATATAGCCTGCTAATTGGACATCCTCTGAGTGACGATGAGGAAGCAATACAGGCTTCTCTGCAGAGCATTGTTCAATTGATAAGACAAGGGTTCCCTCGAATAACCCATCCACCCACATCACCTCCATCTTCACCTCCACATCATACACCTTTTCCCACACCGCCACCACCTCCGCCACCATTCAATAAGGTGAATGTAGTAAATTTTCCCGTTTTCAAGGGTTTGGGAACTGAGGACCCAGACCAATTTTGGTTCGTCATGAAGGCCATTTGGGAGGCTCATGATATAATGGACGGTCAGATGAAGAAAGCAATGTTGGTCACTGCTTTACAATAATGCATGTTGACATGGTACATTAAGTACTACATTAATAACCTGGTGGATTCATTAGAAGATATTTAGACCACGCTGAATAAGGAGTTCAGTAGGCCTAAGTCTGAAGCTCAATCAATTATGGGATTCAAGGAGATCATGATGAAGCCTGGTGAGATACCCTAAGATTTGGATAAGAGGTTGAAGTGCATGATCCGTGAAGCCAACATGAATCTTACGGATGGGCAGCACCATGAATGGTTTATGGCTTCACTCTTGCCTCATCTGAGGGTTGCTCTATCATAGCAAAACATTGGGACCCAGGTGGAAGCCTTGGAGATTGAAATGAGATTGCATGAGACACTGATGCATGATGTTAATTTGGAAGTTCAGTAGATTCACACATAGTTTCAAAACCTTTTCCTAGAGTTCTAAAGTCTGAAGAAGGATAGAGCAATTCGGCTAGAGGTGTGCGAAGAATTTTGGTTCCTGAAATGCAAAAGCCAAGGGCATGACAAAGATCACTGCCCCATCCTTGTGAACTATGTTGCAACAGGATCACCGATGCCTCTGAGGCCAGAAGCTCAAGCAGGGCCAAGTACAAGGCCCACACTATAGTGTGCTATTTGTCAGGTGGCTAGAAAACATGTGAAAAATAATTGTCACCTACTGCAGAAATTTGTATAGACACCACAACAACTCTTCTGCAACTTTTTTCAATTGGTGGGTCATGATGAGCATAACTATTGTAGCTATGAGCTAATGATGGATATAATGCCTGCATATAGAGTACAGGAAGAAAATTAGCCTCCGGATCAAGGCGTTGGGGGAGCGCGAAGAGGATTTCAGGGGCTTGAGCAAGGCTGAGGTGGAGGAGGACCTAGTAGAGGTCGAGGACAGGTGATTTGCTACAACTGTGGGGGACTAGGACACTATGCACGAGAATGCACGAGCCCAACATGCCTATCGTGCAGATATTGTACTCAGTTTGACCATGCGATAGAATACTACCCTGTATTACTAGCTAAGATACGTAAAAAATGGGCACAGCCTTAGCAGCCTACCCAGAATCTACCGATGATGAAGGTTATACCCTGCGAAGATGATCCTAATGTGAACATCTTGTTGTGAAGTGGAATAACAACTGGCAAATACAAGGGAAAGAAGCCTGAAGAAGGTGAATGGGTCTACAAAGCTCCAGAAAAGGAGGTTGGCTTTGATTTGGAGCGTGCGAAGGAAACCTTCATGGAAGCAAAGAAAAGCTTCCCTGAGGCTTCTACCTCAGGAATTCAGGATAAGAAGTCTGAAGAAATGGACCCATCCATGCTTACTACATTTTTGGAGACCTGTATGAATCTACTTCGAGATAGCAAGGTCGTCAAGGGATTATAGGAGTTGATCAATAGATGTGCTGGTAATACTCCTAACGGCCCATGCGTGTTCAGGAAGATTGGTAATCATAAGGAAATAACAGGGAGGGAGATGAGACTCATCGTACAGATAGGAGAATATGAAATGGACCAAGTTATTTTTGATCTAGGGTCCTACGTGAATGTTTTACCTAAACTGACATGGAAGAGAATGGGGAGACCTACGCTTCAGTGGTCTCCTATTCAATTGAGGATGGAAAATCAACAAAAGATTATCCCCATGGGAAGACTACAGGGAGTGATAGTTGATATCGAAGGCACAAGCGCGTTGGCTGACTTTGAAGTGATAGAGATTGTGGATGACAACAATCCCTACCCTGCGCTCCTTGGGATCAACTGGGCTATCAACATGAATGGGGTGATTAATTTGAAGAAGAGGGCAATGTTATTTGAAAGAAAATTGCTCCGCATAGTAGTACCATTGGACCCTGCAGAAGGACTATGCTACACTAAACCAGTCTGTGATTACGAAAGTGATGACGATTTGGACCATATTTATAAGATAAAGGAACGACGTGAGAACAAGATCGGGTGAATCTGACAGTAGGCGGACATCTTGCATGGAATCGTGAAAGCTCCTGCACATCAGACTTAGACAAGGAATTGGAACACTGGTAGAATAGATTGCACGAAGTGTCTACGCTACGATGTAAAATGATGACCAAATCGTTGCACTGCATATCATCGAAGGTAAGAATTATGCCTTACTATGATGGTTTAACTAATGTTGATAAATTTCCGGATGCATTTGAAAGGGAAGTGTCGGAGAAACATCGCTTCCAAGCCTTGGACTTAGCACTATGTTATCACTCAGGTTGTTCCCTTTGACTCCTAAGGGAATACGGCCGAGGTAACCACAGACCAATTTTTGGATCACAGGTCCTAGCCTACCTGCAATCAGAGAGGGCTCTCTCTTTAGGATTTAGCTTTGTTTTGAAAATGTTTAGGCTAGCTATGATGCACTGAATTTTGTTTAAAGTTTTGGTTGAATGATGTCTTCTAGCAGCTGAGATGAGATCTTCATGAGTTTCAGTCCATTGGGCAATGGAGTCTGTGATTATGTGTTGTTTAAGGTATTGAGTAAGAGTGAGGAAACTGCAGGGCCATATAGATACTCATGAAACAAACTTCAAATTGTAAAATATGAAATATGTTCAGCCAGTGAGAGGCAACTAAGAATCTTTCACCGAGCTGGTGATGGGGGGAAAGGAAATATCACTCAGGAGCGGATTAGAATTCCTGAACAGTATTTACTATGAAATATTTAGTATGAAAGTGAGCAACTAAGAATTAGACATTCATGACTAATTCTGAAGAAAACATTCATAACAGCATAGATTGAGTTTAGGGTGTTCAATGAACAAATCCTGAACTATTCTTTTTCTGTGCTATTAAACCTGTGAAAAATAGAGCATGAGTGGATTATGAAAGAACGAAATGCATAACAAGATGGTTCAGAAAACTTATTGTGACATGAGACAGCATAGGAATCCTGTAGCAGCAAGCAATCACACCACAACACATCAAAACAACTCAGAACTTTAGAAATTCCATTAGCTTCCTGTATTAAAAGTCTGAAATTACAGCATAGCTTCTCCAGAAGAAAAATCAACAACCCCAGCAAGTTTATGCGTGGGCATATATATACAATCGTTTTACAAAATATCTTAGCGTTGAGTCATTTGCTCAATAACTGTCTTTACCAACTTTCAAAAATAGCAGATACAATAGTTATTGCTACTTAAATGGACAATGAATGCCTTTTCAGCTCTGTCAGAAATTCTTTGACTTTTGGAGGCAACTGGGTCGGTTGGGTGCTTCGTATTGATTCTAAGTGATACGCCCTTTAATGCTTTGTCGTGGTGCGGCTATCTCAGCCCCATCATCTGCATCTGTAGTCAAACTGGATTGCTGAGTTGGCCTTTTTAATTGCTTTCCCAGTCAGAGCAAACATATATTAACTTTTCTGAAACTGCTGACTTTGTGATGAAAATACAAAAATATGGTGAACAATCTGTTTTTTACAGCAGTGTTTGTATCATGCCCGTCCACCATTCCTGAGTAGGCAATTGGTGCCTTAAGATTATGCCTAAAGTTTCATCTGCCTCAGTATATTTGTAGTAGTTTGGAGGCACTTCAAAAAGATGTATGATCTCATTTGTAATGAAAAATAAATTCTCTATTTTGTCATGGAGACCTTGCCCAGATGGAGGGCCTGTTCCCTCTGAGGTACTTGCTGCTGCAGTGATTTGATTTGTGGCATATGTGTCTACCCTCTTGGCATAGTTTTCATGAGATAGTAACCTTCCTGCACTGGTTACTAAGCTGGGAAGGCCTCTGTTATGCAATGCTGTAATCTTCTCAATGAATTTGTTCACTTCTGTCTGCATCTCCTGACACCTTCTATCCAATGTTTGCACACAATTTCTTAAAGTGAGCACTCTCTTCACTAGTAAAATGGTATCAGTTCTATTAGTGATACCCATTGCTGCCAGCTGAGGGCCAGTGCGGTTATTCAGGACATTGATCATCCTATTAGCTATTTCAGGCATATTTCCAAGAGATGCTCTTTGACTTTCTTTTTGGGCCCTGCCTATTAGATCCATATGCTTATGGATAGTTTCTATATATTGCCACTGGTCTGTAATAGATTGACCAATGTTGGTCCACAGGATCTTCTTAATTTCAACTACAACTTTATCAAGAGAGAGCTCCTTCTCCAGTTCCTTTATTCTCTTCTCAAGAGCTCTTACCTCTCTTGTCTTTTCAGCTACACTTTGCTTGGATTTATCATATTTTTCCTCAATGGCAGCCAACTTATCCTTGGTTTCTTGCAGCTCAGCCATCTGTGTTTCTAAAGCTTCCAGCTCCTTCATCATGTTCTGCATACTCAGGCTGGGTCCCTGATCTGGTGTTGTTGTTGGTGCTGATGTTGAAGGACCAACCTCTGATGTTTGTCCTATGGGAGGAGCTGCTGTAGTAGTGGAAAGTGGCACACCTTCAGTAGATGCAGATATCTGTGTTGGCTGCATTGGTGCCTCACCTTGTCTTGATTTCAGTGCTACCTCTAGTGCACTCTCTGTTTCGATTAACCTCTTGTATAAACTCAGGAGTAGGGCAACTACATCCTGATCCTTCTTCTACTCTGCTACCTCTCCAGTTTGAGGGTGAAGGCCAGCTGGCAGCTTGATGTGCTTTCTCATAGCTGCTATGTCTTCATCCCTTTTCTTCAATAATGCTTGCACACCTTTAGGGTCCTTTGGATCATGACCCAACTCTATGATGATCTCTTCCAAGGACTTGATTCTGTTGTCCTTGGCCTGAGATGATGTTTTCTCCAATTCTAGTTGAGCAGCAGTGTTGTGTAGAGAATTTTGTAGTTGGTGTGCCAACAGGGTCTTATCAGCTAATGTGGAATATATCATTTCCCCTGTTTGTCTGTGTAGCTCAATTTGATCCAAGGGGTGGATATCTCTGGCAAAAATTTCCAGATTAGTTTTGATGTAATCTGTAGCTGTTTGAGGTTGTTGCATGGTAGGCCTGAAATGACTAAGAGTCATTTTTTGTTCTTGGATGTCATAGGCAGACATTAATCTCTGCTGATTTGTTGGCGCCATTTTTAGGAGATGGTTGTAGATTTGGTGCTTGAGGGGCTCATTCCTTTTCTTTATGTCAATGAATTGCTGCTTGATACTGGAGTCTGCCTTTGATTTCTGCCTAGAAGAGCTCACCTCTGTCCCATGCGGAATGTCTTTCCCTTGTTGTAAAGAAATGGTCGATGTTTCGATACTAGGAGGGGGCATGTTGTCAATCGGCCTCTCTGGCAATTCCTCCTCAGAAAAAGGGTTTAATCTTTGTCTCTTTTCTCCTTGCTGGTCCATAGAGGTAGTGAGAGGAGTGTCCTCTTGCCTATCCCTCTTTCTTGTCCTGTCCTCATTAGCAGGTGTTTGTAAAACCGAGGACTCAACTGTTACCTCCTGCCTTGGAGGAATTTGTTCATGTGTTTGCTGTTCTGTGGAGGCAGGTTGTTTGGCCCTGCCTTCCTGCTGCTCTTCTTGCTGCTCCACATTCGGAGGTGATTCTTCTTGCTGCACTGTCTTGCCTTTAGTCATGTCTGCTGATGGATTAGCTGTTTTGGCAGGTTGCTGAGGAATGGTGGATGAAGAGGCAGCTTCTCCACGATGCTGAATGCCTGAAGACCAGACCTGTCCAAAATATTCCAAGTCAACTGCCTTTTCTAAAGTTTTAATAGCTTTCTCTGCTATTTCTTCTTCACTATAATCTTCCACTAATGTGCCCTTTTTCCACTCTATTTGATTAGCATATTGTTCAACCTCTGGAATGCTAATGTGGTCATATGTAGCAAGCCTATGCTTGATTCTTCTGAGGCTTATGAAGTGGTTAGGGTCATAGGGTGCCCAGTAGAAGCTTGTCTTGAGCTGGAGGGCTTTTAGCATTTAGTCTGCCTCATCCCAAGCTTCTTCTCTCTTGTTAAGGATGAATGGACCCAATTGATGCTTAATTTTGAGCTGTGCCTTCTTGTTTTTGCTATGGAAGTGGATCATATCTACATTGCCGAACTGTATGAAGTACTCTAGAGAAAAGTGTCTCATGGGGACATACTTTGGTAGCCTGTATGGTGCTAGCTCACAGCCATATATCCTGATCACTGTATGGTGTTGGTAAAAGTACCAATCCCCTATGCTATAGTTCTTGGACAGCTGAAGGATTTTCTGCATATCATTAGTGAGTCTGGGAGGAGGGGAACTCTACAGCAGTGATAAGGCTGGATGGATGAACAGGTCAATAAACTCGCAGTAGTTGTATGGTGAATAATGAATGTGATGACATACTGATGTCCAGAATATTACAGATCTTCTGTCTCCCTTTGCATCTAATTTCTTGAGGGAGACAGGGAAGTTGTCAGGCTGATTGTATAAAAACAGATGATATATGTAGGAGGTGTACTTGAATACCCTCTCTCTCTCCAAATTCATGAACTGTTCATGAATTTTGTTGGCTATAAATGAGGCATAGTCATACTGGACAGCAAGGGGCTGTCCTGGGGTAAAAATGGATAGTACCACCAGTGTTGTCTCATCTACAAACTCACTGGTCTTAAACCCTAGGATGGAAGATATAATGTCTACCAGCAATCTCCCTATGTCATTGAACCAGTCATGCAGATAAGGGGGAGGCTGTAGAGGCTGGTACTCTGGGCGCATAAACAATTGGCCAATCCTTGTAATTTGTGAGTTGGAGAGCTTGGCACCCTGCTCTAGTAAAAACTGCATGGAAAGAGGAACCAGTGGTCTTGTAGGTTTGAACTGCAGCATTTGGTTTATGGCTTCAGGAGTAATATAGAACAAGACAGAGCCTGAAGGACTCAAAATAGCTCTTTGATTGGGGTCATAGTTTGTGCAACATTGGTGAATCAAGTCAGGGAATTCATTGACCTGAGGGAGATAATAAATTGGCAAATTGGATTTCCAGATTCCCAGGAGGTTTGTACCATCTCTATGCTTCTTTCTCAACTCACAAACTGTCTCTATATGGTATGTGTTGGTCCTCTCTACAGTTTCTCTCATCTGAAAATCTCTGTCAGCCAGGGCTAACCACTCCAGGTTCTTGTGTGGGGCATTTAATGGGGCAATGTTCAATGCCATCGGAATCTCCATGGTTAATTAATATTTGGAATTATATCTGAGATTTTTTCTTGGGCACAGCAATGCAGAGCAGTGGATTTTGAATAAGCAGGGAAATTTGCAGAGGAGAAGAGGAAAATTGGGGTGAAAATGAGTCAAAGTGCTCCTAGGATAGATTCAATGAACAAATGCTGGGATTTGGGAGTTGCTTTCCCGGTGAATTTATCTGGCAGAGGTTTAGATTTGCGAATGCGCAAACAAACTGTGAATTTGTGGTAATTCGGCCCAATGTGGAGCCTCTGTAGGTAAACTTGGGCTTACAGTGTGGAAAAGGACCACTGGTTCATGAGGATTTCTTGAAATTACTGTGTTTCCTCTTTTTTTAGTTTGTTCAGTGAATTATGTAAAAACCAGGCGCGAAGGGGGGAAACTGATAAATACCTGGTGCACTCGGACAATGGTGGAAAAGTAGGTGAATTAAGGGCGCCAACAACAAGGGAGCAGTCTTCAAAGTTGGTAGGTAAACGATGTAGCAGCTCATGCAGAGGTACAGAAAGTATTTTTGCAAATGACGCGAAAATCGGGTTTTTTGGGCAAAATAGGGAAAATTTGGCTTCTGGTGCCTTTTGTCGGATGACGTCAGCATGACATCATGGGTGGGGTCGGGTACAGAATGATGACGTGGCGGCCAACGAGCGACTCTACGTGGACAGGTGACATGGCAGACAGCTCGGAGCGATGGCGGATGGGGCGGCAACGTAATGCTGAGGCGACAGTGACGTAAGGGTGACGTGGAAGTGACGTATGGCGGAGATACAAGGGTGGTAAGTGGTAATTTCGGACCGCTTATAGTACGGGAGTGGTTTTGGCAGGAGGCTGCCCGATGCAAATTCGGAATGACACGCGTCCGAGCCCTGACGTCACCCTCTGACAGATTTCGGGCGCTATCGTTCGGGCTTCGGAGGTGGTCCGATATTGCTGTGGGATGTCGGATGGGAGGGCCCGGATCCGATGGTCGATGGGCTGCGGAGGTGGTGGGTGGATACGGCGGGTCCCGGCGGGGATTTAAATAATATATTTTTTGTTTTTTGTGGTGAGCGCGCCGAAACACATACTTTCGGAAAAGGGGTAAAAGTGGGTTTTTAACATGGTTTTATACAAATGGTGCGGGTAATGCGTTGTGAAGGGATTGTAAGGGGATAAGGGTAGGGTTAGGTTATTAAACCAGCCAAGCATTAGTTTAATCCCCGACTTTAAACGAACCATATACAACAATACTTTGATTCTGCATGGTTTTCCAAGTTTTGAACATATGGCTATAATGCCAAAAAGGGGGGGGGTATTTACATATGTTGTGGGACTTTTTCACAATAGTGATATAGTAGTAGGGGAAAAGGGGAACATAGGGAGTTAAATAATAGGGTTAGAAGTTAATATGGGAAGGAGATATAGATGAGAGGTGGTAGACACTAAGTTTTTAAGGAACAAACTTAGTTTTTGAGAGTAGATCAAAATGAAAAAGATTTTTGCCAAAAAATGTGGTTCTACTCTATAACAAAAGTGATATTGGGATGTTAGTAAGGAGTTTGATAGGGAATGTTTGGGGGGTTAGACATGCTTCACTTTGATACCACCAAAATGCTGAATAAGAGAATCTGCTCTGGCCACCATGGGTTTCCTTTGCTAGGCCAGCAATATGAGAGGAGACATGCTTCTGCAACCCCACTACCTACCCATCTTAGAACCTAGCATTTTTTGTTTCTTTAGGGAGGGTGCACTTAGACTTGCAAACCCTCATATGCTCTTTTCTTTTTGCTGCCCTCCTATCTAAATCTACCCTTATATCTTCCAAGGGCCCAGATTAAGCTAGTGGGCTCCTTTCTTTCTCTATCCAGCTAGTCATCTGTCAATCTTAAACTGTTTGAACAGGTACTCATTACCTACTCTAAAACAAGCAATTTAAAAGATGGCATGGCCCAGATTAAGCTATTGAGCCATACATCAAGATAGCAGTGGCATTTTGATTGGCCACTTTCCTGGTCTTTCTTTTGGGGTTCATTTCAATTCCTTTTTTTTTCTTTTGACCAAATCATTTTCTTGCCCTTTGATTATTCTTTTAAGGCATACCCTCTTTACATTTTTTAACTTTTTGCTTGTTCACAAAAAATGGAACCTTTGATTCATCAAGGATGATCATTTTTAGCATTTCCACTGTCAATCATGAAATATGAAACCCTATTGGTATAGGAGGCTAACAGTGGCTCCACTTGGGGATGAATTTTCCAGATGAAAAGTCAAGATCAGAAGGTCAGATTGCCTTCTTTTCCACCTTTCTGCAGTTTAATCTTCCCTTTTGTTGAAGAATGAATATCTAAATCCATGAAACTTTCTTGCAATACTCCTTAAGCTGATCTGTTCTGAAATTACAGCCCTGTTTTTGTCTTGCTTCTCTGATTATTTCTCATCTTCCAGATAATTTCCAAGTACTTTCTCTCATTCTCCAATGCCAAAGTGAATAGTATTTATCAAAATAGTGCAGTACCTTAGTTCTTCTCAAAATCTTCTTCATTTGGGGCTCTATCTATCCGCTGAAAATAAACATACTGAAATACAAATTTATGTACAATATACAATTGAGCAATGCTTGATCAGAGGGGATCAAAGTAATGCTTGAGCATTCTCCCATTGACTGGGCCTTCCTCAGTGTTTTAGCTATCCAAGCTCTTTAGAAAATAAGTGTTATTACCTTGTACAGCACAAATTACATAAGGTCCCTTCCAAAGGAAGTCAAATTTCCCATGTTTTCCTTTGTCCTCCCTCCTGGAATCCCATCTTAGCACTTTGTTTCCTATAGAGAAGTCTTCAGATTTGGTTCTTTTGTCAAATATTCTTTTGAGTTTTTCTTGCAGTACTTGGGTTCTTTGATAGACTTCCTCCCTTGTTTGCTGCAGGTGAATTGTCTGATTGATCCTTCTCTGAATGTCATTTGGTTTAGCTTGTATTTCTTGCAGCAACTTGATTACAGGGACACCTAAAGATGAAGGAAACCTTGCTTCCATTCCATAAACTAGTTCATATGGACTTGTACCAATGGATCTTTTGGTGGTCAGTCTATCTGCCCATAGGGCATTCATTAACTTCTTATGCCAATTCTTTTTGTTTTCTTCCAAAACTTTTTTGATGATGTTGATTAGGCTTTTATTGGAAGACTCAGCTAGGCCATTGCCTTGAGGATAATAAGCTGTGGAATGACCTAAGGTCATATGATATTTGTGACAAAAGTTGATCATTTTTTTGGACTTGAAAGCAGCAGCATTGTCTGTGATAATTTTGTCTGGGCAGCCAAATCTGGACAAGATGTTGGTCTCTAGAAATTGTATGATAATGGAGTCATTGGCCTGCCTACAGGGAACAACTTCTATCCATTTGGTGAAATAGTCTGTAGCAGTCAGAATCCACCTATGTTGGCCAGAGGATGGGGGGTGAATTTCACCAATAAAGTCTAGACCCCATTGCTAGAATGGTCTCTCAGTTGAAACAGGTTTGAGTGGTAAAGGCAACAGCTTTCTCTTCCCTTCAAAGATTTGACACTTGTGACAAGACATTACAAATTTTCTTACATCAGTAAACAAGGAGGGCCAATAAAAACCAGCCCTTAGGATTTTATCAGCTGTGGATTTCCAGTATAAGTGTCCTCCACAGTCACCTGCATGAAATTCTTTGAGGACATTGTCAGTTTCATCCAATGTTAAGCAATTAAGTAAGATCCCTTCATGATTTCTCCAAAACAAATCATTGTTAATAATACAAAATTTTGATGCTTTCATTTGTAAGAACCTTTTCTTAGTTCTGGACAACCCTAGAGGAGCTTGCAGGTTTAACAATACAAAACATATATCAGTATACCAGGGGGATTGCATAAAGGCTTGGTTGATCTGTGGAGTCGCCATCTCCTGTTCATTGTCCAGTTCATTAATGTCAAGAGCTTGAAAATTGGTTTCAGCCATCAACTTGGCCAGACCCTGTCCTTTTATCAGTTTGGTAGGCTTGATTTCCATGTCATATTCTAAGATTTTGGCAATCCATTTGCCCCTCCTACCTTCAATTCCTTCTTGGGTTAGAATGTCTTTCACTACTGCATTTGGGACATAGGAAATGATGTGGGAGTACAGGATATAGATTCTAAAGTCCTTGATTGCTTTCACTAGTGCATAGGCTTGTTTTTCCATGATTTGATATTTTAAGGGGGCATCCCTAAGAGCTCTGCTAAAGAATGCAATGGGTTTTTCACAGCCTTGATCATCTTTCTGTAATAGAATAGCAGCAATTGTATGCTCAGAAGCAAAGGAAAAAATGATGAAATCTCTATCAAATCTAGGACTTGTTAGGACTGGAGTGTTTGTCAATGCTTTTTTAATATCCTCAAAGGCTTGTCTAGCTTCTAAGGTCCATTTGACCTTGGATTCCTTTTTTAGCATGTTGTTTAACAGTCTTGTGAGATCAGCCAGGTTTGGAATGAACCTTCTCAAGAAGTTAATTTTTCCTAGGAAGCTTTGGAGTTCTTTGATGATTCTTGGGTGTGGTACTTGTAGGATGGCTTAAATTCTGTCTGGATCAATCCTAATACCATCTTTTGAGATTATATGTCCTAAGAGTTTACCTTCCTCTAGCCCAAACAATGATTTCTTTGGATTTAAAGATATGCCATATTTTCTACAAATTGTGAAAACTTGCCTCAAGTGTTCTAAGTGTTCTTGGTCTGATTTTGAAAAGGCAGTTAAATCATCTAGGTAGACCACTAGAAAATCATGAATTTCCTTGGCAAAGGCTATATCCATAGCTCTTTGGAAAGTAGCTCCTGCATTCTTAAGACCAAAAGGCATTTTGACATATTTGAAAGTTCCCCAAGGTGTTGTAAAGGCAGTTTTGTCTTGGTCATCTAGGTGTACTAGAATCTGATTGAATCCTAAAAAACCATCTAATAATGAGATCCTAGAGGCTCCCACTACCCTTTGCAGGATATGATCCATTTTTGGTAAGGGGTAATGGTCTTTGAGAGAGACTTTATTTAAATTTCTCAGGTCAACGCATAGTCTGATTTCTCCTGTCTTTTTCCTAGTAGGCACTAGGTTTGAAATCCATTCTGAGAATCTGATTGGAGCAATGATTCCTGCTTGATACATATGTTTCACCTCCTTTTCAATGAGAGGAAGGAGCATAGGGTTCACTCTTCTGAGTTTTTGTTTAAAAGGCTTTTGATTTTCTTTCAAAGGTATGGTGTGCTGGATGACTGATGTATCATAAGACTTGAGGTCCTCATAGCTCCAGGCAAAGACATCTTGGAACTGTTTAAATAACTCAATGTATTTCAGTTTCTTCTCAGGTGGTAATGCTTTGGATAACTTTACCATTTTGGGATTTTCTGGAGTCCCAATATTACAATCTTCAATTTCAGCATTCAATGGTTGCATTTTTGGTTTTCTTGAGATATCATTTGAATCAAACAGATCCTCCAAAGGGGTTAAACCTGTGGGCAAAAAATTATCTTTCAACTCAATTACCTCTGTTTCTGTTTCAGCCAGTTCATCTTCATCTATCTGACCCAACTTTTGTATACTTTTGTTATTGAAGGTGGTAGGGTGCAAAACCAGATTAACTGTTTTAGCTGATATTTTCTGTGTATTGATGTGTGCTTGTGGTTGATCATCTCCAGTGATTGAGTCAATGTTAATGCCAGAGAATTCCTCCTTTAAAGTGAGGAAATTATTTATCTGAGTATCACTCTCAAAGACTTGCCAGTTTTTGATGTTGTCTGGAACTGCTGGCCTGTGTTTGATTTCAGCAGTAAAAGTATGATTGGGTTTGAAAGGCAGCTTACAAGTGCTGGCAAAGGTTGCCAAACTGTGAGCATGAAGATTGAGTTCTCTGGAAATTTTAGTCAATTGTGATTGTGAAAAGGTGTCAAGTACCTGTATAGCTGTTGCCTTATATGCCCTCAACCTTAGATCATTTGTAGTAAAGTTTCCTTTAATTTGCTGTATGATTAGATCTGAATCCCCTAAGATTGAAACTTTGGTTGCACCCAAATTTTTTATGAGTTTGAGACCTAGCAAAAGGGCCTCATACTCAGCCATGTTTTTTGTGCATCGAAAGTTCAACCTATATGCATGACCCTCCGCCTGGTCATTGTGCATATTATGGATCTAGATTCCTGCTCCAGCTCCTAACTTATTTACAGAGCCATCAAATTCTAAGTACCATAAGGTTTCATGTTCATGACTTGGATTTAGATTTTTAGAGAGTTGAATCATAGGCAGATTTATTTCCTGCAGGTTTCTTGATACATTGTGTAGTGGTGTTGCCTCAGCTATTCCTACAGTCCTTTGGTCTTGTGGAGCATATTGTTCATTAACTTTCTCTTCCTCTGCTGCTATTAATAGTTCAGAATAAGCCTTGCTGCAGATGTCAGCATTGTAGAGAATAAATGAATCCATGTCAGAGTGTATTGAATAAATTGGGAAGTTTTGGGGCTTCTCTTGACTGCTTACCACATATTTCATCAAAGTTTCACGGTATAATCTCTTTGGCTGCCCAAAGACTGAGATGGTTGCATAGGACATATCTAATTGCAATGATCCTTGGAGTTTGGACCCCCAGGATCTGGACAAGAGCATACCATACTTAGGGGGTATGTCAGCTACCACCACATCCATCAAGATTTTTTTGTTTGGGTATTGGACCAGAGAGACACATAAGTCTTTAATCAATCCTAAGCACCTGACCTGACTTGAATCAAATGAGAATAGATCTTTATAAGGTCTTGTGATGTCTAGGTCGAGTTTTTCCATTACAGATTTGGGCATTAAGTTGTGTGAGGCCCCGGAATCAAACATTGCATTATGCAGAACCTTATCATGGATGTTTAAACTGACATAGAAGGGTGGAACCCCTCCATTTTCTGTTTTTCCATTAACCTCAAGTCCGAACAGCAACTCTGGTTGGTCATCTAGGACATTGACAGCATCTTTATTGTCTGATACTTGAAGTGACTTGTTAATCTACTGTCTATATATGTCATGTTTGGCTAATTCCGAAAGAGGAACTGATATCTTGAGTTTACTTATTTCTGTCTCCAAGTTAAAAGGCTTTTCAATTTGCATCTTGGCATTAAGTGCAGCAGGTTTTTCTTTTTCAGTTGGGTTATCAATGATCTTTTGTTCATGGTTGGTATGATCTTGAGTAAAATTGGTACCATGTTTGCTTCCAAGGGAGTTATCTGACTTTATTTTTGCTGGATGGGGTGGGACTGGCTGTTTTTCAGATGTCTGTTGTTCTGAAATATCCTCCACGGTGACTTCTAAGGAGTGTGGGCTTGAATTGCCAGCTGATTGTGGGAGAGTACTCTTATCATTGATCTTTTTTGGCAGCTTATTGTCCTTTGGTTTAAGAGGTTCCGGTACATCTATCGTTCTGGTCCTTAGTTTATAGTGTTTGTGTACCTCATACACAGCTGCATCATAACCTTCTTTGAAATCAAATGATTCTCCTGACTTAGTGTGGTATTGATTGTCATTGTAAACCTCTTGATCTTCTTGTGTTAAGAATACTTGATGTTCACTGTCCAAACCCATTAGGTTGA
This sequence comes from Pinus tabuliformis, assembly GCA_031772625.1. Taxonomy (NCBI): domain Eukaryota; kingdom Viridiplantae; phylum Streptophyta; class Pinopsida; order Pinales; family Pinaceae; genus Pinus; species Pinus tabuliformis. The sequence goes on along the minus strand of CM062812.1, from coordinate 302,440,062 downwards.
TGTGAGGGTCCTCATTTGGTTCACTAGATGTTGAAGCCTCAGCATAATTTTCTTGGAAAGGAGGTCTGACATGCTGGTCAGGATCAGTCCTTCCAACATTGGGATTTTGATTCTTTCTAAAGTTTGGGTTTCTAATATTGCTTGTTTGCCCTTCCCATGATGACTTTCTTTCTATGGTTTCCACTCTATCCCCAAGTCTATCCATACCTTTGATGATTGCATCTAGCTTTTGCTCAAATGATGAGGGTTCTTCCTTAAAAGTAGTTCTTCTTTCAGTTCTTGCCCGGTTTCTCTTAGCAATCAGATTTGCCTCTACACTTACAACTATGTTTTGCATGTCTGCCAGGGTTGCAGGGGCTCTTTCTCTTAGTTGATATGCCATATCAGCATCAAACCCATCAGGGAACTTAATCAATGCTAAATCAGGTGGAGGCCTAAGATTTTGAGGAATGGCATTGTAGATAGTATTAAATCTAGTGCAATAGTCCAAGACAGTTTCTTGAGGGCCTCTCCTTATGGTGTCATATTCGGATAGAATGTGTAGAGGATCCTTTTTCTTTTCCCATCTGTTTAGAAAGGACTGGTAAAGAGCACCTGAATCAGGTATTGAATTTGCAGCAAGTGCTCTAAACCAAGTTCTTACTTCACCTGTCAGACTTTGTACAAAAATTTTCATTCTCACATCATCATCATCTATCTCATAGTTTTCAAAGTAATCTTGCATTTTCTTGGTATGCTGTAAGGCAGTGTATGTACTGGTTCCATCAAAATAAGTAATCTTACTTTGGTAGTCCTGAGGCATAGCCCCCGAATTACCAGGTAACTGAAGGGGAGCATAACGATTAGCCATATTTGGAGGAATAAATGGGACATAAGGCGAACAACTGGAACAACAGGGACAGCAATGGCAGTTTGTGTATTGGGTGTAGACAATGTATTTTGTGAAGTGGATGAGGAAGAGGGGGAAGAATGGGTTATATGAAGGTGAACTGATGGTTTCGCAGGGGTTGGGATAAAACTTTGCTGAACTGCCTTAGGGCTGGATTCAGGAGATTGTTCTGGTTCCTTTTGGTTCCTAAGAGTCTTAGGGATTAAATTAGGGTTAACAAAAATAGGTGGAGGATTTGGGTCAGGATTTGACCTTGTATGCCTAGTTCTCTTTTTAGGAGCCAACTTCTAAACCTGTTTTTGGTAATTTTTGAGAATATTTTCATAATGGTCTAGGGAATGATTACATTTTGGAACCACTATCTAGAGCAGCTAGCAGTTGATACATTAGTTCGATCCCCAGTGGAGTCGCCAGTTATGTTATCACTCAGGTTGTTCCCTTTGACTCCTAAGGGAATACGGCCGAGGTAACCACAGACCAATCTTTGGATCACAGGTCCTAGCCTACCTGCAATCAGAGAGGGCTCTCTCTTTAGGATTTAGCTTTGTTTTGATAATGTTTAGGCTAGCTATGATGCACTGAATTTTGTTTAAAGTTTTGGTTGAATGATGTCTTCTAGCAGCTGAGATGAGAACTTCAGGAGTTTCGGTCCATTGGGCAATGGAGTCTGTGATTATGTGTTGTTTAAGGTATTGAGTAAGAGTGATGAAACTGCAGGGCCATATAGATACTCATGAAACAAACTTCAAATTGTAAAATATGAAATATGTTCAGCCAGTGAGAGGCAACTAAGAATCTTTCACCGAGCTGGTGATGTGGGTAAAGGAAATATCACTCAGGAGCGGATTAGAATTCCTGAACAATATTTACTATGAAAGATTTAGTATGAAAGTGAGCAACTAAGAATTACACATTCATGACTAATTCTGAAGAAAACATTCATAACAGCATAGATTGAGTTTAGGGTGTTCAATGAACAAATCCTGAACTATTCTTTTTCTGTGCTATTAAACCTGTGAAATATAGAGCATGAGTGGATTATGAAAGAACGAAATACATAACAAGATGGTTCAGAAAACTTATTGTGACATGAGACAGCATAGGAATCCTGTAGCAGCAAGCAATCACACCACAACACATCAAAACAACTCAGAACTTCAGAAATTCCATTAGCTTCCTGTATTAAAAGTCTGAAATTACAGCATAGCTTCTCCAGAAGAAAAATCAACAACCCCAGCAAGTTTATGCGTGGGGATATATATACAATCGTTTTACAAAATATCTTAGCGCTGAGTCATTTGCTCAATAACTGTCTTTACCAACTTTCAAAAATAGCAGATACAATAGTTATTGCTACTTAAATGGACAATGAATGCCTTTTCAGCTCTGTCAGAAATTCTTTGACTTTTGGAGGCAACTGGGTCGGTTGGGTGCTTCGTATTGATTCTGAGTGATACGCCCTTTAATGCTTTGTCGTGGTGTGGCTATCTCAGCCCCGTCATCTGCATCTGTAGTCAAACTGGATTGCTGAGTTGGCCTTTTTAATTGCTTTCCCAGTCAGAGCAAACATATATTAACTTTTCTGAAACTGCTGACTTTGTGATGAAAATACAAAAATATGGTGAACAATCTGTTTTTTACAGCAGTGTTTGTATCATGCCCGTCCACCATTCCTGAGTAGGCAATTGGTGCCTTAAGATTATGCCTAAAGTTTCATCTGCCTCAGTATATTTGTAGTAGTTTGGAGGCACTTCAAAAAGATGTCTGATCTCATTTGTAATGAAAAATAAATTCTCTATTTTGTCATAGAGACTTTGCCCAGATGGAGGGCCTATTCCCTCTGAGGTACTTGCTGCTGTAGTGATTTGATTTGTGGCATATGTGTCTACCCTCTTGGCATAGTTTTCATGAGATAGTAACCTTCCTGCACTGGTTACTAAGCTGGGAAGGCCTCTGTTATGCAATGCTGTAATCTTCTCAATGAATTTGTTCACTTCTGTCTGCATCTCCTGACACCTTCTATCCAATGTTTGCACATGATTTCTTAAAGTGAGCACTCTCTTCACTAGTAAAATGATATCAGTTCTGTTAGTGATACCCATTGCTGCCAGCTAAGGGCCAGTGCGGTTATTCAGGACATTGATCATCCTATTAGCTATTTCAGGCATATTTCCAAGAGATGCTCTTGCTCTTTGACTTTCTTTTTGGGCCCTGCCTATTAGATCCATATGCTCATGGATAGTTTCTATATATTGCCACTGGTCTGTAATAGATTGACCAATGTTGGTCCACAGGATCTTCTTAATTTCAACTACAACTTTATCAAGAGAGAGCTCCTTCTCCAGTTCCTTTATTCTCTTCTCAAGAGCTCTTACCTCTCTTGTCTTTTCAGCTACACTTTGCTTGGATTTATCATATTTTTCCTCAATGGCAGCCAACTTATCCTTGGTTTCTTGCAGCTCAGCCATCTGTGCTTCTAAAGCTTCCAACTCCTTCATCATGTTCTGCATACTTAGGCTGGGTCCCTGATCTGGTGCTGTTGCTGGTGCTGATGTTGAAGGACCGACCTCTGATGTTTGTCCTGTGGGAGGAGCTGCTGTAGTAGTGGAAAGTGGCACACCTTCAGTAGATGCAGATATCTGTGTTGGCTGCATTGGTGCCTCACCTTGTCTTGATTTCAGTGCTACCTCTAGTGCACTCTCTGTTTCCATTAACCTCTTGTATAAACTCAGGAGTAGGGCAACTACATCCTGATCCTTCTTCTGCTCTGCTACCTCTCTAGTTTGAGGGTGAAGGCCAGCTGGTAGCTTGATGTGCTTTCTCATAGCTGCTATGTCTTCATCCATTTTCTTCAATAATGCTTGCACACCTTTAGGGTCCTTTGGATCATGACCCAACTCTATGATGATCTCTTCCAAGGACTTGATTCTATTATCCTTGGCCTGAGATGATGCTTTCTCCAATTCTAGTTGAGCAGCAGTGTTGTGTAGAGAATTTTGTAGTTGGTGTGCCAACAGGGTCTTATCAGCTAATGTGGAATATATCATTTCCCCTGTTTGTCTGTGTAGCTCAATTTGATCCAAGGGGTGGATATCTCTGGCAAAAATTTCCAGATTAGTTCTAATGTAATCTGCAGCTGTTTGAGGTTGCTGCATGGTAGGCCTGAAATGACTAAGAGTCATTTTTTGTTCTTGGATGTCATAGGCAGACATTAATCTCTGCTGATTTGTTGGCGCCATTTTCAGGAGATGGTTGTAGATTTGGTGCTTGAGGGGCTCATTCCTTTTCTTTATGTCAATGAATTGCTGCTTGATACTGGAGTCTGCCTTTGATTTCTGCCTAGAAGAGCTCACCTCTGTCCCATGCGGAATGTCCTGCCCTTGCTGTAAAGAACTGGTCGATGTTTCGATACTAGGAGGGGGCATGTTGTCAATCGGCCTCTCTGGCAATTCCTCCTCAGAAAAAGGGTTTAATCTTTGTCTCTTTTCTCCTTGCTGGTCCATAGAGGTAGTGAGAGGAGTGTCCTCTTGCCTATCCCTCTTTCTTGTCCTGTCCTCATTAGCAGGTGTTTGTAAAACTGAGGACTCAACTGTTACCTCCTGCCTTAGAGGAATTTGTTCATGTGTTTGCTGTTCTGTGGAGGCAGGTTGTTTGGCCTTGCCTTCCTGCTGCTCTTCTTGCTGCTCCACATTCGGAGGTGATTCTTCTTGCTGCACTGTCTTGCCTTTAGTCATGTCTGCTGATGGATTAGCTATTTTGGCAGGTTGTTGAGGAATGGTGGATGAAGAGGCATCTTCTCCACGATGCTGAATGCCTGAAGACCAGACCTGTCCAAAATATTCCGGGTCAACTGCCTTTTCTAAAGTTTTAATAGCTTTCTCTGCTATTTCTTCTTCACTATTATCTTCCACTAATGTGCCTTTTTTCCACTCTATTTGATTAGCATATTGTTCAACCTCTGGAATGCTAATGTGGTCATATGTAGCAAGCCTATGCTTGATTCTTCTGAGGCTTATGAAGTGGTTAGGGTCATAGGGTGCCCAGTAGAAGCTTGTCTTGAGCTGGAGGGCTTTTAGCATTTGGTCTGCCTCATCCCAAGCTTCTTCTCTCTTGTTAAAGATGAATGGACCCAATTGATGCTTAATTTTGAGCTGTGCCTTCTTGTTTTTGCTATGGAAGTGGATCATATCTGCATTGCCGAACTGTCTGAAGTACTCTAGAGCAAAGAGTCTCATGGGGACATACTTTGGTAGCCTGTATGGTGCTAACTCACAGCCATATATCCTGATCACTGTATGGTGTTGGTAAAAGTACCAATCCCCTATGCTATAGTTCTTGGACAGCTGAAGGATTTTCTGCATATCATCAGTGGGTCTGGGAGGAGGGGAACTCTGCAGCAGTGACAAGGCTGGATGGATGAATAGGTCAATAAACTCGCAGTAGTTGTGTGGTGAATAATGAATGTGATGACATACTGATGTCCAGAATATTATAGATCTTCTGTCTCCCTTTGCATCTAATTTCTTGAGGGAGACAGGGAAGCTGTCAGGCTGATTGTATAAAAACAGATGATATATGTAGGAGGTGTGCTTGAATACCCTCTCTCTCTCCAAATTCATGAACTGTTCATGAATTTTGTTGGCTATAAATGAGGCATAGTCATACTGGACAGCAGGGGGCTGTCCTGGGGTAAAAATGGATAGTACCACCAGTGTTGTCTCATCTACAAACTCACTGGTCTTGAACCCTAGGATGGAAGATATAATGTCTACCAGCAGTCTCCCTATGTCATTGAACCAGTCATGCAGATAAGGGAGAGGCTATAGAGGTTGGTACTCTGGGCGCATAAACAATTGGCCAATCCTTGTAATTTGTGAGTTGGAGAGCTTGGCACCCTGCTCTAGTAAAAACTGCATGGAAAGAGGAACCAGTGGTCTTGTAGGTTTGAACTGCAGCATTTGGTTTATGGCTTCAGGAGTAATATAGAACAAGACAGAGCCTGAAGGACTCAGAACAGCTCTTTGATTGGGGTCATAGTTTGTGCAGCATTGGTGAATCAAGTCAGGGAATTCATTGACCTGAGGGAGATAATAAATTGGCAAATTGGATTTCCAGATTCCCAGGAGGTCTGTACCATCTCTATGCTTCTTTCTCAACTCACAAACTGTCTCTATATGGTATGTGTTGGTCCTCTCTACAGTTTCTCTCATCTGAAAATCTCTGTCAGCCAGGGCTAACCACTCCAGGTTCTTGTGTGGGGCATTTAATGGGGCAATGTTCAATGCCACTGGAGTCTCCATGGTCAATTAATATTTGGAATTATATCTGAGATTTTTTCTTGGGCACAACAATGCAGAGCAGTGGATTTTGAATAAGCAGGGCAATTTGCAGAGGAGAAGAGGCAAATTGGGGTGAAAATGAGTCAAAATGCTCCTAGGATAGATTCAATGAGCAAATGCTGGGATTTGAGAGTTGCTTTCCCGGTGGATTTATCTGGCAGAGGTTCAGATTTGCGAATGCGCAAACAAACTGTGAATTTGTGGTAATTCGGCCCAATGTGGAGCCTCTGTAGGTAAACTTGGGCTTACAGTGTGGAAAAGGACCTCTGGTTCATGGGGATTTCTTGAAATTACTATGTTTCCTCTTTTCTTAGTTTGTTCAGTGAATTATGTAAAAACCAGGCGCGGAGGGGGGAAACTGATAAATACCTGGTGCACTCGGACAATGGTGGAAAAGTAGGTGAATTCAGGGCACCAGCAGCAAGGGAGCAGTCTTCAAAGTTGGTAGGTAAACGACGTAGCAGCTCATGCAGAGGTACAGAAAGTATTTTTGCAAATGACGCGAAAAATGGGTTTTTTGGGCAAAATAGGGAAAATTTGGCTTTTGGCGCCTTTTTGTCGGATGACGTCAGCATGACGTCATGGGTGGGGTCGGGTATGGAATGATGATGTGGCGGCCAACGAGCGACTCTACGTGGACAGGTGACATGGCAGACAGCTCGGAGCAATGGTGGATGGGGCGGCAACGTAATGCTGAGGCGGCAGTGACGTAAGGGTGACGTGGAAGTGACGTATGGCGGAGATACAAGGGCGGTAAGTGGTAATTTCGGACCGCTTATAGTACGGGAGCGGTTTTGGCAGGAGGCCGCCCGATACAACTTGGGAACGACACGCGTCCGAGCCCTGACGTCACCCTCTGACAGATTTCGGGCGCTATCATTCGGGCTTCGGAGGTGGTCCGATATTGCTGTGGGACGTCGGATGGGAGGGCCCGAATCCGACGGTCGACGGGCCGCGGAGGTGGTGGGTGGATACGGCGGGTCCCGGCGGGGATTTAAATAATATATTTTTTGTTTTTTGTGGTGAGCGCACCGAAACACATACTTTCGGAAAAGGGGTAAAAGTGGGTTTTTAACATGGTTTTATACAAATGGTGCGGGTAATGCGTTGTGAAGGGATTGTAAGGGGATAAGGGTAGGGTTAGGTTATTAAACCAACCAAGCGTTAGTTTAATCCCCGACTTTAAACGAACCATATACAACAAGACTTTGATTCTGCATGGTTTTCCAAGTTTTGAACATATGGCTATAATGCCAAAAAGGGGGGGGTATTTACATATGTTGTGGGCCTTTTTCACAATAGTGATATAGTAGTAGGGGAAAAGGGGAACATAGGGAGTTAAATAATAGGGTTAGGAGTTAATATGGGAAGGAGATATAGATGAGAGGTGGTAGACACTAAGTTTTTAAGGAACAAACTTAGTTTTTGAGAGTAGATCAAAATGAAAAAGATTTTTGCCAAAAAATGTGGTTCTACTCTATAACAAAAGTGATATTGGGATGTTAGTAAGGAGTTTGATAGGGAATGTTTGGGGGGTTAGACATGCTTCACTTTGATACCACCAAAATGCTGAATAAGAGAATCTGCTCTGGCCACCATGGGTTTCCTTTGCTAGGCCAGCAATATGAGAGGAGACATGCTTCTGCAACCCCACTACCTACCCATCTTAGAACCTAGCATTTTTTGTTTCTTCAGGGAGGGTGCACTTAGACTTGCAAACCCTCATATGCTCTTTTCTTTTTGCTGCCCTCCTATCTAAATCTACCCTTATATCTTCCAAGGGCCCAGATTAAGCTAGTGGGCTCCTTTCTTTCTCTATCCAGCTAGTCATCTGTCAATCTTAAACTGTTTGAACAGGTACTCATTACCTACTCTAAAACAAGCAATTTAAAAGATGGCATGGCCCAGATTAAGCTATTGAGCCATACATCAAGATAGCAGTGGCATTTTGATTGGCCACTTTCCTGGTCTTTCTTTTGGGGTTCATTTCAATTCCTTTTTTTTTTCTTTTGACCAAATCATTTTCTTGCCCTTTGATTATTCTTTTAAGGCATACCCTCTTTACATTTTTTAACTTTTTGCTTGTTCACCAAAAATGGAACCTTTGATTCATCAAGGATGATCATTTTTAGCATTTCCACTGTCAATCATGAAATATGAAACCCTATTGGTATAGGAGGCTAACACACTACACGCTATGCCTGCAAGATGGTGGGGTACACATAAAGACAACTTCAATGGATGGCGCAAATATAGCAGAATGATGAGGGTACGATTTGGTTGCCCAAAGGTATGGTTAATAGAGAAATATGATGGAAGGAGTGATCTGCACGATCACTTGGCCAAATGGGCCAATGCTTATGGAGCAGAACCACAACTAGAGTGGGTACATTTGTTTTTTCACACCTTGGATGTAATACCTATGAATTGGTACTTGGAGACAGAACTCCGCCATGGCACAGATGAATGGGATATTTTGAGACAGGGATTCTTGATGACATTCAGCTTTGAAGATGGATTTGAGTGCATTGATGAAGTGTTACAGGAGGTCAAAGAAGCGATCTTCAGAATACCGTAGGATCCCTTGGATTTGATTCAACCAGATTGGACCACCCAACTGCGCCACGCACTGGAGTGCTACAATGTGACTGCTAAAGAGGAAGATGAGGATCTGAGGAACATTAATATCCCGGAAATAGAAGGACACGCGAAGTTGAGGGGTGGCTGATAGAAAACCCAGATATCATTGCGCCGCTAAAAACAAGACAAGTGAACATCAAGACAGAGGTAGAGAGAAAGTTTACGAAGATAGGGGACTACTGGGATGATGCTACGTGGATAAGCTTGTTGAGTTTCTCCGAAAATACCAGGACTTGTTCCCTATGAAGTTCTTAGACTTAAAGGGTATAATCAGGGACCTGGGAGTTATGAAAATTATGTTGAAACTAGACGCGAAGCCGATCAAGCAAAGGCCTTACCACCTCAACCCAAAGTATAAAGAAAAGGTCTGCTTAGAGTTGGATAAAATTCTTGCGGTAGGTATTATTGAATCAATGGAAGAATCTAATTAGTGAGCCCAATAGTAGTCCAGGAAAAGAAGAAGATGAATGAAATAAGGATATGCGTAGATCTCAAGAAGTTGAATAATGCTTGCATGCATGACCCCTTTCCAACTTCATTCACTGATGAAATGCTAGATAATGTAGGAGGGAAGGAAGCATATTTGTTCACTGATGGATTCTCGGGGTACCATCAGATCAAGATCGCGCCTGAAGATAGAATTAAGATGACCTTTGCAAATGAGTGGGGATGCTTTCAGTATACTGTAATGCCTTTTTGACTGAAGAATGTATTGGTGATCTTTTCGCATGTAGTCATCACAACATTCAAGGACATCATTCACACGTTTCTGGAGGTATACTTTGACAATTGGACTATATTTGGGTTGTTGAAACACCATGTAACCAGCCTACGCTTGATGCTGGATACATGTTGAAGGTATCAGATCACACTCAATTTGAAGAAATATTTGTTCTATGTTCCTTTCGGGATCTTGCTAGGCCATGTGGTGTGCAGACAAGGTTTAATGGTGGACCCAGCTAAGATAGAATTTATAATTAATTTGGAGGCACCAAGAAGTGTGAAACAGCTATGTGCAACGTTGGGGCATACAGGATACTATAGAAATTTCATCAAGGGTTATGCCCAGATTACTATGGCGATGGAGAAGCTGCTAAAGAAGGATGCTACATTATGTTGGAATGAAGAATGTCAGCGAAGCTTAGATGTGTTAAAGGAAAAGATGGTCACCGCACCGATCCTAGTCTTCCTGGATTGGAAGAAGGAATTTCATGTGCATGTGGACACGTCATGTATTGTGCTCGGAGCAGTACTGACACAAGTCGGTGAGGGAGAGTTGGATCACCCTATAGCATTTGCAAGTAGGAAGTTGTCTAAAGCTGAGAAGAACTATTCAATGATAGAGCACGAAGGTTTGGCTATGGTGTACGTGCTCCAAAAGTTCAGACACTACTTTCTAGGCGGACACTTTAAGATGTATATAGACCATTCTGCATTGAAGTACTTGGTTAACAAGCCTATGCTAGGGGGGGGGGGGAATATGTAGATGGTTGCTACTATTTCAAGAATATGATTTCGAAGTCATTGTGAAGCCAAGACGATTGAAAGCACAACCAGATCATTTGTCACGCATTGAAACAAGAGAGGAGCCTACTAATTTGGAGGATAGACTGCCTGACATGCATCTCTTTGTGGTGAACGTAGCTGACAGTCACTTTTCAGATATCATACACTTCCTGATGACGAGGACGGCTCCAGAAGGGTATACTAGTCAACAAAAGAAAGAGCTGGTGGTGTGCGCAACAGAGTTTTTTGTCATTGTAGGACATTTATATAAAATGGGCTCGGATGAAATTCTACGACGTTATGTACCTAACTTTGAACAGAGCAACATCCTCGTTGAAGCTCATGGAGGAGTTGCAGGAGGACATTATGGAGGGAAAGCAATAGTACAGAAGATTTTACACGTTGGGTTGTGGTGGCTAACACTGCATAAGTATTCCAAGGCTTACTATAAGGCATGCGATGCATGTCAGAGGACGGGAAAGCTATCATGTAGGGGTGAGCTGCCTCTGAATCCGCAAGTATTGTTACAGCAATTCGAGAAATGGGCCATTGATTTTGTAGGCCCAATTCCACGTCCAGGAAAGAAGTTGGGTGCGTGGTATATCATCACCACGATGAAGTATTTGACTAGATGGGTGGAGGCACAGCCCATGAAGGACTGTACAAGGGCAACAAAAGAGAAGTTCATCTTTGAGTGTGTGCTAACTAGATTCAGTTGCCCAAATATTTTGATGAGTGATCGGGGTACAAATTTCCTTAATGAAATGATCAACGCGCTAACAAAGGAATTCCAAGTTTACCATCAGAAGAGTACACCATACCACCCGCAAGCCAATGGGACGGTGGAAGCATTTAATAAGATATTGGAAAAAGCACTAACAAAGGTTTTAAATGCACAAAGGAATGATTGGGACGTGCGCATACCGGCGGTGTTATGGGCTTACAGAACTACTTGCAAAAAGATGACTAGACAAACACCTTTCAGGGTGGTTTATGGCACAGAAGCTATGATGGTGATGGAGTACATTGTACGTAGTCTACACATCATGGTGTTCACAGGAACGTTGAATCGTGGAGCCATGGGGGAGCTGCTTGCGCAGCTGGCAGAACTTGAAGAAGACATATTTTTGGCTGGATTCCATCAGCAATTTTAGAAGGAGCATGAAAAGGCATGGCATGATCAACACATCAAATTACACACCTTCAAGGTAAATGATTTAGTGTTATTGTAGGACAACAAATTTGATAAATTTCCAGGAAAATTTTGGATGCATTGGGTGGGGCCATATGTCATCAAGGAGATTACCGATGGTGGAGCAGTTCAGCTGGTGAAATTTAATGGAGATCCATTCCCAGGGAAGGTAAATGGAAGCAAATTGAAGCCATACATCAAGGATCCAGCCAGATGAATATATGATGGAAGCACATTCTTTGCACTCCAGGCAGCTCAAAGGAGGCACGGGACTATAAACTACACTACTCGAATTGTAGAGTTGTGAAACTGGGGGACTACGTGGAAAGGAGGAATGTCACAGCATCAAAAGAAGCACGAGGGGAGCTGTGCTATAGGAGGAACAATCATGCATGGTAGCCAGAAAGCGATCGTTATAGTCACTGTTCATGATTTGAAAATGAAAAAACAGATAAGAGGAGCAGGGGTGGGGGCATTTAAGACGTAATTTAAATGCAAGATCTTTGAAAATATGCCACCAATCTAGCATTTGTTAATGGGTTTTGGGGGGAACAGTTGGATTTGAATTCAAATTTGCCTATAAATTATAGAGAGATGCCCTACGAAAAACACTTTTCATTCTGAGAGTTGAGGTGTTAAGCTATCAGTTGCGCATGAACCCTGCGAGTTTTGAGGCTTTGGTGGCCAGTTCAGTGTTTGACAGGTTGCCTAAGGAAACCCATGAGCTCCTTAATAGCTTAATGTCAATGCCCATGGAATTTGTAAGTGCTAGAGGATCGATGGCCTCTGAGGGAGCTACCCCTGAGGTCGTAAGGTTGGAGATGCCTGCCACGGTGCCAAAATCACCAAGGTTGCCTAGGCTGAAGCCTACACCAGCAGGAGAGGCTTCTAAGACGAAGAAGGACAAACAAAAAGCGACACAGCTAGTGCAAGAGTCACCATGGCAGTACCAGAAGAAGTAGAAGCCCACGACACAGGAGAAAGGGAAGGTGGTCAACCTAGAATCTGACGAGGGCGACGAAGAAAATGGTATGGGTGCAAAGGAAATTGGCATTGAGGGTGTAGAGCCTATCTCAAAGCTACTGGAATACATTCGTCCATGCCAGGGTAAGGTGAAGATCCCAAAGGACCCAGACGAAGGAAATTTTGTGCTTAATACACCCCTGCTACCAGAAAAGATTGCATCTGAAGGACTGCACTTGGTGTGTGTCCCCCACCTGAAAATTGAAGACTGGGACTTAGCAGATATGGAGCAGTTCCCCCACCTAGCTACTGATAGTTTCATGCAAAGGGTATTCTATAAGGATTCAGGTGTCACCACGCTGGAGCCAGTGAAGTGGATTCGTGGGGTGGAGAAGGTAGGATTATTGAACCTGATATGGGTACTGCATTACCACCATGCACCCATAAAATTAATAGTGATCAAACATTTGTTGTGCCTAGTGCACGATGGGTGCCTTTGGTTGGAGGAGCCAATCCCTATAACTAATATGTTGATCCATAGGATCACCAAGCTACCCCATTCAATACTAAATCCGGCCAAGGAATTTGGCAGAAAGGTGGGTGAGTGAGACCTCACTGAGAGGATGAAGGACAAGTTTAAGCTTGTTAAGAAACTACGCGGATACTCCATTTCAAGCATAACTGACCCCGTGGTCAAGGTAGCCACCCAAATCTTGGCCAGGAAGATAATGTGGAAGTTTCACGCAGATGAGGTGCCAACACTATTAGTTTCATTAGCGTCCCAGTGCACGGAGGGCATACAATTCAATTGGGAACACTACCTCTGTAGTGAGTTCCTCATGAACTATAGATAAGTGTAGGATCATAGTAAGACATTCCACTACTCTTGGCTATTGTTATCAATTGTGTTAGTTGTGTGGTAGTTGTCAGAGGACAGTCAGCTTCCTCCAATCGTGATATATTTTCCAAAAGCAGCGAATTTGGCTTCACTATGGGCCACGAAGGACGCTGAGCAAGTCCGCGAGAGAAAGGTCTTATGGGTTTTGATGGAGATGAGCATCAATATGGCCATCAACCACAAGCCAAGATTTTCACCAACTATCTTTGAGCAGTTGTTGGGATACACGGAGTTCAAAGCGGAGTCCACTGTATCTCCATGCGGGCACCGAAGGACCCAAAACAAAAATGGTATGATCTCCCATACCTTGCAGCGGATAATGTGATAGCAACAGTCCTTGATTGTTGGCCAGTAGAATGGTGCACGACCTTAGATTTGTACACTGGATCCAGTAAGTCCATGGGAAAGCAGAAGAAGGAAGAGGCCTGGTTGAAAATGAAGTAGATGGCTGAAAGACAGAAAAAGGAAGCAAAGGAAAAAGTCAGAGCTAAAGCAGAGTGCATCACTAAGGAGCATGCAGAAGGGAAGGAAGAAGAGGAAGAGCGCAATTCTGACAGAAATTGTTAGTCTCCTTTACCACAGATGGAGGATGAGCAACAATCTAAATAGGGTGGTGGAGAGCAGGAAAGCACTCCATTCCATGTGAAGCGGAATCAGGAGCAGGAAAGAGAAGGGTCGCGGAAGAAGTCCAAGGCTAGTAAGCCACCATTCGACTCGATCACCTTGACAAAAGGTGACTTAGATGACATTGGGGATAAGGTCAGGGACACGACCACGAAACTACTGCAGTAGTTCGAGCAGCAGTAGAAACAATCTTTGGTGGCCATTCATATGGGTATGCGCGAGCTGCAGATCCAAACTACTCAACTACAGACCAGTGTAGGGCAGGGCAGCACGACATCAACTAGTTTGGTGCTGGGGACCATTGGAGCAGTGGTGATGGTTCACTCCTTGGATCCTTGAGCCATCGCGCTACCTAATGGAGCCCTAAGCATGGAGCCAAAGGCTGACAGGGTTGCTTTAAGGAACATTGGTATCAACTTGGCCATGCTCCCAGGCAAATTTCTTCACACGCTGCAAGCAGGTGTGATCACGGAGCTGAGGGTCTGAGAGCAGTGCATGCTGAGTGTGACCAACGAGTAGAAGGATAAAAATGAACAATTGTTCATTGAGAAAACATCTATGGTAGAAACTTGAAAGAAGGTCCAAGAGAAGAATGAGCACACAGCAGCGGTGGTAGAAGAGGCGTACAGAACCGTTCCAGAGCTACATATCCCTAAGGAAGCACTGGTGGAGGCCAAGATTTGGAAGCTGGTTGCAGGTGTGCACGATGCCAGGAATGAACTGGCCAAGGTTTAGTTTGAGTTGAACCTCAAGATCACAGAGCTTGAGTTGAAAGCCCAACCTCCAAATCCACCAGAGATCAAAGAACAGTGTGAGGCAGTTGTCAAGGATGCAGTTGCTACAGTAGATGTTGCAGTGACGGATTGCACTGGGCTCTTTGAACTATCGTTGGAGGTACTCACCAGTCTACAGGAAGATCCTAACCTATAGAGGTTAAATACCGAGGCAAGGGAATTACATCAGTGATATGACGAAGCAAGAGCGATGGCATGCACTATCGTCATCACGCAGATATTGGCAAAGCTACAAGAAGCAAAGGAACTAAAGGAACAAGCGGAACCATCATAGCGAAAAGATGTAGTACTCAAGGCCAGATTGGGGCCTTGGCTAGATGAGGCCTATGCACTCACCACCACCATTGAAGGAAATTTTTCCAGCCTGTAGACAGTACAGTGGACGATCCAGGCGGATAGTGTAGGACCAACAACGAAGCAGCTGGTGGAGTAGGTTATGCAGGTAGCGACATAGTGTACTGCTGAAGTTGCAGTGGTGCAAGTAGAGCTGGGAGGTCTCCGCGACAAGATCTCCACATTAGCAGAGTGACTCGGGGGTGAGTCACCATATTTGTGTTGGGGGCCTATTGGGAACAAGTCCCCTAGAGTCAATTTTGGGGTTAAAAGCCTAAGTTTTGTGGCAGAATGCCCAAGTTTTTGTATTAAAGGTGTAAAGTCTCCACATTTTATGGTCGTGGAGTGTGAAGATGTAAAGTGTCATAAAGGGTTTCCACCCTTCTTTTATGTAAGTCATGTTGGCTTTAGGAGATCTACCCATGGTCCACGGACCATGGGATTGTATTAAAAGGGAAGTCTTAGAAGAGTCTAAGGCAGATTAGATTTGGTAATTGATGTGGATGTAATGGGTCATTAGAGAAAAGAGTGAAGAGTCTTAGAGTGGAATAGAGGCTTTGCAGCTATGTACACAAAGACCTAGGGTAGAAGTCCGTAGCTGAGTGCGCAGATCCTTGCAGTTGTGTACGCAGGATAGTTAGAGTTTGTAAAGAAGATCTGAAGCATTAATA
Source organism: Pinus tabuliformis (assembly GCA_031772625.1). Taxonomy (NCBI): domain Eukaryota; kingdom Viridiplantae; phylum Streptophyta; class Pinopsida; order Pinales; family Pinaceae; genus Pinus; species Pinus tabuliformis. Next base: position 302,424,213 of record CM062812.1, on the reverse strand, counting down.
AAGACAATTATTTTGGAATTACATTTCTTTGATCTATTTACTTCTATTATGAATGCATGCGATTATATTGTGATGAATATGGGTTTATGTTTTAATTCTATATTGATGCGTGAATCTGCATATTTTACTTTGTTATATGAACATGAGTAATAATATATGTTTACGCAAAGAATATCTTAATGCATGTTGAAGTTATAAGATATTAAGCCAATATGGGGAAATACAGAGGTAAGGGTAATTATAGAAGTGTGTAAGTAGATAAACCACCTGTATAGGGTCCGCGAACAACAGTCATAGACCTTCGGTGAAGGTCTAGAGGTGGATTAAGGGAAGTATATCGATAAGCCCTAAAGGCTTATCAATCTATGCGAAGGCAGAGTTAGGGCACAAAACGACATCACTACCATCTCTGGGTGAAAAAATTTGGTTCCTTCATCCCCCCATACTACTTTGGGTGAGACTTCAATTCACACTCTGCGAGTTGATTCTGAAAGGGCCAGTAGTGTAGGGATTTGTTTGGCTGATTAACGTTGAACCTAGGTTAGGGCCCACTAAACCAACATTTACAAAATAAATAAAATTCCCATGCAATAGCCTAAGCATAATACGTATTGAGATAAAGCCCATTTCTAGGCTATAATAACAATTTCCCTCAAAATCAATCAATTCATAAGCTCCCTTCTTCAAGACATGCTTAATGATATAAATATCGTACCACATAGGTTTTAACTTGCCTGCCCCCAAGGCATCCTTATCTTGGTCATAGACCAAGACAAGGTTGCCTTTAGACAAAACCATAGGTCATACAGACTTATCAGACTGAGCTTTCATTCTTTTCTTATGTGTCTCATCCACTGTAGTGGAATCTCGATGCTGCGCATCAAGATGTTCTAAGTGAAAAGGTGTTCTTCTAAACCTAACATGTCTGGAAGAAGTTGGACTTCCAACTTTAGAGATGGAATATAACACTCTATGGAAATGACATATTCCATACCATATACTAATTGAAAAGGAGTAAATCCTTTAGTAGTCTTGACAGAGGTTTGGTATGCCCATAAAAAAAGGATATAAAATTATATGCCAATTGGACTTAGATTGATTAATATTCCTTTGTAGGATTTTTTTGATGGATTTGTTAACAACTTCAACTTTCCCATTAGCTTGAGGATAATAAGGATATGAATTCTCTTGCCTAAATCCAAATTTAGAAGCCAATTCATACATCATCTTATTCTGAAAGTGACTGCCATGGTCAATGAAAATCTCTTTAAGGATATTGAAATGTGAGATAACTTGATTGAAAAGGAAAAGTGTTGTCATCTCACCATTGTTGTTAAAAGTAGGCATGGCTTCAACCCACTTAGTAAATTAGTCGACTGCCATGATAATATATTAATGTCCCCTTGTTGATGTCTAGTGACATGTTGTAAAGTATATTCCCCATTTAGTGAATGAATCGACAGTAAGAATGGGAAAAAGTGGAGCTGGATGAGTATGCATTTTACAAGTATATACTTGACAATGGTGGAATTTTTTGATTGCTTCAGTACAATCTTTGAAAATCAAAGGCCAAAAATACCCTTCACACAATTAATTTTGTGTTGTGGCCAACCCAGATAAATGACCACCACAAGCTCCATGTAGAAATCATTCAATGCCATATCGGCCTCTTACAACATTAAACAATGCCTTAAGATCAGATCAACCCCTCAACGATATACATATCATTGATAATGAAATAATTTTTAGCGAGATGATGCAATTTTCAATGATCACTCTTAGAAAAAGACTAAGGGAACTTAAAATTCTAGAGATATACTATGATATCTCCATACTAAGGATCTTGTGAGGAGATAAAAAAGAAAAGGTGCTCATCTGGAAATGATTCCTCAAAACTAGATTCTCGGTCACAATGCAGTTCCAAAATCAATTATACAAAAGCCAAATATTTCTTTGATTTTTCTTACACAAATTCAAGATCAAATTATTGCAAAATAAAAATCTATTTATTATATTCCCCGCCAATAACTTTCCTAGTGAGGGCATACTAAAAAGGATTGGTGTTAGCAACTACAATGATTTTTCTTAACAAAATATAGTGACAAATCCACTAGATAGAATTAACTGCTAGTAAAGCCAATTTCTCAATGTGAGAATATTGGAGTTTAGGGCCTACCAAACTACAAATTAAGTAATAGGTAACATGTTATTTAAAGGCATTGTCTTATTGATCCAGAACCATACCAATAGTAAATTCTACTACTGTAAGATACAAAAGGAAATATATGTTATAATTAGGTGGAACGAGCAAAGGAGGAGACGTTAGTGCTTTTTTCAAAATATCAACAAAGTGTTGAGAAAATTCATCCAAAATGAATGGAGCTCCTTTTTTAACTAAACATATAAAACATTTGGTTATCTCAGAGTAATTTATGATATGTCTTCGTAAAAAAATGGCTTTCCCTTAGAGACTTTGAAGCTGGCATATATTTAATATAGGAGGAAACTGAAGTACTGCCTCAACCTTGAAGGGATCTACTCAAATCCCTTCATTCAAAATAGTGAATCCTAACAACCGACCTGATGTCACAACAAATACACAATTTTAAGGATTCAACTAGATTTTAAAATGATGACATATTTCAATAATAAGGCGAATATGTTTTGGATGTTCTACTCTTTTTCGAGAGCGAGCAACTAGATCATCCAAGAAAGCTTCTATAACATGTTTGATGTTGTGGAGAGCATTAGACATAACTTGTTGAAAGGTGGCTCCAACATTTTTAAGGCCAAAAGGAATCTTCATATATGGAAATGTACACAAGGACAAATAAATGACATCTTATATTGATATTTAGGATGAATTTTAAGAATATATCCTAAGAATACGTCCATGAAGAAAAAATTTCATTTCCAACATACTCATCAACAATTTGATCGATAAATGGAGTAGGGAAATTGTCTTTCGAATAGGCTTTGTTAAGGTCCGTAAATTCGATACATACACAAATTTTTCCTTATTTGTTATCAACCGAAATGGGATTTTATACCCATTGCATAAGAGAAATAGGGTAGATAATACATACTTTAAGCAATTTTTCTACCTTTTCCTTAATAGTTGTCACTTTCCTAGATTTATAGGATGAAGCGCTTGGAATACTGGTTTTGCATTTTCATGTGTCTTAATTTCATGTTGACAATGCTACGATCAATCCCAAAAATTTCCTTGTAAGACCAAGCGAACACATCGTGAAACTATTTAAACAAATCGGTATAAATTTTATCCTCTTGAAGGGAACAATCTACTCCTATGAAGACATTTTTGATAATGTTGGGATTTTTGGAAATGTTCACCATAATGATTTGTGAGATATTATCCATGTTTCCTACGATGAAAATATGTGTTGGATCCAAAGGGTTTAAAATCTTATCAATATTTCCATGGGAGGTGGAACAAGACAAACTTAATTAACTCAATCTTCCGCAAGTCACGGATAAAATAGGACCAATGAAGCAAATCATCCTATGGTCTTTCTACACCTGTCATTGCTTCTATAATCATCTCTTTAGATGGTCAAACTATATTGAGACAATCCATAGCCATATTCAAGTTAGTTTCCCAAATAGGAACCACAAAATTATCCAAATCTTCTGGTGAAATAGAGATTGGGATTATGTCTAGCATTATTAATGGTAGCTTGATATGAAATTTTAGCTGTAGACATGGGATAAGCCATTCCAACAATTTTCCCTTCCAATGTGGTATTAGAAGAAGGAAAAGTCAAGGGATCTTCATAATAATTAGTTCTAAAATAATTTTCTCGAGGAACCATCTTGGATGTTGAATAAATAGCATTGGTGTTTAATGTTGGAGGTGAAATATTAGAAGTACCCATTAGTGAAGAATACATCCCAACTCCCAAATCCTCAATAGGTTGTTGAGAATTATCAACCAACAGGATAGTAGAATCAAAATATGAATTAGGTTTTTTGGGAGAATAGTCCAACTAATCAATAGTAAGTATTCTCCCATCATGAGGAAAACATAATACATGAAATAAGGATGAAACAACAGCTTGCATTGCATATACCGAGTTCTAACCCAAAAAAAGGTTATAATCTAGATTAGCATCAACTATTTCCACTTCCATGTTGACTATATTTCCCCAACTCAAATCGGAAAAGAAGGAAAAATCCCATGAGGCTTGTGAGAGTGTCCATCTAATCTAGTTAAAAGAGTTAGAGATGGGACCAACTCTAGAGACCTGATTACCTTCCAGCATGATATAGACATTATATATGTGGAAGTTCCTTCATCAACTACAGTTCAGAAGATAGTCTTATTTTGACACATAAATTTAATTTGAAAAGCCACAAGATGAGGGAATCTTTGTTTGACACTTGTAGTATCAAACATAATTACTCAAGAGTTATTTGGGTCAACTTCTCCAATCTCAATGGGTAATACAACCCTTTTTGCTGGGCACAATTGGGGTACCTCTAACACAAACATATCAGAAGGAATATGAGCTAAATATTTGACAATAAAATAGTTCTGAGGATCCCTAACATTTGTATTAAAAATCGAGCATTCTAAGGGTCCTTTTAGCATCTTAGGTATAGTCTCAATTATAGGCCTCTCTATATGAAGAGTTTCTTGAGAACCGGAAGAAATTTTAGCCTTAGAAGAATTCGGGTCTCTATAATCATGAACTTTAGTTGATATGCCAGCATGAACCTTAAGCATTATATATATATATATATATATATATATATATATATATATATATATATATATATATATATATATATATATATATATATATATATATATATATATATCTATATATATATCTATATATATGTATATATATATATATATATATATATATATATAGATATATGTATATATATATATATGTATATATATATATATGTATATATATATATATATATATATATATATATATATATATATATATATCTATATATATATATATATATATATATATATATATATATATATATATATATAGAGAGAGAGAGAGAGAGAGAGAGAGAGAGAGAGAGAGAGATATGAAATGGAGATTCCCCTTCTAACTGGGTGCGCCCTGAAGGAGTTCTAGGATTAGGATTCGCACCATTAAGTATTTTTTTCCCTTTGGGAAAAGGGTTGTTAAGGATAGCCTAGGAACTAGAAGAGCCTTGCATAGCTGACAAGAACTGAGCATCTTGAATCTAGGTGTAAAAATGTGTAAGATGATCGCCATTACATAACTTTCAGGGAAATTCAACTTTGATTTTGGGTTCTTTCTTATGCTCACCAGTGTTACCATTCAATTTATTTGTATTCCTCTTCTCTTCTTTACCCTTGTTCTTACCTTGTAACTTATTCTTCCCATTGGATTGTTGGTTTCCTTTAGGATTAGATAAATCAACTACATTAACCACATAAGGTTGTGAAGGAGGATACACAAATGACATATCTTGTGTCATCATAGAAGATTGTAATTACATTTTTTGCAACTGATTAACTAACAAACTAATCATATTAGAATCAATCGAACCTACAACCCCATCAACATGGAGGCCTATTTTTGGTTTGGTTAGATCTATTCGATATCTCGAAGTGTCAAGAAAAATCTTATAACGAACTCTATACTAGGAATAAATCAATTCTAACTATTGGGCTCTAAAGATAGCCTAGTCCTTTGCAAACACTCTTGAAAGTGACATATCCTTATATATCTGGCTATAGAGTCTTAAAAAACCACTCTATTAAAAATTCATCAAGGATATATGGCTTCATCAATATCTTTCTTCTTTTCCACTCTTAAATGTGGTCAGAAATATGGGTGTCCTTATCCTATTTACAAATGGCCAAAATATCAGCCCTGACGTCATAATGGATAGGAAACTGAAAGTGGTTAAAAAACATCATATCCAACTCACTAAATGTGGAAAACAACCCCCCTCTCTACTCAATACTCCATTTTTCCACATTCCTAGTTAGCGTGCATTGGAAATTTCTCAACCTAATTGAATCATCAATTAGAGATTTCAATGAGCACCATAGATGAAAAGTGGTTACATGGTTAGATGGGTCTTCTCTAGAATTCCCTTCAAAGTTGGGTATATCCGATGGAAGTTTCGTAGGGACTAGGGGACAAGATGGATTATACTGAACTATATCATTAGTTAATTTCAAATGATCTAACAAATTAAGGGTTGCTAGGAATGGTAAGCATGACAAAGATATAGGATTCCAAGACATCATATTAGGGTTCCCAAAGTTTGGAATGGTATATCCTGGATTTTGAGCAACACTAGGCTACCAAGGATTGCTCACAAAAAATCCTAGATTATAAGGTAGTCCTTTTTCTCTAGGAGTATACAGAGGGTATCCTCCACTCGATGTAAAACTTTGAGCAACAAAAATATTACCTCCTAATGGAACATTATATGTAGGATAAACTCCTTGATGAGGGTTCCATGTACTTTCTAAAGGAGGAAATTTTTTTGATGTACCACTAGTAGGGAAGGGTATACTCCCCTGCTGACCAAATAACAGAGAAGGGATACATGACCCTAAACAACTCACTAAAGGATATGTCGGACCCTACCCTCCTTGAACTTGGAACATATTAACATTTTGTCATAAACTAGGGAATGACATAGGCCTAGTACCTAAAGAAGGATTTGAAGGGGGAACATGTCCACTTCCAAAAGAAATACCTTGTAACAATACAAAAATACTAACCATAGAAGTCAAAGTTTCTAAAGTGGTAGAAGGTAAAGATGAAGGAATTGAAGGAATGTAAACAAATGGAATCCCATATGAAAAAGCACCAATGAAAGGAGCACAAGGTTAGATACCCCAACTCAAACAAAGAGCAGAGGTAGTGCCAAGAACTACTATGCTAGGCATAGTAGAAGGGATGGAAAACATACCTCCTCCTATGGCTGAAGGAGTATGGATACCAATAAAATCAATAGTTGTAGTAGTGCTACTAACATTGAACATAGTGAAAGAAGGAGATTTTGGGGGAATACTTTGGATTCAGGTACCCATGCATGATATAATGTAGGGAAGGTTTGAAGGAAGAGAATCTAAAGGAGTCCCAAAATAATCTAGAACATCTTCCTTCTACTTGGTCATCTGAATGAAAATGTACCCTAACAAGAATAGGGACATTTCCATCCAAACTACGAGCAAGACTAGGCTTTTACAATTAATTTTTCTTAGGGTTATATCGTTCTTTGCTTTGATTATTTCATTTCATTATTTACATATTAAATTCACCCCATAACATCATAAAATTCTTAGTGACATATGAAATTATATAGAAATAACAATATCATCATCAATGCAACAGAACATAAGGGAACAATAGAAGAAAATCATTCGCACATAGAGACACTAGAATTGATTGGAGACCAGGGAAAAACCCCATAAGAGGGGAAACCATTTCAAATTCTTCTTGTTATTAGACTGTCATAGAATTTTCAACAAAGAGAGAGTACAATTATCCAACTCTTCATTCACAAGACTATCCAACAAAATCAACCAAACAATATCCTAAATATTAACCCAACAACAATAATAATAAACATCATGATTCAGAGGCCTATGGTCAAATATCATCATCTACGGTCAACTGTCAGAAAAAAACTAAGAGTTTGTCGCACACAACTATTTCTCATGTCTTTGGATGAAGCATTCTGGCAGCATGCAGAGGGTTGTATGCATGAAACTACAACCAAAACGTTCATGTGGAAACCCTGCAAGTGCGAACCAAAAACCCTAATAGATACATGCATGCTCGGACCCTGCAATTTCAGACCTGTGCAAACGAATTCCCCATAAACTAATTTTAGGCCTATGCAAACCAAAACCAAAGAAGAGAAAATAAGAATGCTTGATGAAGTTCCCCAAATGAGGGTCACTTGACTTGTATTTATAACGACCCAAGGGTGTCTAATTTATTTTTAGGACCAATTTGTCCTTTTGAGCACATGTAGGATTCCATATTAAATTATGTTTTTTCTTCAGCCAAATTAAATTCTTCCAAGGGCTGGGAGGGGTCTTTATTTATGAGGAATATTTTCCAAAGGAGGGAATTTTTCCCTGACCTACCAAATTAAAACTCCCTCTTAGATAGTGATAAATTACTGATTGAAACATATGTTCCATCAAAATTATCTCTTTATCATCAAATGTGGTCTTTGCTTATCTATGCTCATCTATGCTCATATCTTCTCATCTCTTCTCATCCTTGATTATCTCTAATTGTCTGTGATTTCCTTTTCTCATATGTTGAACACTCAATAATATAAAAGAAGAATAATTTGACATTGGAGGGGAGCTTAAGCTACCATCCTCTATCCATCTGGGAGCCACTGCTACGACCCAGAATCTATTGATAATGAGGAAGGTATTATGGGACACTCTCAAGGTCCTATGGGACACTCTCTCCCCAAGTCATCTCATCAAGAAATATGCTAGATACAAATTAACAAGCAAGGATCACAACCATCCCATAATCAATGAGCGAGATACCACTTGCTAAGAGGTAAGGATCACATTTGTCTTATCGCATGTTGATATTCCCACCAACGACCCTCAAGAGTCATGTGGTAGAACACCTACATAATAATTTGAGCTTGGGTGAGATACTCAACTTACCAAAGGTAAGGATCACACACCCCTAAGGCTCCTCAACCTGTTGGCCAGACAGGGAGGTAAAATCCCAACAATCTCACTTGTGGGTATGATGCCAACTGGGCTATACTTTGCATAGACCAAGATAGGGGGATATACCTGACTTGTCAAAATGGACAAGGATCATATACACCCTATATGTCACATATAGGAGAGATACCTAACCTATTGCAAGAGTAGGGATCATAGACCCTATTGTCTAGAGTTCCCTCAACCCTGGGACCACACAATGCTTCATTCCCTTGTTGGGGAGCTCAACCAATGAGGAAGAGTTATGGTCATTGTTCTCGATCAACGATGCCCCTTACCAAGAGGGGGCCACATCCATCAATCCATGCTGATTTCTCTATATATCAGAAACATATCAAAGTGCTCATATCTAGTACCAACAATTAACCATCTCACTGAATAGCTCAATCACATTGCCTCACACATTATCAAGAGAATTAGTCCTCTATTTTCCTATTCATGCAAGACATTAAATCAAATATTATGTTAGAAAAAATATATGTCATAAAATAATACCTTATTCATCCTTTTTCCCTCTCATGGAGGTAGAAACCACAAGCCTAAGCTTGTCTCATACAACAACATTGTCTTAATACAAAAAGATATCTCAGTCCCAACTATATACGAGATTCTTTTCCAATTGGATCCCACTCTTCTTGTCACAATATATCACTTTCATATTGTGAACCTTCTCAAAAAACTCTTCAAAGGTCTTCCTTAATTAGTTTACCTCACAAATAACCATGTTAGCAACAATGTACTCAACCTTGGTCGTGCATAGAGCTACAAACTTCTATTTTCCTGCTCATCCAAGATATCATGGTAGATCCCGAGCTAAAGCAACACCCAAATGTTCTTTACTTATCAATAATGTTTTTCAGTTTAGTCAAAATTAGTGTATCCATACAATCATACATCTCTTATAATATATCTTAGGCCAAGATTGATCATCCAATGCAAATATTTCAAAATGTTCTCGGTGACAACCAAATTTTCACAAAGTAGCTTAGACATGAATTGAATCAATTATTTCACTACAAAGCATATATTCATATGGGTGTTCACAAGGAACATCAATGGCTCAATCAAATTTTGGTACTCATATGCAGCAACATTTTTTCATAATTTATTGAAATTCAATTCCATTGGGGTGTCCAAGGATTTTTATTCCATCTTTCCAAATCTCTCCAATAGATTCACAACATATTTTACTTGAGAAATGAAGAATCTCCAAGTCTTTTCCAAAATTATAATCTGAGAAAGTAATACATGATGCCAATATCCTTTGCCTCGAACTCAGAGGCCAACTCGCTCTTAATTTTATCATCAGAGGTTCATTACATGTTAAGAATGCATTGTTAACATATAAAACCAAAATCAAACATATACCTTGGACCATATTAAAGTAGAGGATGGAGTCAACATTACTTCTAAGCTTCACCATGTAACTGTCAATGCATACATACCAGCCTTGGGGAGCTTGCGTTGAACCATACAAAGCTTTTTGAAAACATAACACTGACCAAACCAATATACCCAACTTCAAACAAAGCAATATTGTGTAGTCAAATCAACCAAGTTTTCTTATTAAGCCTTAAATTCCAAACTAAAACTAATATTAAAGCCATGAAAGTTTTTGTCAATATCATTGTTAATTTTTTTTTTAATCCAAGTAGCAGGAAGAACTCGTACCCAAATACTAGGTTACAACCTTATATGTTGTCATGTCAACGACTAAGAAATATTAATCCAAACTTCATCAAGCCATTCACATGATCACAATATGAATCATTTTTGTCACTAAATGTGAATGCATACACCAAGGACAAGTCATATAAGTCTCTTCCATCTATTCATTGTGAGATTTCTACAATAGAAAGAATAAAATTCATTGCAAACTAAGGAGAAATCCTTTACTATCACACTAGATTTAATGATCAAATCAAGATAGATATCATGTTGATATTCATATTGCATACCCCTGTAAACACAATATTAGTCAAGACATTCACATTCTCTGCAATAAGTCAAACATTATGTATATAGCATTGTTCCTTCAACCTCCCTACACATAGAACTCTCTAGATCACCTACTTCAAGTATGTAAGTCTATCATACTCCAAGTGTGCTCATAGTTTCCTACATAAGGTTTCAGATTTTGTATCCTACAGGATCAGTCACACCTATAGACCTTCTTCAGTGAAAATGGGAGGCCTATAGATGTGTTGTCATTCTGTATTTTTGAGGTTGAGGGAGTAAACACATCGGACAGAATCAAAACCACTTTGGAAGCTGGGATCTAGCCCTACCAGCTTCAGAGAGGGATCTCTTTGCTTGATTTAGCTTTGTTTTTATATGAATTTTAGGCTAGATATGACGATACTTGTTTGTTTCCTTGAAAGGTTTGGTTGATTTGAGTTTTATAATTTCATTGGGCTACGAAGTCTATAAACTAAACTGGAGTTTTGCATCAATTTTTAGAGGAGTTCTCACATGGCAAGCTAGGTTGCAGTAAATGGATCTTTTCAGAATTTGAATGGATGGTGGAAAAGCAGAAGTGTAAGGTTTAGTAGATACCAAAGAGAAATTAAGAATTCTTTGACCTGACTTAAGTGGAAAACATTAAAATTAACAACAGCCAAAATAGGGCGCTCTTGATAACAAATCCTATTTATCACAGTTTATGTTGATTCATTAAGTTTCAGAATGATAGAGTAAATAAATAACAACGTTTAAATAATAAATACAAGAAACACATCACCATTTAACACACCACATAAATCATGTGAAAGGTCCCTGTATTATTGATGCTCCAGTACTTCAAAATTATAATATGCAACAGAAATTACATTCATAAATCAACACTAATACTTCAAACAATGAAGTATTTATAATGAAAATTACAATAATTCTTTACAAAATCGTTGTCAAAATGATAGTGTATTATTAGCCTAATTACAAACTAATATCATCTAATATTGGCAAAAGAAAAGGCCACATAGGCTATTGAGGAAAGCAGTGGCCCTGTTTGGGTGGTTTCTGTTACTTAGACATCCAAAATAGAATGCGATGTTGAATTGAATCTTGCACTAGCTACTGCGCTAGAAAAATATTTTACTGCTCCTGAGTTATTCCTTAGTCTAGTAAATCAAGTAACTCTTCCCATCTATTTTCATCTAGCACTGTTAACTTTGTCACCCTGCTGTATATTTCATCTACCTCTGTTATTTAGAAAAGGTTGGTTTCATGGTAAAAATATGTTTTACCTCATTCTACACATGGAAGTCATTTGACATGGTCTTCACAAATGCCTTTGCTGCCATACTCCGTTTGATTCCACTGAACTTAATGCTAATTTTGGTTACCTCTTTCATCTTCAAGATATAGTCCTCCTGAGTAATCAGCTTGTCATTGATGACATAGATACTGGGCAATCCCTTCTGCATTAAGGTTTCAATCCTATTAGTAAATATGTTCACATGCGGCTCCAAGGTTTCACACCTTTCCTCCAATTGGTCAATCAGATTTCTCTTAGTCAAGACTTTCTTAACTTCCAGAATGGTGGCAGAGCTGTCACTGACTCCCACTTCCTCTAGCTCATATATGGACTTTGAATTTAAGAACCTGATAATATTGGCAGCTTTAGTTGTCCTTTCTCCCAGTTTTTCCCTTCCTTGCACAATGGTCTCTGTTAGGGTCCTATAATAATAGGATTCATAATTTTGAATTGACTATGGTTATTCTTGTAATATCGTACATACTTTTGCTTTCTGCAAAAAAATTTCCACATTAAAAATTAAAAAATGTAAAGAGGGTATGTCCTAAAAGAATAATCAAAGGACAAAAAGAAAGAAAAAGATCAAAAAAGTGAAAAATTTGAACCCCAAAAAGAAATAAAACAACTCATGAAAGTGTGCAAATTCAAATCCCACTACTTTTTACTTTACTATGCAAAATAAGGTTGTGTGCAGCTTGTCAGAAATGCCACAATCCATGATGGTCAAATAGCTTAATCTTGACTCATTCATGTTTTAAATTTCATGTTAATAGATAGAGAATGAAGATCTAGCCAAATTGTTTAACCTTGGCAGATCAGTAGTTAGGTAGAGAATAAAAATGAGCTCATCAGTTTAATCTAAGCCATTGGAAGTTATAAGGTTAGAATTAGATAGTTTGCTTGTCAAAATAAAAGGAAATAAAGGGTCAACAAGCTCAAATGCACCCAATAAATGAAGAGAAAATGTTAGGATAAATAAAGGGTAGGTAGAAGAAAGGTTGCAAATGCACAAGGTTTCTAAGTCAAAAGCACATTTATCATGCTTAATCCTATGTTCATAAAAGAAAGGATATCCACCAAGCTTGTTTAACTAATTTCCCCTCATTTCACTATACCCCCACATACTTATTTGCTAATTTCCCCATTCTCCCTTCATTACTTATTAATTTCCCTTTTCCCCTCATTTTGACCTTTACCCCTTCATTTCACACATTCCCTTAGAAATTACCCTTCAAAAATCATCCCCCCTTCCCAAAACCATTTTCCCTAGTGTGAAACCCGTTCCCCATTACAAATATCACTTTCCCCCCTTATTATTTCCCTTTTCCCCTTGAAAACCCACAAAAACCCCCTTATCCTAAATTTTTATGCCCCCGCTTTATCTAATTAATTTTCCCACTTCATATTTCCCCAATACCCTTTTTAACCCACCAACCCTTGGTGTAGTTAAATAACCCCCGCCACATAACCCATGGTCCCAACTTATTTACCCGCTGCTCATATTATGAAACCCGACATTATGCGCTAATTAATTACAATTATCTATAATTAGATCCTAGGCCCCGCCAAATCACTTTCCCAATTCCATCCATGCAACTCAACTGTGCGATAGCCCTCCAATCTTTTACCCCTAGATCTGATGGTGTACAGCCATATCGTGCAGATTCATTATCCGACCGCTAATAGCCCAAGAGCACGTGACATTCTCGTTTTTGCCTAGGCACTATTCTGCTATGTGGTGGCACCAGGCTAGATCGCGTGCTCGTAAAAAATACCGCCCACCCTCCAAAAGCGGTATGATGGCCCAAAAAACGACCTCCCCACCTAAACCAAAAACTACCCACTGTTCATTTATAATTTCTACGCCAAAATGTGACCATTACCCGTTAAAAGGCTGAAAAAGCCCCAATTTGCTCTTTTCACTCGTTTTTCACTGCAAACTGCTGCTTAGCCATTTGCGACACCCTGAAACCTCTGCGACCAATTTGACCACCTTCTGTCACCTGAAGACGCTCCAGATACCCAATTGAAGCAACCAGTTGACAGTTGAAAGCTACAGTACCTTTTGCATTCACCACTGAACCCAGTCTGCACGTCAAACCATCAATTTCTAGGTATTCTTGGAAAAAACCAGAACGACCTTTGAAATTTGAAAACACATAGTTGTAATTGAATTAATTAAAGAAACTCTCCTGAATTGAGAACAAACCTATTTGTACATCCCAAACCCTCTTACAAACTGTAATTACCCTCCCACTGTTCCAGAGCTTCCAAACCTCACTTCTGAAACCACTCAAAGCCTAATTCAAATCAGAAAACCTAATTATGGCTTCCCAAACCTCTCTAGACATGAGACCTCTGCAAACCCCTCACCTGGACATCAACCACCTTGCATTAGCAGACCGAGACTTTCAAATAAAGGATATTGCTTCCCCTGCCTACCTTCTAAAGCTCCACTGCTGGAGTAAGGACAAATTCTTGAACCAAAATGATGACATTCACCTTTGGGAATCTAATTTTCCCAAGTATTTGTTTCCAGAAGTACACCCATTCCCAAAAATCATCCACTTCTTCCATGCTTGCTACATTCCCAATCAAAGAGACATTGTCACCCCTTACCAGCAATTTTTATTCACCATCACTGCAGAATCCATTAACCAAATGCTGCAAGTCCAACCAAGCCCAAATGAGTCCCCACTTTTTATTGAAGGCTTGCTTGACCTCTATACCAAGTTAGACCCTCCTAGGATAGCCCACATCTTCCAAACTTTCATCATAAAGGAGTGTCATACTCCTACAGAAACTCCTCCATATGCTGCCACTATTTTTTCTGAGAGAGATAAACAAATCATAACCATGCTCTCCTACATCTTAGGCTACACCTCTGATGAACATGTGGATGAGGTTGTTCTTGCCTTCCTTTCCATATTTTTCCCAGGAAAGACTCCTGCTACAATGTATAACTATGCTTAGTTCATAGCAGACAGAATGCATGAACAACTCACCAGGACACCAACCGAGAGAGTTTTCAAGTATTCTTTAGTCTTATTCCATATGTTCTTGTACTACCAATCAGGTAAATTCCCCATCAGCATCCAAAAGTTAGATACCAAAGGAAATCCAAGATTAGTCATCTATTGGACACCACTGATCCAAAAGTACTCCATGTAGGTTTTACCCCCATATAGAAATTACCTGCATACGAATTCTAAAACACATAAAATAAACAATGCGAGAGCATAACACATAAAACACATATACACATAGATTTTCCCCTGGATCCCAAAACCGGGACTACCAGCTTGATTTTTCATTGTGTTCCTTTCAATGTTACAATACATATTTATACATGCCGAAGCATCCAATACTATGGACCGAAAACCATTGCATCCAATACCATGGACCGAAAACCATCGCATCTAAAAAACATGTGCGAAAATCATACACAAAACCATAGGTGGGTCTACCCAACCTAACATAGGTTCCAAAACCAAAATTTTACAGGTATGCCTCAAACCACATGTGACCCCCCCTCTAACCCCCAGTTAACTACGTGGGCTAGTCGTGGAAAGAATATAACACAACCCAACATTCTCCCACTTGTTGTTTTCTTTCCACAGGGGGCCACAAGAGACCTTAGTCATTTTTCCAACCCTGAAACTCCCATTGTCTCT
Organism: Pinus tabuliformis; assembly: GCA_031772625.1. Classification (NCBI taxonomy): domain Eukaryota; kingdom Viridiplantae; phylum Streptophyta; class Pinopsida; order Pinales; family Pinaceae; genus Pinus; species Pinus tabuliformis. The sequence continues at coordinate 302,408,531 of CM062812.1, read as the reverse complement.
CTAAACCAAGAGAACTTCTCAGAGCTCACATATTTTGTCAATGCATCTACGGTATTCTTCAAAGTGTCCACCTTTACTAGCAACACCTTTTTGTCTTCTATCATATCCCTCACAAAGTGATACTGAACATCAATGTGCTTTGTCTTTGAATGATATGTGGGTTCTTTGCCAAGAAAATTTCACTTTGGCTGTCACAGTCTATCCTTATAGCTTCCTGTACTAACCCCATACTTGAACATAATCTCTGCAAAAAACTACTTCCTTGCTTGCATGAGTAGCTGCCATGTATTCTGCCTCTATAGTTGATAGTGCCACTACAAATTGTTTCTTACTCATCCAACTGACTGCACCTCCAAATAGGTTAAACACATACCCAATTGTAGATCTTCTCTGATCCAGATCTCCAGCCTAGTCTGCATCAACAAAGCCACAAATATCCAACACTCTGTCCAATCTTGGTCTTCCTTGGTAGCAAAAACCATAATCATTAGTGCCACTCAAATACCTAAAAACCCGCTTCACTATTGTCCAGTGCTCCTTCCCTGATTTTGACATAAACCTGCTCAATACTCCCACTGCATGTGCAATTTCTGGTCTAGTACAGACCATTGCATACATCAGGCTACCGACTGCACTTGCATATGGAACACGGGACAGGTCCTCTTCCTCGTCTTGTGCCTTGGGACACTATTCAGCAGATAACCTCACACCTACAGGAATAGGAACCTTCACTAGTTTACTATCCTACATATTAAACCTCTGCAGTATTGTCTCGACATACTTCCTCTAGTTTAACCAGAGCTTTCTCTTTTCCCGATCTCTTTTAATTTCCATGCCCAAAATATAGTTTGCAGCACCAAGATCTTTCATGTCAAATTTGGAGGACAATTGGGTCTTCAAATCCTGGATAATTTCTTTGTCATTTCCAACTAGCAACATATCATCCACATACAAGACCAGATAAATAACACGGTCACCAATTAATTTAAAATACACACAGTGATCTACTTTGCTTCTGGTGAAGCCAAGTCCCCATATAAATCTATCAAATTTCTGATACCACATCCTTGGTGACTGTTTTAACCCATACAAAGACTTATTTAACTTGCATACTAGTTCTTTCTTACACTTCACTGCAAAGCCTTCAAGTTGCTTCATGTAGATCTCCTCTTCTAGATCCCCGTGAAGAAACGTTGTCTTCACATCCATCTGTTCTACCTCAAAACCAAAATCAACAGCAACAGATAAAAGTAATCTAATAGAAGTTACCTTGGCAACAGGAGAAAAAATATCACCAAAATCAATTCCCAGCACCTGGGAATAACCTTTTGCTACCAACTGAGCTTTGTATTTCTCCACTTTTCCTTCTACATTTGTCTTCTTCTTGAACACGCATTTGCTGCCAATGGGTTTCCTTCCAGCCGGCAACTCCACCAGATCCAAAGCCTCATTTTTGTGCAAAGATTCCATTTCATCAGCCATGGCCTCTTTCCAGAGTTTTCCATCCTCTGAATCTACTGCTTCCTTCATAGTTCTGGGATCATCATTCGTAATAGATAAAGAAAAATTTGAACAGAAAGCAGATGGACTATACCTTTCTGGCTGCCTTCTTTCTCGAACTAATCTTCTCACAGTCAGAGTTTGTGGCTCTTCATATTCTGATTCCTCCTCTGTTGTAGGGTCTGATTCTTCCTCCTTTAGCTCAAACTCTATCTTCTCAGGTTCCTTTGGTTGGACTTCATGCTTAATAACATCTTTCACCTCCCTGAACACCACATCTTGGTTGTACACAACCTTCCTTGTTACTAGGTTCCAAAGCTTATAACCCTTTAAACCATCCTTATCCCCAATAAAGATGCACTTTTCAGATTTACTATCCAACTTGGTTTGTTTCTCCTTTGGAACATGTACATATGCATCACATCCAAATACCCTCAGATGTGAAAGAGAGGGTTTCTTACTAGTCCATACCTCTTTTGGAGTCTTATCCTCCAATGCTAATGAAGGTGACCTATTGATCAGGTAACATGCAGTATCCACCACCTCTGCCCAAAATTCTTATCCTAATCTAGCACCACTAAGCATGCTTTTTTCCCTTTCCATCAACGTCTTGTTCATTCTTTATGTAACTCCATTTTGTTGAGATGTATATGGAGTAGCCTTCTACAGTGCTATACCACACTTCTTACAAAATTCTTCAAATTCCTTGCTGCAAAACTCTCCACCATTATCTGTCCTCAGCACCTTTATCTTCTTCTTTTCCTGATTTTCCACGAGAGCCTTAAATTCTTTAAACCTATCAAAGAATTCAGGTTTCTTCTTAAGAAAATATATCCATGTATTCCTTGAGAAGTCATCTATAAATGATACATAGACTTACCTAGTGATGGAACCTTCACAGGTCCAAACACATCACTGTGCACAAGCTCTAATATCTGTTTTGCCCTCTAACCACCAGAGGGGAAACTCACCCGACTCTGCTTCCCATATACACAATTTTCACAGAAATCAAAATCCAAAGAGCTATTAATCATAGCTTCTACCATACCTTTACCATGAATTATTTGAAGCCTTTCTCTCTAATATGTCCAAGCCTTCGATGCCACAGCATGGTCTTCTCTCCAAAGACCACTAGATTTTCTGCTCCACTTTCAGCAACCACAGAACTGTTGCAATCATCAACAACTATGCTACCTTGCAGCTTGTACAGAGTTCCAACCTGAACTCCCCACATCAATACCAGTGCTCCCCAAACCATCTTGCAGGTATCCTTCTTGAACACTGTTTTTACACCTGCATCATCCAGCTTGCTTACATAAATTAGATTTCTGGCCAATGCAGGAATATGTAGAACACCCGGAAGTGTTCTAACTCTTCCACCTTGCAACTTCAACTTTACCTTTCTGCGACCAATGATTTTAACCTTCTTGTCATCCCCCAAGAAGACATCACCACCATCATATTTCTCATACTCACAGAACCACTCTCTATGGGGAGTGAAGTGAAAGGATGCACCTGAGTCAATCAACCACATCTCATGATCTACATGTGTACTTGAAGAAGCCAAGTACACATCCCCACCTTCATCTGAGGTGGTTTTTTCCTCTGCAAAAGGAGCCTCATCAGATCCCTTTCCTTTGTCAGGAGCTTTAGATTTACAGTCCCTTTTGAATTGGCCTTCCTTTTCGCATTTCCAGCACACCACCTTTATAGGTTTTCCTAGAGATTTATATCTCCCACTCGATGACTTATTTTTGTTTCTATTCTGGGACCATCCTCGTACAGACAAGGCATCACAATTCTGGCTCTCCATATTTTTCTGTCTCATCTCCTCCATCAACAAGGCTGAGACTATTTCATCAAATTGCAAGGCAATTGCATTGCTACCTATTGAAATAACCAGACTATCCCACAAATCTGGTAGAGAACACAACAAACTGATGCACTTGTCTTCATATGAAATTTTAATATCAACAAATACTAACTGAATTACCACGGTATTAAATGCATTCAGATGCTTTGTCACTGAGTCTCCATCTTTCATCCTCAGGTTATATGACTTTTTCCGTAGGAACAGTTTATTCACCAGAGACTTAGATTGGTACAAAGTCCCTAACTTGTCCCACAAAGCCTTCGTCGTAGCTTCCCCTGATACATTCAACGATACTAAATCTGAGACACACAATCGTATTTTGCTCTTTACCTTTAGATCCAACTTCTTCCATTCTTCATCGGAAACTCTCATTGGTTTAGTACCTGGATCTACTGCGATCCACTGATCTTTATCCACCAACAGATCCTCCATCTTGAGTTTCCACAACTCAAAAATCTGACCATTAAATTTCTCGATCTCTATCTTTCCACTGCTCGCCATCTTCTTTCACCACCAAAATCGATCTCACAGATCTCCCACTGAACAGGGTCTACCACAGGCTCAAGCGAAACCCCTCAACAACAAAGGCGTCCCCTTGAAGCCAAAACAGCTCCGATACCAAATGTAGGTTTTAACCCCGTACAGAAATTACCTGCATACAAATTATAAAACACATAAAATAAACAATGCGAGAGCATAACACATAAAACACATATACACAGAGATTTTCCTCTCGATCCCAAAACCAGGACTACCAGCTTGATTTTTCATTATGTTCCTTTCAATGTTATAATACATATTTATACATGTTGAAGCATCCAATACCATGGACTGAAAACCATCGCATCGAATACCATGGACCGAAAACCATCGCATCCAAAAAACATGTGCGAAAACCATGCACAAAACCATAGGTAGGTCCACCCAACCTAACATAGGTTCCAAAACCAAAATTTTCCGGGTCGCTGCCTCAGACCCTATAAAGTGGGGTTATGAGTGCGCCTCAAACCCCATGTGACCCCCCCTCTAACCCCTAGTTAACTACGTGGGCTAGTCATGGAAAGAATATAACACAACCTAACACTCCACTATATTTACTTACAAACACTTCATTGATTCATTTGTTCATGCTGTTATGAATATGCTAACCAGTAGCCCTCAGCCCAAAATCAATCAGGAAATCAAAATGGTTTTAAAGTTGACCAAGAACAGTAAAGTGGGAGATTGGTATCTGTACCAGAACCACACAGAAATAAGAATTTATGGATGCCAACTTGCCCCATACAAGCTGCCCAAATACCTCCCCATGAGGATATTTGCACTAGAATACTTTAGGCAGATTATAAATTCTGATGAAGTCAACTTCCTATCAGCTAGGAAGAAGACCCAATTCAAAATGAAAAATCAATTGGGCCCCTTCATTTGTAATACCAGAGAAGCTGGACCAGAGGCAGATAAGATTTTGCAACAAATGAAATTCAAGAACAGCTTTATGTGGCAGTATGACCCTCATGGAGTCATAAATAACCTAAGGCTCAAGGTCAAATTGGGACCTTTCATCCATCATCCCATACCATACATTGAGAGGTTTTCCAACCAATCAAAATGGTTGCAAAACACTCTAATAGACATGGACAGTACTGTAGTTGATGTAGAAAAACATATTGATACAAGTTCCTTTCTACAGGTTCCAGAACTAGGAGAACCAATGAATATTCCTCATATTTTACAAACTCCAACCAATGAAGATAGAAATTCAAAGAGAACCAAGGAAGAAGGTTCTAGTTCAGCTATGGAAACCACAGATGGACAATTTGAGATCAGTTACAGGAAAAGGCCCAAGCTTAATCCTGTAACTGAACAGGAAGACACCATTGACTCAATAGAAATCACTAACACTAACACAATGGTGGAAGGGAGCAAAGACCCATCAACTTTAGGAGAAACTCACCAGCCGTCAACATCAAACACTCAACTTATTCAGAGACATCTCAGTGTTGAGGTCTCTTTATTCACTAGGCCTGTGGACAAAGAGAAGGACATCAAAGATAGATATAAGGAAATTAACTTGAGGAATGAGAAGTTGAAGGCTAAGACTTATGCCCAATACTTCAAGAAGACACATGCAAATCAAAATAGGTTGATGTTATCCTTTGACATCAAAACAGGAAAAATGCAAATGTCATTGTTGTTGGGAAAAGTATCCATTCAGAATGCCCCTATCCCACTCTAAGGTGTGATAGTGCCTTAGCAACAAACAAGGAAAACTATTTTCGTATTCTTCTTTATGAAATGTAAACGAAGAGGAAGGATGTAACTAACCTGTGTCTTTCACTAGTTTGTTGATCCACTCGCTCTTCTCTTTGTTCGTTTCCCGCTACCCGCTCCCTCACTGGTCTAGCTTCACCAAATTCCTGCAAGATCACAGAAGCGAGAAACTACACAAAAGACATAGATTTACATTCATAACTAGTTTAGGATCAGATTTAAACTAAACATGCAAATATAACAAAGCATCATTGATACACAACATGTAGGAGAAACTCAAATAGTTTATTGATATGATAAGAAAGTCCAAGAGGAGATACAACCAAGTGAGTCTCGATCCAGCATCTACCTCCCAGCAAAGGAATCCCTTCCTCTCCTCCAACAAAGCATAAATCACCCAATGCACTAATCTCAATCTCAAACCAACAGCAATTCTCTGCAAAGTACAATATTCCAGCCTCTGGATCTCTGGGATGAGGGATCCATATATAGATGTAAGCAGAGAGGATGAGTCAGCTTATGTTTTGACTTGTGGCTTCTCTCTGTCAGTTCTTGCTTCCACTTGGAGGCTGAGAGCCTCTTACTCATCACTGGTCGAATTCATTGAGGCAAGTGTCATTGAGGAAGATTCTGGAAGCTTCCAGTGTCTGTACACCTCGCGGAATGACACTGCCATTTGGCATTTCTCGCTCAGCGCACCCTGGTAGTGCATTTAGGTGTGTTGCAACGCACCTAGCTAGTGTACTGGGGTGCATTGCAATGCAGGCAGCTAGTAGAGCATCTGAATTGATCCTGAATTGACTAGTTCTGAGTGGTTTTTGGTGGAGAACTTCTGGGAGAAGCTGTCATTGGTTGACCTTGTTCCTTTAGGGGCAGGAACAACTCTTTTAGGGACTTTGGATCCCTTGGATTATGGACATTTCATGCTCAATGCTGTAAGGCACAAAAATGTCTATAACAGTTGCCCCCTAAAGTATGAGGCCGTTTATCGGGTGAAATGCTTTATTAGGAGGATCCGAAGTTCTTTCAATGCTGGGAGGAGACCTGTAATAAGATACAATACAATACATTATTTTTCATAATGTTTTCATGATCTAGCTGAGGCGGGCATTCCCATGCTCAACTTTATAAATTCATTTTTCTGTACATAGAACAGACAATCGTCTGATGGTAGACTGATGATTTTGATGAAATCATCATCCTTTTGGTAGGATGATTATATGTGCTGCAATGCTGTACATGTCAATGTCTTTATTTATTCCTGAACATATATCGCAGCCCGGATGGATGAAACTAGATCTGGGGTCTTCAATCTCGTCCGATCTTCACTCTAAGTACAAGTCGATCCATGTGAGAAATGTTCTGAAGTCGAACATGGAAAGACATCGCTTGATTACCAGTCAATGATGTAAACTGTTAACAAGCACGAGAGAAATCACCGATAATGATAATGACCCTCAAGGTACTGCAGTACAATTCACGTGGTGTGAATAAAGGACTTGGCATCAAACACCACGCAAAATCTTTCGGTCGAAGGTCATTGATGTATACCTGTCGCCGGAAGTGAGAAACTTGCCATTGAGGCATGCAAGCTTCAAAGTACTGAAGGGGGTGTTCCTAGATCAACTTCTTGGATAATGAGCTGATGTCGACAAGAAGCGATCCGTCAAAGGAGGGCCTTAATGTATCCCACATCAGTGACACGGAACGGAGAAAATGATTTTGATGGAGGTGAAAACGATCTGATGATATATGGTTCAGGGTGGCGGTCATGAAAGAATGAAATATAATGTATGGTAGTGGATGGGACACGGGTGACTTCTCTGGATGACTTCTCTTAAACATATCGGCGACACTTATATGATGGATTGGTAGCATTTACCCCAAAGGTGGATGGTATGGTGAGACCATGGTGATGTGACCGGTGAATGAAACAACCCAACCCGACTCAGGCACGGAGTGGAAGTGTCATGTTCAAGAGCGACTTGCTACCAGTAAAAGTTCTTTGAGTTTCTTCCCAATTTTTCCCCAGTCATTGCTGACCAGTAACTCTTTATTTTTGTCAAGCTTGAGGAGGATAACATATGCTTGTTCTATAATTTGCCCTTCGGGCAAACCCATCGCTATGTTTTAACGAGCCTAGCGATAGTGAAACTCGTTCTCGCCTAAAGACAAGTTTGTTGCTATTAATCTTTTTAACGAGTCTAATGACAAAGATAACTCGGTCCTTTTCATTTTTAGAGAGTCTGAAAAGGTACGTAAAGATAACTCCGGAAGTCCTTTTTCGTCATCTAATCCCTTAAGTCCGAAAAAGTATAAAACAATACAGAAGGGATGAGTTTTCGATAGTTTTAACGAGCTGAACAAAACAAGCGCTCGATCCTTTTGTGCATTAATCCCTCAGGTCCAAAAAGATTAAAATCTAGAGGAGGGATGGCACTTCCGATCGCTTTAACGAGCTGGAAGGCCAAAACTCGGCAATCTTTTCATATTTTACGAGTCAGATGAAAAGAGCTTAAAGAAGACTCGTCTTTTGAGGAACGAGTGATAAAATGGGTAGCAGCTGATTCCAGGTAAGGGTTGGAATTTTCCAATCACGGCAGTGTCACAAGGATGGCTAGTGAAATCACTCTTCACAGCTGTTCCTCAAAATGGGTAACAATCAAATGGAGGTGAATGATCGGCCAATGGAAAAGTGGAGGTGACGGTGCAAACACGACCAAGGCTTTAATGGCTGATAATGTTACATTCACGATGGTTATTTACCGGAGGATAGTTCATTTTTTAACGAGCTTAAATGCGGATTGAAACACTTGCTCGATCTTATGTTTATTTTTTAACGAGCATGAACTATGTGCTAAAACGGCTCGATTTTATGTTTATTTTTTAACGAGCATGAACTATGCGCTAAAACTGCTCGATTAATCCAGTCATATGATAAGAATGTCTCATTTAAGATTCCATTTTTTATGGAGCTTGCGCCTTCCAAAGCTTTGCTCTGGAATCCTTTCTTTATGCAAGTTCAGAAACGACTAATCCTACGAGTTTAAAGGGTTAGAGGTCCTAAAAATTTTAAAAATAAATAGCCGCCCCTTGCTTGCACTCCAAAAGGTTTGCATGCACCAGGTATAAAATAGAGTTTCAAGGTTACCCCTCAATTTGCAGGAAAAACATTTGTTTAACCGGGAGAGGCCTACCTCTTTTAGGTTACCAAAGATTGTCTCATTTGCGCAGCAAACAAAACACTTCTTTGGCGATGTCTACCGAGATAGACAAAGGTGAGTGACAATGAGCGCCAAACACATAACTTTGACAAAAGAATCTTATTCTAGAACAACCCCTCTTCCAATCACGGACGGGGTACGGACTAGTCATATTCTCCCACGGAAACCTATCCTATACCCAAAGTTTTCCTGCCGAAGCAGACCAGGACGCATGCCCCCTGGGTTCCAGTCATATCCTTCCGAATTACTCGCGCTCATCGGGAGGACGGACCGTGGGTTGAGACATTTCTTGCGTGAAGAGACCATTTAGGGATGGTATATGACTATTTGCGATGCGTGATTCGGGAAATGAAAATTGGTCCACGAGCTTGACCACTCTTCCTTCGTGCGGAAAACACATTACTCTAAAGAGTGAGGAGACGATGGCTCCCATGCAATATATATAGTCTCGTCCAAGGAGTAGGTTATAATCCAAGGGTCCTTGAACGACCATCACGTTCATTTGAACGGTCTTCCCTTTCAATGTGATAGGCACATTGGGGAGGATCCCTAAAGGTCGACTGGTTCCTTTATCGAAGCCTGACAGATTTCTCATTTCAGGCAAAAGCGATGGCGAACCAAGTGCTTTCCAAGCAATAGAGGAAAGGATACTCACAGATGCCCCCTCATCAATGATGGTGCCAGCCATGACCATTCTGTATATTTGAACGATAATTCGGAATGGTATACTTGCTGGCAACCGGGGTCTTCCTAGTTGGTTCCAGTCAAAGGATACAACTAGGTTGCTTGGTGGTGGGACCGAGTAGATGGCCGGGTATCGCTCTGACGAACTTCCTTCCTGCGATAGAGGAATGGGTGGATTGCCCCCGTGTTCGTCAGAGTCTGTGTTGATGAAAAGAATCTGGATGGTGTCATCCTTATCCTCTTTAGTGACTGTATCATTCGAAGATAAAACCTTTGAAGGCAAGACCGGGTCAACTGCCGCCTCGACCTTTTGACTTTCGTCTGGTATGGATTCAGTTGGTTTATCTTCAATGATAGACGCTTCAGCTGACCACTTGAGCGGGCCAGCTGGATTCTCAACTAACGAAGGACTCGGCAAGAGTTTTTTATATCCAGGAGGAAGTCATAATGGTGAAACCGGACGATCTTCCAAGACTCTTTTAGCCTCATCTAAGAAGGGACAACGGTGGAGGGCATGGTTGCCTTCGCACAGTCTACAGGGAGGTCTAGCTCTCCCTTTTTGTCCTAGAACTTCACTTTCGCTAGTTGACGGTGTACTTTCAACATGGCCATCAGAGGTTGACGACATCGGATTGTGCAAACGGGGAGACCAGTCCCTTAGTATCCGAGGGATGCAAGGACAATCTCTGTGAAAGTGGTCTCCCTTGCAAATGACACATGGCGATTTAGGCCTGGTCAGTGTTGTGTGTGGATTTTCATTAGACGACACTTGTTTTCCCTTATTTGCCTTTGGCTCCTTCTTCTTTTTCTCTTTCTTCTTCTTTTCCTTTTTCTCCTTAGGAACTTGGTTTTTAGCTTTACCAGTCCCGTCACGCGAAGAGGAAGGAAGAGAAGAAGAATTAGAGGAAGTAGAAGGTTGGTGGGAAATTCTGGACTCGTCTAATTACTGATTCGACTGTTCAGGAATAGTGGTGTTCTGAACGACATTGGTTGAGAAGAGCCAGACCGGCAGGCCAATTGTCAGTCCTGGAAGCGACAATGTGGCCATATGGGGCACACCAACATCTCCCCAAGAGGAGAAGGGACTAGGATTTCCACCAAGGGGAATTCCTTGGTTGGTAGGCTCCATTTTCTCAACCTAAAGATCAACACAGGAAAAAGGGTATGAATATTCCGTTTAAAATAAATTTTAACGACGCTTGGACACAACTTGCTTTTTCAATTTTAAAGAGTCGAGAAAAAGCAAAAGATGACTCTAGTCTCCTTCGATTTTTAATGAGCCTGAAGTGACAAGTGCTCAGATGGACCTTTTCCGTTAAGGAGTCTGAAAAGGAACGAAAGGGACTGCTCTGGAGTTCTAGGTAGAGGGTGTGCCAAAATTTTCACAAAACCACAAAATACTTTTTAGGGTACGGGCGGTCAATCTTCCCGAATGCTATGTTTAGTACATTGCGATCAGTAGGGCGGTCGACACGGCTTCCTATGGATAAAGGTTTTATGCCTATAGGGGTCTCCCAATATATACTCGACGGTACGTGGGAGCACAATCCGTACTGGCACTTGTCGTCTCTCAGGAGGAATCACCCAACCATCAGTGAGGCAACAGTTACCAGGTTTTACGACGCCGGAACACGTCTCTAGCCTAGACCTCTATGTTGTGCGTTAAGTTACAAAGCATTGTTAAGTTCATTCAATTTATTTTAGGTTGATCTTTCTTAGAAGTTTGCCTTTTTGGATCACCACGAGATGTAGATACAATTCCTAAATGCAGTCTAAAGATGATAAGCAAGCTTTTATCTCTTTTCAACAATGAAAATCCTAGCTACAAGGGGAAAAGAAAGACACAATCTTTTCTCGAAGAGCGTAGAGCACACTGTAAATGCACTTTTCCTAAATCAATCCATACAAACTGTCAAGATGCAAATGCACATATGCATGTATTTGTTTTCACTTTCTTAATATTGATGCCTAAAAAGAAAGCTGTTGTACAAATTTGAATTCGATTTCAAGTGAAAAACACAAACAAGCTTCTTTTTCGAAATCAAAAAGACGATTACAACACTCTATGATTTTGAAGTAAACACTTGTTTCAACACTAGAAATTCACAAATTCAAACGAAAAGACAAAAGTAAAAGCGTAATCAACTGTGAACAACAAATGAACTCACTCCTAAGATCAAAACGACGCTTACGACAGGTCTAGATCTAAGGGCGACAGTATGACTAGTTTACTTTTGTAATGGGAAACTGCAAATGATGTAACAAATACACAAAAAACAAATACAGTTTCTTTCATACAACTGAGACGGAATTAAGGCAAAGAAAAGGGGTTTTCAGATAGGTACACACACTGATAACAGGCTGCAAAAATCAGAGAGAAAACTGAGCAAAAAGAAGCAGAGAACCACAGCTGCACAAGGCAAAGGCTGATCAGCGCACCCCTTGCACAGAGAAACTGAATTGCAGCGCAGGTAGCCCTCTCGGGACCTGCGTTGAAATGCAGAACCTCTTCACAGAGCCTGCGCTGAAGCAGAAACGAGAATTGTCTCTGGGTTCTGGGTCACGGTTTGCAGTTTGATCTATGGTTTTTGGCCGGATAAAAGCTATCAATTAGGTATAATTAGAGGGATGATTTAAAGGAGGACTAAGAGCTATCACAAAGGGCTGTTAGAGCATTTGTGGATCAGCTGTTCAGATCATAAACAAGCCCAGTGAATGGACTAGAGTAGTAGATCTCTACTTTGCATTTGTAAATGGCAAATGCAGTTCGATTCGGCACTCCTGAGTTTATGAGATGAACAACAATAGAAACACAAATAAACTAACTAGATACGTTCCCCAGTGGAGTCGCCAATTTGTTGTTGGGAAAAGTATCCATTCAGAATGCCCCTATCCCACTCTAAGGTGTGATAGTGCCTTAGCAACAAACAAGGAAAACTATTTTCGTATTCTTCTTTATGAAATGTAAACGAAGAGGAAGGATGTAACTAACCTGTGTCTTTCGCTAGTTTGTTGATCCACTCGCTCTTCTCTTTGTTCGTTTCCCGCTACCCACTCCCTCACTGGTCCAGCTTCACCAAATTCCTGCAAGATCATAGAAGCAAGAAACTACACAAAAGACATAGATTTACATTCATAACTAGTTTAGGATCAGATTTAAACTAAACATGCAAATATAACAAAGCATCATTGATACACAGCATGTAGGAGAAACTCAAATAGTTTATTGATATGATAAGAAAGTCCAAGAGGAGATACAACCAAGTGAGTCCCTTCCTTTCCTCCAACAAAGCATAAATCACTCAATGCACTAATCTCAATCTCAAACCAACAACAATTCTCTGCAAAGTACAATATTCCAGCCTCTGGATCTCTGGGATGAGGGATCCATATATAGATGTAAGCAGAGAGGATGAGTCAGCTTATGTTTTGACTTGTAGCTTCTCTCTGTCAGTTCTTGCTTCCACTTGGAGGTTGAGAGCCTCTTACTCATCACTGGTCGAATTCATTCAGGCAAGTGTCATTGAGGAAGATTCTGGAAGCTTCCAGTGTCTGTACACCTCGCGGAATGACACTGCCATTTGGCATTTCTCGCTCAGCACACCCTGGTAGTGCATTTAGGTGCGTTGCAACGCACCTAGCTAGTGTACTGGGGTGCATTGCAACGCAGGCAGCTAGTAGAGCATCTGAATTGATCCTGAATTGACTAGTTCTGAGTGGTTTTTGGTGGAGAACTTCTGGGAGAAGCTATCATTGGTTGACCTTGTTCCTTTAGGGGCAGGAACAACTCTTTTAGGGACTTTGGATCCCTTGGATTATGGACATTTCATGCTCAATGCTGTAAGGCACAAAAATGTCTATAACAGTCATTCATGCAACCTACAGTCCAGCAGCCAAAAACATCAGCCGACTATAGGAAAATAGATTTTGAGGTTTTGGGCAGGGATGTTCATCCCATTGACCATGTTGATTTTCACAAGCAGGCAAGTGAGATGATCTATTCCACCTTGACAAGTAAACTTATTACTGCACACAAGCTTCAAAGCTCATTCGACAACATTACAACACAGTACAAATTGGAAAAGGCCTCCTCACAGGCCAAATATAACAAAATCAAGTCACTGGAAGACTTGGTGATTGAGCTGGGACATGATCTCAATGATATCAAGGTTGCTGAGAAGTTGATAAAGAAAAAGAATGAGGAAATTGATGCTCTATAAAACAACTCAAATTGCCTCATTCAAAGCACCCATAGACAAAAGAGGTCTTAGAAAGCCAAACACATTAGGAGGAAATGATGGACCTTGTTTTACAACTTAATGATCAATTAAAAGAGATGGAGAAGGAGTTGGACAACTTGATACAACTGAAACAGGCTAGCCTTGAGACTGCCCCTGCCACTGTCATTCCAACAGTCACCACAGCAGTACCATCCACCTTGGCAACTTCATTGGCTCCTATAGCTCCACTAGCTACAACACTACCAACTGCCATAGCATCTACATCAGAAATAGGGTCGACAAGAGCAGCAGCTCAGCCAAGTGATTAGATACGTAAGTTGGTCAAGGCAATGGAAGACATGTCCATTCGGACCACAGAAATAAACAAGCTTAAGGAAAAGATATCCAGTCTAGAAAATGACAATAAGCTTGCTGAGATTATTCACAAAGAAGAAGTACAGAAGGCGACAAGAATGAATGAAAGGATAAAGAGCTTAGAGAAAGAGCTGACAATAAAGGAGCCACTTGGCCAAGCTAAGGAACAATTATGGGCCAATATCATTGACTCTGTCAATGATATTTTGTCATCCATTCAAGTAATCTTTGAGCAAAATGACTTAGTGAAAGAGGCTACAGAAGCCATTCAGAGAGTTAAGGCTAAACTAGGAGACATTCCAGAAGAAGCCACTAGGATCATCCACTTCCTTAACTCAAAAAACAAATATGAATTACAAGAGCTGGACATGCCAGACAGGACAGGTACCATACTAGAAGTAAAAAGGGTGCTCACCAAGAGAAATTTGATGTTGAACTTGAAGAAAAATGCCAAAGCATGTAGCTGGATATAGACAGGTTCATGTTTAAGTTTGATGCTATGAGGCAGAAAGGTCTGCCAAATCCCTTGGTGATAAATGATAAGTTGATGCCACAGGATGACTACAATAGAAGAATCAGAGAGGTGGCTAGAGATCAGGTAAATACTTCTTCTATGAAGGGGATGCCTACTGGAAAGGTTCTATATCAGACATTTGAGAACCTATTTTACCTCCAGCATGAGGTAAAACACCTTTTTGTGAACAAGCCCACTTTTGCCAAGTATACAGAAGCAGATGAAATTTATAGGAAAATGGTAAATATTCAATTACCAGATGTAGACACATGGGAAAAGTTAAATGACCTGCTGTAAAAGTGCACAGTAAAAGTGAAAACAACATAGTAGAAGAAAAGTGACAGGTCAGCCAGATGAAAGTGTATTAGGTGAAAGTGTATGAGTTTAAAGGTCAAAGTAAAAGTAATAGCTAGCGTGAATACCAACAACAAGGAAAAGAACAAACAACAAAATAGCAGAGCATAAAGACAGCACAACCAAATAAACAGGGACAACATACAACAATTGAACATTTGTCTCCATATTCTTTCATGAAGATATTTCTTTTCTGCTAGATTAAGTCCCAAGACAGTTTAGGATATTTTGTAAATTATTTTTGTATAAATACTTCATAAATTTGAAGTATTGAGGGTGGATTGCTATACATTTGTAGATTTGTATTGATCATAAACCTGAGGGTTATTGTACCAATTTTTCAAGTCAGCAGACTAGACTGAGTAATAAAGAGATTGTATTATAGGATTCATGTGTTGAGCTATTACAATGAAGTATTTTATTTTGTCAAATTTTTTACCTTGTTATGTATTTCACAAACTTGCATGTTATCTAAAGTGAATGAATTAAGTAGAAAATTATTTCAAACTTTGTTTAAGTACACTCTGTCTTGAATAGTTAATCATTTCTACGTTTTCTTCTGATATCCAGATCTAAGAATCCTTAATTGCTCTCCCATCCCAGTTGACCTCTTTCATTTATTTCATAATCCAGCCTAAGGAACCCTTAATTTCTCTTTGGATCCGATTGAAACCAACTTCACCATCCAGCCTTAAGATCTGAAATAACTTAGCTACCTTGCCCTATAGACACTGTTTTTAGAACTTGATCCAGTCCTGTTTGCTTGACATTTGACCACATAACCCAATGGTAAAAGACATCCCTCTATCCATCTAAGTAAGTGATCCCACCACCAAATCCAAATCAAAACCCAAGTACAATCATAACTAGCCTAAAATCAAATAACTAAAACAAAGTTAAATCATAAAGAGAGAGCCCTCTCTGAGAATTAGGAAGGCTAGATCCTAATCTTCAAAGTTGGTTTGTGGCTACCTCTAATCATTTATTTCTTAACAACTCTAGAGAAATATTGGAGTGATAACAGCCTTAGTGACCTTCTCTATTAACTCTTTATGTTCAAATATAATTTAGATATAAGGCCAAATCTCATTCATTGAGTCAAGTATGTTCACCCAAATTTTTTCCTTGGCTTGGGTAAGTTCTAGCCAATTGAAGTGTCTCTCTCTACCTGGGACAAATTTTCCAAAATTCTATGAGATTTGTCCAATTCATCAGTCCGAGAAGCTTCATATTTGGCCTTCTGGACTTCCAAAGCTTTGAGTTTTCCGTGCAAGGTCTCAATTTCTTTTTACTACAATGACATGTTTTGCAGTGTCTATGTCACCTATTCAGCACTAGGTGTCTGAGTTGAAGTGGTAGGTGCAATAGTTGTTCCTATAGATGGCAGTTGAGAAAGAGATACAACATCCAAGGGAACAATAGCCATTTTCAAGCTGTCTTGCTTCTCCTTTATCAAATTTTTTAACTCTGCTTACATCTGCCTGATATGTATGTTTTTATCAATAATCAGTTTCATCATGTCTTCTTTATAAGCTTCACCTTATTCAATGTCCTTAGTCATTGGATCTTTTGTAGCTGGCAGATTTAGTTGTTTCCTCAATGTTGTAATGTCCAAGTTCTTCTTCCTGATAATCTCCTCAGCAGCATTGACATCTTTAGGGACATGCCTTATCTTGATCACCAAGTCTTCCAAAGACTTAATCCCGTTATCTTTGGACAGGGAGGAGACCTTCTCCATCTTCAACTATGACTGTATATTTGCAAAAGAAACCTGCGATTTGGATAAGGATATGGCAGTATTAGTCAGAGTGGAGTATATCATCTCACCAGTTTGTTTGTTCATCTCTATTTGATCAATGGGATGTATGTCCTTTGTACTGAACTCAAAGGTGGTGCTATTGTATTCAACTGCTGATTTGGGCTATGAAGTCTGGGCCTCAAGAAAGGCCATATTCATTCTACCATGATCAGTATTAGACACTAACAGAAGTCTACTTTGTGAACTGGAAGTTTACTTCTAGAATTGGTTGTAAGTGTTGTTCTTCAAGATTTCATTCCTAAGCTTTATTTCTCTGTACCTATCAAGCATTGTCTTCTCTTTTTTTGTCTAGACAGTGTGTGATTCTAACTCAGTCTCCTTATGACCCTATGAAGATGAAGTTTCATAAGGAGATGTAGTAAACTTGGTGGTTTCCAGTGGTAAATCTGTGATGATGATAGATGTCTGTTCTTTAATCTCTTTGTTTACTTCTAGTTTGTGAGTCACCTTGGGTCTCTTTCTGTAACTTATTCTGTTTACTTCTAGTTTGTGAGTCACCTTGGGTCTCTTTCTGTAACTTATTCTAAATTCTTTGGCTTCACTCCTGGTTGTAGATGATGACCCTTCCTCCCTCTGCATTTTGCTGTTTTTTCCTTAGGAACAGGAGTCTGCAAACTGGAAGTGGACATAATCTACTCTTCATCTTCTTGTAAGGTATTTTTTTCCCATTCCAACTGATTGGCATATTCTTCTATGTCTGGCCTAGAAGTATGAATGTAGGGAGTGTTCTTATTGACCACTCTGAATTTTGAATTGATGCCACAGGGGTCATATTACCATGTGAAGCTCAAGCTGAACTTCATTTCCTTTAGTATCTTATCTACCTCCTCACCTGCTATTCTTGTGTTGCACACAAATGGGCCCACCCATGTTTTAATTTTGTATTGTTCCTTCTTCTTGGCCACTACAAAGTGTATATCATCTGAGTTCAACATCTTCCTGATGTATTCCAGTGCAAAGATCCTCATTTGCAGGTACTTAGGGAGTTTATAAGGGGCCAATTCACATCCATACACTCTAATATTTGTGTAGTTTTGGTACAAGTACCAATCTCCACTCTTTGCTTGGTCTGATAGATGCAAAATTCTTTTGATCTCCTCACTGATCATGGGTTGCACTGTACTATGGAGAATTTTCATATTTGGATGAACAAAGTCTTCTACAAATTGTTTGTAGGTGAACTCCTGTTGTTATTTCATGACCAATGAGGTCCAAAAGATCACTTGTTGTTGGTCCCATGCATCATCCAATTTCTGCAATGCAAAACTAAACTTTTCTACTTGATAATATATGAACATGTAAATTAAAACAAAGGTGTAACTGAACACCTTCTCTGTAGGAAACTTGATGAATTTCTCATGGATATTTTCAGTCAAGAATTGACTGAAATTGAAAATTGTAGAGGGCTTGTTGTCTGTGGAAAATGTGGAAAGGAATCCTAAAATGGGCTCATCTACCCACTGATCAGAATGATAGCCTATAATGTGAGAAAGGATGGAAATAATCTTCTTGGCCTGATCAGGGAAAATGGAAGGATAAGGAGGATTCTTCTTGGGCAATTGGGCATTCTCTAGCAAGAAAATCTCAAAAATTCTAGCTCTGGTGGAAAAATCCAGCTTTTGATAAAGTTGGGTGAGGGCTTCTAAGGAGAAAGGGGAAACATTTTCCACAGAAGAGGCCAACATCATTTGGTTAATAAATTTGGGTATAATGGTGAATATAATGTCAACTGTAGAGGCAATAATGGCTCTTTAGGCATGGACATAAAAAGCTTGGCATATTCTAGTAAATTCTAGGGCTTGAAATGTCAAAGGAAACATATAGTGAGGGAGGTTTGACTCCCGAAGTCCTATCTCATCAGTTTTATCAGTGTGTTTATCCTCTAACCAGCAATATAACTCCAGGAAATCACAGTCACAGAGAGTTTCAGTTATCCTGTAATCCCTGTCTGCTAATGGGATGTGATCTAGGTCTATAGAAGGTGGAATTAATGGATTAATGGCCTGATCCTGGGTCTTAGTTTTAGGAGGCATGACTGTAGTAGTTTCTAAACAAAATGAATACACAAAGGAGGCTTACCGGGCTCAGAAATGATAACAGTTTGTCAGGCAAAAAAGAATAGGTAGGTCAGTGAATGTCAGAATCCTGGTGGCGAAGAAGCTCTAATGGAGATTGCTGCAGGAAATTATGAATATCAGAAGAAAATGAGAAGTGAAAGATTGGAAATGACGGGCTCTCGATTTATTTAAACATTTTTGACAGAGTCCCGTTGGAAATGGCACGTGACCATTACTAAATGGTTACTGAGAAAAAAATAAATGAGAAATGGGTATTAAGCGGGAAGGAATTTAATTGGAGCAATGATCTAGAAAGGTGCCAGGCAAAGAGTGGTGGAGGAGGAGTGGTGGGGGTGTGGTAGGAACAGATACGTGATAGGAAGTAAGAAGTATCGCAGGGGGGTGCGAAATCACTGCAGCGCGCCACGTAGGGGGTAGGGCCCGGCAGAGAAACCACCTTCTAGATGCCCCCACTCAGCGGTAAAGGGAGAATGCAAAGGGGAGGTGAAAAAGGACAAGGGCCATGGATGGAGTATGGGATTGGATCCCGGGGTGCTCAAAGTTGTTGACCTTTAACCATAAATGACAAGCATTTTTTATCCTTATGCACTTTTTGATATTAGCTATGTCAACTTAAAATAAGGAAGAGTAATGAAAGTGGGAAATATTTTATCCATAGCGCACTTTGAGTTTTCAAACTTTAGATAAGGTAAATATAATTTTGAAATAATTTATCCATAGCATGTACATTTTCCTTTTGCTATATTCTCAGACTTAGGATAAAATTTTCATAGGAAAATTATTCACTTTATCACCTAGTCTACCTACCCTTAGCTAGACTAACATTCTTTATTTCTGTCTCCATGGTGCACTTATACTAGCAAATCCATTTTTATTTTCTTCTATGTGAAAAGAAAAACTATTTGACCTATCCCTTATTTCTCCTATGACCCAGATTAAACACTTGGGTCAATGTCATTTTCTACCTAACTAATGATTTACCCTGATTAAAGTGTTGGATAAACCTTTATTCTCTATCTAATTTTCATAAATTTAAAGAAGTTTAATCATGATTAAACAATATGATTAAACTAAAGCTAGTGATTGTGGCATTTTGAAAAATTGTTGAAGGCCTCAGATTTCTGTTGCCCCAACATGGGGGATAACCACCTGGTCTAGACCTTAAGACAACTCCTTTTTCCGTTTAAAGTGGTGGCTTTAACTGGGGATAATGGGACCCGTTTCCCAGTGTGGGTTTTAAGATGAGAGTGGATGGTTGATGAGCATTTGCAATAGAATAATGATAATATAAATGACCTATTCTATTATGCAAATCTTCTAACTAACTTATTATAATATAAACTCGAGTATTTATGTGTGGTATGCAATCTACATAGATATATGCTTGATAAGTGATAATAAAGATTAATCACACATAAACATAGATGATAACATATAAGATAATTTCTTTGAATAAATAGTTAGTCAAAGAAATTTATAAAATATATCACATGTATGATGAATTATATATATGAAAAATAACAATTTCAGCTAGGCATCATACAATAGTGCAATTAACGCTTAACAGAAAGAATAAATCTCACATACAATTCATGAAAGTAAAGTGTTGTCATTGATTAAAAAAAAACATAATCAATAATACAAGATAATAGTACCATATGTATGGAGTTCTTCTCATTTAACTAATGACATGGATCAACTCCTTTCTTCAAATCAAATTATCTCCCAAGAACACAATAGTGCATCAACAAAGGAAAGTAGTTTGATATCTAAAAGAAACAATCATGTTCCATAATTTCACCAAAGAATTCACAAACTTACAAAAGTGCATTCTTTACAAATGTTTTTGATAAAATTAAGGACCCTTCTCTAAATGCATGAGAAGGGTATAAATTCTATTCTAACTAATGTGCAAAAATAGATTATACAAAAAATTGAGGAAGTTTCAAACAACCTTCCTCCTAACTAGTTAACTAACTCTCAAAATAAACAGTGGCTTGTTGAGGAGAACTAAGATGATGATTTTCTTTTTGCTAGACTATCCTTCAAATCGCATATATCGTTCATTGGTTTGAGTTGAGGAGGTGCCCCAAAATGTGTCCTGATGTGTCCTATGAAAATCACATCGGTGAGGTAGCATCCGCTGAGTCGAATGAAGTGAGTAGTTAAGGGTCATGATCTGGCTATGTGGCTTCACAAGGTATTTCCAATACAAATCCGAGTCGATCTTGGTCAATTTTGTGATTGCTTCCCTTTGAGTCTCTACCTTTTCCTACCAGCTTTTATGCAAAGTACCTAAATCGAGCATTTCTTTTAGACTTCCTTCCTTTAGCAGGTTGGTGACAAACAAAGTGTGGTTCACTGCCTTGATTATATTCTTCGATACCCCAGCTATCCTTGCTACTACTAGCTCAGCTTACTTGATTCTTGCATCCCAATCTGTAAAAAGAATGTCTTTGTGTGTCTCCTTGATTTCAGGAAGATTGGATTTCCTTCCATCTTCTGTCTCCTGCCATTCGATGAACTCTAAGATTCTGGTGTTGAGATCAGTAAAATCAGTTCTCTGGTCGATTGCCTTATCTGTTAGCTAGTCGCTAGTGATCAGATAAGGAGTAATGTGTGACATCTTTTGGCAGAAGTGCTCTTTCTGTTTCATTAGGAGGGAATTTAGTTCCAAAGCCTCTTTAACGAACTCCTCAGTAGTAGGAACATCCTTATATCTTTCCATGGCTTGCTGCAATTCTTGGAGTTGCATGTTTTTAGTTGATATATCAGCTTCATGGCTTATTTTCAGGACCTCCATGCTCTGTTGCAATTGGGAAAGCTACTCAGCTGCTTGCCTGTTCACACTTTCTTTCTCTATTTTGAGTTGTTGCTCGAGCTGTGCAATCCTGTCCTCCTTTTCTCTCAACAAAGTAGAGACTTCAGTGGCTTTGTCCATGGTGGCCATTGCATATGCTCTTGTGAATTGTGACAATCTAGTCAAGTTTTCAGTTGGGTTGAAAGTAATTTCCCTCCAAACTATGTCCCTTGGCTCATTTCGAGGTGGGAGCTCAAGTGTTTGTACCCTTTTCCTTTTTCTTTGTCTTCTTACTACATCCTTGTCGAGCGGGCTATAGAACACATCAAGTGCAGGGATTTTTGTCACTTTCAAGATGATCTCTAATGTGGGCAATGCAAGGATAATCTCAGTCTACTGGGATGTTGTGACATGCTCATCCATAGGCTTGAAATGCTCATCCATGGGTTTGTACTGCTCATCTATAGACTTGGACTCTATATTATCTTGAATATGCAGAGGAATTTGATACTCCATTGTCTCTTAGGTATTTTTCGTTTTGGGAGTGTCTTGGAGTTTCTGATTAAACTGATCCCACTCCTACTCCAAAATGTTGCCTTTCACCTCTGAACTGATTTCTTTAGGTGGGGTGCTCAGAACCTATTTCTTAACTGACTTCCTGTTGGACTCTATTGTATTATCTGTCTCTTGGGCCTTCCCCGTATCTGGTGTTTTCTCAATATTCACCTAAGACGCTATGCGAGAACTAGGTCCTTCATTGTTAACAGTCACACTTGATGTAGGCTTATCTTTGATCTTAAACAAGTGCATTGGGATTACTTCGAGCCTTTCAATTCTTAATTCCCAAAATCTTTCAAAATTTTCAGGATGTAGGTTCTCTTTAGCCCATTTGAACGCTTGTTCAATGGACTCAATCGACTGTAACAGGTCTTCAAAATCATTATCCTCATGGTTGTATGGCTTGAGCTTTATTGAAATAGTGATGTTATGTGCTACCTTGTCTGGATCAAATTTCCTTTTCGGCAATGTATGAAGCTTGAGGGCTTCCATGTTTAGTGACTCCTTAATCGCATGATTAAAATTTGTTAAAGCAAAAGAACTGCACTTGACAAGAAAAGAGGGCCATAATAACTTCTTGTTTTCTTTGAGGACTTTAGTTAGGCCTTTTCCCATGGTCTGGTGGGTGATTTCCCTTGCTAACAATTTATCAAAAACATACAAAGGAAGGACATGTGGGTCAGCTATGCTACCAAAAACCCTAATGTAGGTGAACCATTCTTCAATAAAATATTTGCCGAAAGCTAGAAGGTCTATTGCGGTTTCTTAGGAAAACCTGGGGGCTTTCTTATTGAAAATTATTTGATGCAGGGGCAAAATAACAGAATGACATATTTTATAGAAATGGGGTATATAATGGGATTCCCATATTTTCTTATGACTGAGATGGATAGGGTAGGGGTCTTGTAAGGTCCATTTCCAACCCATGGTCAGAAATGTAGTGCAGAAACAAATGGCATCCATAATGTACGCACTAAAATAGAACGGGGCAAGGTTCTCTGGAGAGGAGGATCTCTTCTGTCGATATTTGATAATGAAGGCGGCTAGGTTATCAAATAGGATGGTGGTCCAATTCATGATGTTGGAATTAACGCAGGCATCAATCAAAGGAATCCATTCTATGGAAAACTTAGAACTATTTGGCAACCCATATAATCTACATAACATAGCAGTTGCATAGTTATAGGGTTTTGTCAAAGAGGCTATAACATACATACCTGATTTGTCAAATTTGAATTTGTTGTCCAATACTCTCCATCCCTAAATCAGCTTGAAGGGGTTTGGGTTCTTCTTTGCGAAGCTATCCATGTATGTCTTATCATATATATCCTAAGGATCATGTATATGATACATTTTCTTCATGTCCTCTGCTCTGAATGATCCCATGAGTTCATTTCTTGAATTCCTGAATTGCCTATCTTCAATGGTGAGGATTTTGACCACCCACCTAATCATATCCGTGTATGGGAGGATTTTAGCCCTCACTCCTATCCTATGTAGGAAATAACATGCAACATCCTTGAATTGAAGCCCCGAAAGTCTTGTTGAGTTAGCTGTTGCTCTTGTAATATTGGGACGCTCATCCTCAAGCCTATTGTAAATGACCTCCCAAGTTGTTGCTCCTCCGTCAGAGCTGTAGACTGTATCAAAGAATATGGGAGCCATCTCTGTAAACTCAGATTCAACAATTCTCTACTTTTTCTGTTTCTGCATCACCTTCCTCAATGACATGTCTTTTGTAGCTTACCTGAAATAGACAAGATATATCAGCGCAAACAATATCGGGCAATTAAGATTGAAATCTAATATGAAATGACCTTGGATCATGAGAAACGTTTAATGAGATACTCAAAGTTAACTACCCATAACTTGGAAAATGATTAGCTCTCTGTTATTGGGAAAACTGGTGTCCATTCAGAGCTACTAGTCCCACTAAGATGGGTGGCTATCTTAGAAACAAACAAACTAAAGTCACTTGTGTTTTCCTTTATGAGAAATAGATGAGAGAGAAGCAGAGAGTACCAACCTCAGTCTTTCGCTAGTCTCCTTGCTCGTTTCCTCTCTCCCTTGATAGAGCTTTTGCCACTCCTTTCTCACTTGTCCCGCTTCAAAGAACACCTATAGATTCAAGGCAGCAAAATGCCATCAAAGCGTAGAGATCTATAACCATAAACAATGTAGGATCAGATGTACATTAACCATATAAATACATATACAAATACAAGATTCAGAGATATACAAGCATATGGAGGAAAACTCAAATAGCTTTATTGATAGAAGTAGTAGAAGAGAGGATTACAACCAGGCTGTCTGATCTAGCATCATCCTCCCAACATGAAATCCCTCTTCACCTCATACAAAGCAAGATCACCCAACAATGTCTTCAAAGAGAAACCAACAACACTTCCTTGCAAATTACAAAATTCCAGCCTTTGGATCTCTAGGATGAGGGATCCATATATAAATGTTTGCAGGAGAGTGAGTCAACTTCTAGGATTCTGATTAGTGTCATTTCACTGATAGTTCTTGATTCCACTTGGAGATTTCAGATCTCTTACTCATCCCTAGGTGAATTTAGAGAGGCGAGTTCCATATGAGCAGTTTCTAGAAGATTCTCTGGGTTTCCACCTAGCAAACTGCTTCTGCCATTTGTCTGCTCTCACTCATCGTAACCTACAGAAGGGCTTTCCAGTATGCATCACACCCCCCATGTGTAATAGGTGAGAAGCATCGCACCCTATGCATGGAGCAGTCTATATGGTCCAGTTTTGACCAGTTCTGAGTAGTTTTTCATGGAGAACTTCTGGGAGATGATGTAATCAGCTGACCTCGTTCCTTTAGGGTATAAAACAACACTTTTAGGGGTTTAGAAGCCCTTGGTGTATGGACATATGTGATTGAGTTTGTAGTGCCCAAATATGTCTATAATAGTTGCCCCCTAAAGCATGAGGTCGTAAATATTTTGATGTCGAGTGAAATGCTTTATAATGAGGATCCAAGGTTTTTCGAACTAGAAGGTGTCCTATAATAAGATACAATACAATACTTTATCTTCATAATATTTTGATGATCTAGCTAAGGCGGGCATTCCCATGCTCAGCTTTATAAATTCATTTTCATGTACATAAGACAGATAATTTTATGTGTGGCAAACTGATGATTCTGGCAGAGCCATCATCCTTTAGTTTGGATGATTCTCTGTGCAGCTATGATGTACATTTGATGTGTTTATTTTCCTAAATATATCGAAGCCCGGATGGATGAAACTAGATCCGAGGTCTTCAAACTCGTTCAATATTTTCCCAAAGTACAAGTCAATCCATGTGAAAAGATGTTATGATGTCGAACATGGAAAGACATCGCTTGATTACCAGCCAATGATGTAAGCTTTTAACAGGTGCGAGAGGAATCACTAATAATGATGATGACCCTCAAGGTACTGCAGTAAAATTCATGTGGTGTGAATACATGAGTTGATGTCGAACACCACGTAAAATCTTTCAGTCAAAGGCCATTGATGTAAACCTGTCGCTGGAAGTGAGAAACTTGCCATTGAGGCATGCAAGCTTCAAAGTACTAGAAGGGTTGTTCCTATGTCAACTTCTTGGATAATGAGCTGATGTCGAAAAGAAGTGACCCATCATAGGAGGGCCTTAATGAATCCCACATCTATGACACGGAACAGAGAAAATGATTTTGTGGAGGTTAAAACGATGTGATGATATAAGGTTCAGGGTGACGGTCATGAAAAAATGGAGAGTGAAGGTATTGCAGTAGATGAGACGTTAGCTAGGTTGGTGAATTCTCTGAGCGACTTCTCTTGAACATACTGGTGACATTGACATGGATTGGCAGAGTTAACCCCAAGGTGGATGGTACGCTGGACGAATGGTGATATGACCAGTGAACTGAATAATCCAACTCGACTCAATCATGGTGACGAAGTGAAAGTTTCATATTCAAGTGCGACCTGCTACCAATGAAGCTTTCCAAGTTTCCTTCCCTTTTTCCCAAGTCATTGCTGACCAGTACCTCTTTATTTTTTTCAAGCTTGAGGAGGATAATATATGCTTGTTCTATAATTTTCCCTTTGGGAAAACCTGTCACTATGTTTTAACGAGCCTAGTGATAGTGAAACTTGCTCTTGTCTGCATGGACAAGTTTGTCGCTATTGTTTTAATGAGTTTAATGACAAAGATAACTCGGTCCTTTTCAATTTTAGAGAGTCTAAAAATGGATGGAAAGGAAAATCCAGTGGTTCTTTTTCGTAATGTAATCCCTTAAGTCTGAGAAAGTATAAAATAATATGAAAGGGATGACTTTTTCAATAGTTTTAACGAGCCGAACAAGACAAACGCTCGATCTTTTTGTGTAATAATACCTCAGGTCCAAAAACACTTCTGATCGCTTTAACGAGCTGGAGAGGCCAATTGCTTGGCAATATTTTCATATTTTACGAGTCAGATGAAAAGATATTAAAGGAGACTCTTTTTTTGAGGAACGAGTGATGTTTTCTGGATAGCAACCAGTTCCAAGTAAGGTTTGGAACTTTTCAATCACAACAGTGTAAAGAAGGTGGCTAATAGAATCACTCGTTGCAGTTGTTCCTCAAAAGGGTAAACAATCAAATGGAGGCATATGATCGGCTAAAAAAAGTGGAGGTGATGGTAAGAACATGAACAAGGTTCAAAAGCTGATAATTATGCGATCGCAAAGATTATTTACTGAAGGTGGGGTTCATTTTTTAATGAGCTTAAACTCTATGGGAACACTTGCTCATCGCTAGGTTTATTTTTTAACGAGCTTGAACTTTGCGTAAAACTGCTCATGGCTAGGTTTATTTTTTAACGAGCTTGAACTTCGCGTAAAACTGCTCGTGATAATAGTCAAAGATGTTGATTTCACCATTAACACTATGTTCTTTTGACGGTCATGCTGCCTGTTCAATTACTCCATCATATTGATTAGAAATGTCAATACATGCTTGAAAAATGAGTCAAACAACCATATTTTACTTGAACTACATGAATAGTGACATAAAAATAGTTTTTACCTCTCATTTTTACCATTTCATTCAAATTTGGGATTTTTGGAGCTTTGGAGGTGTTTTCCCCTGTGATTTTCACCAGCTGATTCTGGGAGATTCTATGAACTATTTTCGGCATCATCCGGACCAGGTAGGAGCTAATCCTGAGCTCTTCAATTGCATTCTTTCCTTTTCTAATTTTGAGCATGTTTTCATGTTCTTCTGGGCCTCTGGGGTTTGAACAATTCGTTCTCTCCCCATCACACCCAATGTACATCAAAAGGTGTGATGCATACTGAGCTATCCATTGGCCAGTCAGGATGCATCTCACCCAGTACACAACTAGGGTGTGATGGGCACAAAAAGGAAAGTTTATGCACTATTTTTTCATGGAAATTTTGCCTGTTTTTGCCTTAATCAAGATCGTAATTCTTCTCTTGTTTGTTTTGCAAAGATTCTTGGATCAAGATTGTTGTTACATGGCATGAACACGAGCATGAAGAAGAGGACATGATTACTTTACATGATCTGGGTATGGTGACTGCTTTGCAGAACTATGGTTTGCTCAAATTCTTCCGCATATCCAGCATGAGGTAACAAATCAATTTGTTGCAATATTTCCTTGATGCATGGGATCCTACCAACCAAGTGTTCCAGATTCGAGGTAAATCCATCCCTTTGACAGTTGAGGATATCTACTTCTTGACCGGTTTATCGAGGCGTGGTGCCCCTCTCTCACTATCGAGATCCGCCCATGGAGGTGAATCTGTGAGGGATTATATTCACCGATTCTGTAGAGATGGATCTCAGTCAAGCAGGGATGGAAAGATCAATATTCAAGATGTCACTGATTGGTCCTTGAGGACTATTTTATTCACCTTCACTATATTGGCTGGTAGTGCGGCTCTTCATTTTGCCAATAGGTCCTATATGCAATACACTCTGGAATGCCTTGAACCAAAGGTATTCAACTGGTGTGATGCAGTACTTCTGGTCATAAAAGAACAGCTTACCAAGATGAAGAACGGAAGATCTAAAAACTTTGGTTATGCTTCTATTCTAAATGCTTTCACCTTGGAGAAGATCCCACTGATGCAACCACAGTACATTTCACTCGGACCGCCAGTACCGACGAAACCACAGATGCAAATATGGGTCGATCTTATGGCCAGACATGTTGGTCAGTCGCAGATTTCATTCTCTGATGCCTTCTTTGAGTGGTTCAACCGTTTGGAGATGGTCTTTGCTGAGTATCCATATGCTGGGATGGATTTCTGGGGTGACCAAGATTTGGTGTTGCCAACTAGCGAGCAGTGGGGTGTTATAGGTAAAAAAATCTGACCATATCTTTGTTTATTGTTTTTATAATGTTCTTATGTCTTTTGAAGGTTATCAAGACTAATCAAACTCATATATTCATGCAGATATTGGACCAATGCGACCAGCAGTGCGCCCGAGGGTAGCAGCTATCGTTCCAGCAGGAGAGGCTGTAGGGAGGGCTATCCTTCGCGATCTGGACGTAGCCGAGACCCTTGCAATATTGTAGGATCAAGGGTCTCACCCTTGGTATTCAGGATGTGAGGACCGACAAGTTACCTCTGAGATTATAGTGCCATACTATTGGTGTGTCGAGTCGATGGACTAGGCTCTTACTTATGATCACACAGACGGTGACTTTTTATCACCAGCACCATTAATCTAGGGTGCTTTTCTACA
Organism: Pinus tabuliformis; assembly: GCA_031772625.1. Classification (NCBI taxonomy): domain Eukaryota; kingdom Viridiplantae; phylum Streptophyta; class Pinopsida; order Pinales; family Pinaceae; genus Pinus; species Pinus tabuliformis. The sequence goes on along the minus strand of CM062812.1, from coordinate 302,379,522 downwards.
TTTTGAGTTTTTGGGTCATGTGACCGATTTTGTCTTGGACATAGAACATCTTTGATAAACTATAAACAGTTATATATATTTTTTATTTTTGGAGCTTTAATTTGGTTAAGTTATATGATCTTGATGTAAATGTTGATTGAAATGCTTTCTTTTATAAATGCTGCAAATGTCTATCTAACACATAATTTTCTAATGAATTGGTTAATGTGTTTAAGTTTCTAGAAATGTGTTGATATTGAATAGAATCAAATTGCCTTTCCAAAATCCTAACCCTTAGGAACATACGATAGATAGCTGGATTTCGAACAGAATATATGCGAGTAACTTGTAGGATGACAAGTTGTGAGTCTAGCCTAACAAAAATTCGGCATTAGCCACGTGCGATGGCATCAGAGAGAAGTTCTATCAACGCGCTATACTCAGTGATGTTGTTCGTTGATCGACTAATACACACTCCTCTGAAACTCACTAATTCGATGCTTGGAACAAAATGGCCCAGGCTGCAGAAGATAGGTTCTGCGTACTATGACTAGCTCCATTGGCATATCCAACGAATGATTCCAATAGGTTCAACATCTGCACCAGATGTAAAAGTGGATTACCTAACCAAAATGATCACTCTTGATGAAAAAAAAATGTAACAAAAGCATATAAAGAGGTTACTATACTTAGTCAAGCATAGTAACACTTAAGGTACAACCCGTTTCGGGGTTGCGCCAGTGGAATTCCATCGTAATCTACTAGCTTGTAGGCTCCCTTTGCTAACACTCATTTAATAATCTAGGGACCCATCCACAAATATTGGAACTTATCCGCTCCTAATTTATCGGATTCCTGATCGTAAAGCAAGACCAGGTCACCTTCTGAGAAGACAAGGGGTTTGACGTTGTCAAATTGCACCTTCACTCGTTTCTTATGGGATTCGTTAGCTAAGGTGGCGTCACGACGGGTTTCATCCAATCAGATTAGTTCCAAGAAAAGAGCCTCTTCCTCTGAGGTTCCAGGGAGAAGTTCTATTGCGAGCTCAAGAGATGAAATCTCACATTGAATTGGTAACACAGCTTCCATGCCATACACCAGCTGAAAGGGTGTAAACTCGGTCACATTTATTACCGAGGTTCTGTATGCCCACAAGGCTGAGTATAGGATTAGGTGACAACTCCGTTTGTGGACTCCAATCATCCTTTGCAGCATACGCTTTAGGACTTTGTTGATGGCTTCAACTTGTTCGTTAGCTTGCGAATAATACAGAGTAGAACTGTTGTGGGACAATCCTAGTTTGGCAGCCAATTCGACCATCATGTGATTGTGAAAATGTGATCCATGATCTGTGACTATAGCCTGTGGAACACCGAACCTAGAGACTACATGATTGAAAAAGAAAAGAGCAGTCGTTTCGCCGTTGTTGTTTAATGTAGGCATCGCCTTGGCCCATTTCGTAAAATAGTCAACTGTGACTATGATATACCCATGCCCCCCGGCCGAGGTGGGGTTACATGTCATGAAATCTATGCCCCATTTGGCGAATGGCCCAACAGTAACTACTGGTTGCAAAGGTGCGGGTGGTATTCTGGTTTTGCGGTCAAATATTTGACAAGCATGGCAACTTCTGACTGTGGTTATGCAATCTTTGAACATTGTTGGCTAGAAGTAACCTACTCGTAAAATATTTTGTGCCATAGCGTAACCAGATTGATGCCCCCCACACGTGCCTGAATGACAATCATTTAGGACTTTTTCGGCCTCCTCATGGGTGAGGCACCTTCACAGAACTATATCGATACTGCGACGGTAAAGTGTATCACCGACGATCATGTAGTCTTTTGCTTGGTATTGAGTATGTCGTTGTTCAGAGCAAGAGGTATTAGGCCTGTATGTTTGGGTTTGGAGATAGATGATTATATCTCCGTACCACGGGTCGCTTGATGACATTAGAAACAAAGATTCATCCACGATTGTTGCTTTGGATGTTGAATCGTTGGACGACGATGGGAAATCGCATAACAACTCCACGAAAACTAGAGATTTCTTTGATTTGGATTTTATGAATTCCATATCAAACTCTTGCAAAATAGCTATCCATTTTGAATATTTGCCCCCAAGTAACTGACGCGACAGAACGTAAGTCATAGGGTTTCAATCTGATAAAATGGTAGTTTTGTGAAAGAGGATATAGTGTTGAAATCTCTGTACTACTTAAACAGCTGCAAGAGCCAACTTTTCAACATAGGAGTATTTGCTTTCTGTATCATTTAAGTTTTGGCTTAAATAATAGACAGGATGTTTGATTCCATTTTCTTCTTGAACTAAAACCATTGCGATGGTTGTATCTACTGCAACTAGATACATGTTAAAGTCTTTTTGATGATCGGGAACGTACATTAATGATGCTTGTATTAGGGATTCCTTTAGAGCATCAAAAGAAGCTTGCGCAACCTGATCCCAATTGAAGGGTACTTCTTTCTTTAAAAGACACATATAACTTCTAGCAAGTTTGGCGTAATTTGGAATGAACCTCCTCAGAAAGTTCGCTTTCCCTTGGAGTTTCTGAATCTGAAGCAGATTTGAAGGTGGAGGCATATCGATGATTGCCTGAACCTTACATGGGTCGAGTCGAGTTCCGTCCTTAGAAACCATGAAGCCAAGTAAACGATGAGAACCGACACAAAACACACACTTGTGTGGATTGAGTCGTATCTTGTAGTGTCGGCAATGTAGAAATATAGCTCTCAAATGCCGTGGATGATCAGTCTGCTTTCACGAATGAGCTGGAAGATCGTCGAGATATGGTTGAATGATGTTATTGATGTCATGGAAGGCATAATTCATATCCCTTTGAAAGGTTTCCCTTGCATTATTTAAACTGAAAGGTAATTTGTGGTACGCGAATGTGCCCCACGGACATATAAATGCAGTATTTGACTGGTCCTGTGGGTGGATATTTATTTGATTATACCCAGAAAATCCATCCATAAATGAAAAGATTTCGCATCCGGCGCATTCATCAATTATCTGGTCAATGAAGGGTGTAGGGTAGTTTTCCTTTGGACAAGCTTGATTTACATCCCTGTAATCAACGCACAATCTAATCGTTCCTTGATTTTTCATCACAGGAACAATATTTGATACCCAATCAGTTAGAGGAACCGGGTAAATGAAACCAGCATGTAAAAGTTTTTCAACTTCTGCCTTAATGGAAGCAACTTTCTTCGAGTGCACCTGCCGAAGCCGTTGTTGTACTGGTTTGACATCTGGATACATCTTGATTTTGTGTTCAACTATACTCGAGTCAATGCCTGGCATTTATTCGTATGACCATGCAAAGACATCTCTGAATTCGTGAAAGAGAGCACAATATATTTCCAGTTCTGAAGAAGAACAAGACTTGCCGACATGAATATTCTCTACAACATTAGGTTTGATAGAGATATTTATGGCAATAGTTTCTTCAATATTGGACAAATTTCACTCGGAATCCACCGTATTTACAGTATTTGATAGAAAATCAAAAACTGAAGGATGATCAAGGTTGCTAGAATAACCTTCGTTGTAATCCAGAAGATGGGAATGATGGTGGTAATCTTCCCATGGTGCCTCTCTTATCATCATCGACTGAATAATTCCTTCATTTGTAGAATGTGCATGTGACCAAGGATCTAAAGAGGTGCCATATTCCTTTGACCTATCTACCCAAACACTTGATGAGCATTGATTTGGGTTTGCTGCCTAGGCTAAGAAAATTGATTGCTACAAAATCTCTACTGGGCTTGGAGGCAAAACCTGTTGATGATCCATGTTAATAAAATGTTTATAAATCTTCTAAATGGAAGATATCATATTGCAGGTTCCTACCATTACCACTTCTTCCAGATTACTCGGAGGCGGTAGGGAAAAAGTACCCATCAAGGTAGGGTCTTTCAGTAGGTCTACTCTAACATTTTGAAGTGAATGAGAGCTTCCATGGATCATTGGAATGCTTCCTGTAACTTGTGAACTATTGGGGAGAAATGTTTGTTGATCAATGATTGTAATTCCTCCTTGGAAAGGAAATGCAATCTTTCTAAAGTAAGTTGATACAACAACAGCCATGGCATAAATCTAGGGCCTTCCTAGTAAGATATTGTAATCGAGGTTTCCATCGATAACTTCGACGTCAATTTCTATTGTCTTGCCCCCCAGTTCAACTTGTAAGTTACTTAAAATCCCATACAGGGTGTATGTTCGTCCATTGAATGCTTTTAATGTCATTGATGATCTTGACAAGGGTGGTGATCCTAAATTTTTCCAGCAACTCATTGACATAATGCAGGTAGATGCCCCCTCATCAATAATTGTTCGATGAACAATTTTGTTGAGGGCTTTCACTTGGATGAGGAAAACGAGTTGAGCTGGTAACTAAGGCTCAAATCATTTATGATTAAAGGCCACCAGATTGGAATCCATTGGGTCAATCCCACCTATTGCCGATAATAGAGCCTACTTTTGGGAGGGGAAATTTTGCAGTACTTCAAGTGTCGACATAGCGGACAGTGATTGGGCCACGTCCTCTACTATATTATAATTTTGTGCTTCTCAAGCACGAGGATTAAATGTCGATTTTTGTACTACTCCCTTTGGCAGCTTTATTGTTAGCTCAAGAATGATGGGTGGCACAACTTCGGTTGAAGTTATTGTCGAACTACTAGGTTGATCTGCAGCCTTATTGTTCGAGAGCTATGGATTCCCGTAATATTTATTCCTCGTCGATATCAAAGAATCATTTTGCTATTTCGAAATGGACAACATAAGCACTTGGGAAGGGGAAGCATTGTCGCTAGCAACCAGATTGGTTTCTAGGTTTGGAAAAGGATCAGTCAATACCACTGAGGTTTTTGAATTCTTAAAGAACTTCTTAATCTTAGCTTTATATGAACAATCTTTCATCCAATGGTCCTCATCACATATGTGACATGGCCCATGAGGTTTCCTTTGCCTAGAAGGGGTTGCAGAATATTTTTCAGGAGACGAATCATCCTATTTCTTCTTTTTTCTTTTCCCTTTCTTCGTGCCCCCTGGCTACTTCGGTTCTTTGCCTTTGTCGATTGACATGGCATTAACCTCCGAGGCAAGAAGTTCTTCATTTGAATTTTGACCAACGACCATGTGGGCTTTCTTAGATTTAGCCTTTGCGGTTTTCGTGCTGGTTGTACCTATCACGCCATCACCGGCATGAGAGTCTTTGCTTGATTTAGGAGGAGGAGGAATGGAAAACTATGGTCTAGGAGCATTAGGAATTTTGTCATAGAGCGTGCCAAACTGAGTATAGATCAAGTCTAGATATTGCACACAAGCAATGACTTGCTCTTCAGTGACAACTCCCCCCTTAGCCACATCTTCTGTAATAGAAGGTAACAATGACTTAATAAACCATTCAGCTAGCAGCTGATCAGGAACATATGTTTTTACCATTCGACGATGACGTCGCCACTCATGAATATGATCAGATATGTGAGTGGTTGTCATCTACTTAAAATTGGTAAGAAGCTCCATTCCTATTTCGTACCTTATGGGTAACTAAAAATGGGTTAAAAAGGTGGTGGCAAGAGCGCTGAAGTTATCGAATGAAGCTCTAGGAAATTCAATGTACCATTTTACTACTGGACCAGTTAACGTTCGCTGAAAAAGGCGAAGCCTAATTGAATCATCATTGAGAGTGTTGGACGAACACCACAAATTAAAATTCATCACATGATTTGATGGATCTTCACCTAGATTTCCATTGAATTTAGGAATATCTGATGGAAGTTCATGAAGAATCGCCAGCCACCAAGGGGCGTAAGCAATTGGATCATTTGTTAGCCAATTTAGATCTGGTAATTCCAACGTTGCGACAAAAGGCAACTGTTGATTCAGGATTGGCGAAGCATACCCAGGATAAGATGGGATCGCTTGAGCAGTGCTTCTTTGCATACTAGCATAATGTATTTGACATTGATAACTTTGATAAGGTTGATGGGCATAACCATTATTATATGATTGATGGTGACCATTTTGAATATACGGCTACCCATTACCCACAAAGCTTTGTTGTTCAAGTCCTCGGTAAGCTTGTTGGAATTGCGATTGTTGATATTGCACCAGCCATGGTTGTGAAACCATTTGCTGTTGTCCAATACTGGATGTTTGACCAAGATGAGGGATGATAGTACCCGTTTGAGCCTGAGTCACTTCAGTTAAGGAGCCACTAATCGGTGATTGTGGTTGATTCATTAAGACAAGAGGTTGTTGTATTACAACCTGATAGACTTGAGGTTGACATACAACAGGCAGTGCTTGTACTTGCGACACTGTTACAATAGCTAGTGTAGTGGGAATATTCGACACAGGTAGATTTGGTTGCATTGAATATACAACTCTTGGTTGTTGAGGCAGTATTGGCACCCAACCACTGGATGCAATTCCAGCTTGACCTGAAATTTTTTGTGAACTCCCATATGGTTGTTCTCCTAGAGGGAACAATGAAAAGGCATACTTCCCCCCATATGGTGGCAATCCAATGTTCAAAGGAAAAATTGATCCTTGTAGAGTGGACTGCCAATATTGATGCTGTTGCAGAGGATCAATTTGCTGAGACTCAACATAAGAAATTTTAGATATTATTCTGGACGAAAAAATGGGAACAGACCATATTATTGAAATAGTCCCTAGGTGGACTCCATCTAGCGGTTGAGAGCTAGCTGGGATAGATGGTACACCAGTGAACATTGTCGGAGTAGTGGTAGGAAGTTCTGCTACTGCTGTATTGGATGGCACAGTCCTAGATGTCGATGGTTTTTTAGACATATTAAGTTTATCCAAAGACTTCCTAGCAATTCTACAGGAACTTGTGATGAAGGTTGACTATCTTCTGAATTAGAAGGATATAGGTGGATCCCAGTTCCAAAATGCAGTGGTGTACTGGATGGAATATCCTCCACAATCTCTTCTATTGCAATCAGTCCAGGTGGAAGAGGCAGACCATTAGGTTCATAAAATATTTCTGGTGCCGAAGAAAGTGCACACTCTGTAGCGACAAATGTTGGAGGGTTAACACCTTCCGAATCAGTCTTAGATGGAGCTGGTTCAGGAATAGATGTGTTTACCATTACAGTAGGATCAATTCTAGTGTCCTCTTGTAACTATGGGACTTCTTCTGTACAGGCAGGGATACCAGAAATAGTTGGAGTAACTAAAGTTCCTGAGGATGTTGAAACACAAGTTTCAAACAAACCAGGAGACTTTGACCCAATTAAACGAGATCGCTTGGCCTGGAATGGTTTCATTTCTAGAGTCAAAGACGGTTGACTTGTTAGTCTCCATGAACGATGGGGTTTTGATTGACTTTATTCCACGATTGCAGTTTTCTTGATCAACTCAAAATAAAAAGGGGGAAAAGTTATTCCGAATTAAATGAATTTTATGATGCTTTGACACAACTTGCTTTTTCAATTTTTAAGAGTCGAGAAAAAGCTAAAGATGACTCTAGTTGCCTTCGATTTTTAATGAGCCTGAAGTGACAAGTGCTAAGATGGACCTTTTCTTTTAAGGAGTCTGAAAAGGAAAGAAAGTGACTACTATGGAAATCTAGATAGAGGGATTACCAAACCAATCACAAAACTACAGAATACTTTTTACAGTACAGTAGTCAATCTTCCCGAATGTTGTGTTCAGTGCATTGCGATCAATAGGGCGGCAGACACGGCTTCCTAAGGATAAAGGATGTAGCCTATTGTGGTCTCCCAATATATACTCGACGGTACGTGGGAGCACAAGTTCGTACTAACACTTGTCGTCTCAAAGAGGAGGAATCACCCAACCTACGATGAAAGCGATAGTTACCAAGCTTTACGACGCTGGAATACGTCTCTAGCCTAGACTTCTAAATGTTGCTCGTTAAGTTCCAAAGCATTTTTATGTTCATTGAAGTTTATTTTACAGTTGATCTTTCTTAAGAAGTTTTCTTTTAAGGTTCACCATGAGATGTAGATATACAATTCCTAAATATGCAATCTAAGATGATAAACAATCATTTACTTTCTTTTTGCAATGAAAATCCTAGCTACTAAGGAAAGATAAATGAAATTATTTCAACATAAAGCAGAGAGCACACACTAGATGCACTTTTCCTAAATGAACATCAGCATGCAATCTTAATGCAAATGCACATGCATGTATTGTTTTTCAGTTTCCTTAATGTGAGAATGATAAAAAGAAAACAAAGTATAGATCTGAACTATCTTCTTTCAAAGCGACAGTACTAACAATTTTCTTTTAAAAAAACAAAAGTAAAGCCAAGATGACACTTTGTGATTTCAAATTTAAAATTTCTTTCGACACTTGAAATACTACTAATTCAAATCAAATACAATGGAAAAAGTGTAATCAACCATCTAAAAGAGGAATGCTTTATGACATTCTTTTTCTTGACCGAAAACGACACTTACAATACTTTCAAATCAAAGGACAACAGTTCGATTAAGCCACTATTTGCAAAGGAGAAATTTAAATGATGAAAAATACATAAAAGACATTCACAATTCCTTCTGATGGAGGCTGAATAATGCAAAGGAAGATGGTTTCAATAGAGATACACTGATCATAGACAACAAACCTACTGAATAAAGCTGAAGACAATGAAGAAAAAACCAAAATCTGGAGGTAGAAACAATCTTAGTCAATCATTGCACTTGTAGCACAAGGAAACAAGAATGCATCTCACCTGTAACACATGGGAGGTGTGATGCATCCAGGTTGCCAAGAAGAGATAGTGCGATGGTCCAGGGACGAGACTTTGCTTGGTTTTCACTCACAGTTTGCAGCTAAGTTTAGGGATTTAGGCTGAGCTAATGATAGTCAGTAAAACAAAAGTATAGGGGCTGATCTAATGAGGTTATTTGAGCTAACAATAGGGAAATTAGGATGTTTGCAAGCTAGATGTTCAGTTCATAAACCAACCCAGAGATTCACTGAAGCAGCGTTGATCTACTTTGCAGTTGCATAGAAAAAGCAGTTCGAAGGCTAGCTAGATTAACTTCAGGCTCCATCTGTGGTTTCTAAAGCAAATAACAATAACAAAACAAACAAACTATTCGCTCCCTAGTGGAGTCACCATTTTTTTATCGGGAAAACTAGTTTCCATTCAGAGCTGCTAGTCCCACTAAGACAGGTAGCTATCTTAGAAACAAATAAACTAAAGTCACTTGTGTTTTCATTTATGAGAGATAGATGAGAGAGAAGTAGAGAGTACCAACCTCAGTCTTTCGCTAGTCTCCTTTCCCATTTCCTCTCTCCCTTGATAGATCTTTCGCCACTCCTTTCTCACTTGTCCTGCTTCAAAGAACAGTTGTAGAGTCAAGGCAGCAAAATACCATCAAAGCGTAGAGATCTATAACCATAAACAATGTAGGATCAGATGTACATTAACCATATAAATGCATATACAAATACAAGATTCAGAGATATACAAGCATATGGAGGAAAACTCAAATAGTTTTATTGATAGAAGTAGTAGAAGAGAGGATTACAACCAGGCTGTATGATCCAGCATCATCCTCCCAGAATGAAAGCCCTCTTCACCTCATACAAAGCAAGATCAACCAACAATGTCTTCAAAGAGAAACCAACAGCACTTCCTTGCAAATTACAAAATTCCAGTCTGTATGGTCCAGTTTTGACGAGTTCTAAGTAGTTTTTCATGGAGTTTTTTTGGGAGATGATGTAATCATCTGACCTTGTTCCTTTAGCGTATGAAACAACACTTTTATGGGTGTAGAAGCCCTTGGTTTATGGACATATGTGATTGGGGTTGCAGTGCCCAAATATGTCTATAACACTCTCGTCGGGCTGTTAAATATTTATTAACCTATCAATTAATTCGTTTTTGTATTTAAAACGCAATTATTTCACACGCTTACCGCTATCATTCACACATTGCAATCTTTTAAATGGATACATAGTGTTGTGTTTTCTATAAGGCGAAATGCAATTGTGATTGTCACAATATCGCATTTTGCAAATTGTTAATGGGCATTGTAGTGGCATAGCTTAATTACTTGCGAAGTTTGTGAAGTGCGATTTGTGAAATGACAAGGTGCTTATAATCGAGATATTGCAGTGGGAGGTTTGATCGCACATCACAAATTTTTAAAGGTGTTTTATGATAGTCACATGGAAAAGTGCGATTTGCGATTTGTGATGAGGATCTCATCTTTGGGTTGTTTTACAAGATTTATGAAGGCAATTTCTTAGAGTTAGGTTTTATTATCCTAAGACTAAAAATTTAAAAAGGGTCCCCATTTATATCTCTAACCTAGCTATTGTTATTCATAAATGGGGGGGTTGTTACATAGTACAACAATTGGCGATTCACTTGGGAGAACCAGCTATCTCTGAGTAGTTTTCTAAAATTTCTAAAACTTTCAAAGTAATTAGAGTTATAGGAATAATAATAACATGAGTTATAAAGTAAACAACATTTCTCTAGAATCATCATCACTTACTCAATCTATTTATTCAACTACTTTACTCTTGTAATGATATAAATACAAATGTTTGCATTAGTCAATAATAAGAGTTAAAGTGATATAGCAGGTGTTTTATACAGATTAGTTTTTGGTGTTTACTCATTTATCACAGAGAGAGCCTCTGTTGCCAGCAGAGTTCATAGCCTTGACAGGGTTATCTTTTAACCAACAATGATTAATTATCCCATCTGAAGTAATTTTCAAATTTCAAAATGATATTCACTTTCTTTGAATCTCACTTGGATCTTGTCCCTTTTTCCTTTTTAATATAATCTTTTCTTTTAGGTTTCTTAAAAGACATCATCTAGGCTTGGTAACCTAATAATGACAATGCCATTCACTGGTTGTAACTAAACTAAACAAGCTAACTCTTGATGAGGCCCCTTGTCCTCTGATCGATGAGATCATTAGCTATTACCCTGTTTTGATATGCAGTATTGGTAATATCAGTTTAATTATTTCCCTATGACCATGGTAAACAAGCTCATAATGAGACTTTTTATCTTCTTAGCTTTGTATATTTTAGAATTACACTCTGAAGAAGGAAATTTTTATCAGATGGGGTGAATCATTAGCTCTTTTGATTTTTTTGGATGATAATGATAGAGTTTTAAGATAATGATCTGCAGAAAGTCCTTACTAGGTTAAATATTCTTTTCTTGACTGATAACAAAACATTCATATTCTAAAAAGATAAGAGTTTGTTCATAGAATAATTTTTTTTTAGCAAGATCAAGTTTTTTCAAAGAAATGAGGTTTTCTTTGGTATTCGAATGTCCTAATTATTTCTTTTGACTTTTACTTACTTATAGAAGTGAAAAATTAGAAATATTATCGAAGATTTTATTTTGAAAAGCCAAAAGTAAATACTACTTAAACTTTATTTTCCTAAGAATTTTAAAGGCAATATGATACAAAATTAGAAGAGGTTGTCTTCTAAGAAAAGTATTTTTTCAAGATTTTCCCATTAACGGGCAAAGAATCCTTCTTACCTGATAAGTCTTGTAAAAGAAACATTGATTGTCCAATTTTCTCAATAATTTGAAAAGGGCCAAGCCATAGTCTTTGAAATTTGGTATGTTTACATTTTTCTTTGTGTACTTTGTCCCATTTCAAAACCAAATCCCCTACTTAAATTTTTTTTTGACTGGCAGAGGTTGTATCAAAAGAGGCTTTGACTAATTGTTGATGATGGAAGTGGGTTGCTTTGGCATTTTCTCGTTCTTCTTCAAGCTTAAGAATCTGAAACTGTCTAGCTTCGAGAAAAGAAGAAGGATTTTAATCGATGAATTGCACTAGGGAAAGAGATGGGATTTCTATTTTTGTGGGAAGAACAAAGTATTTTCCATAAACCAAAGAAAAAGGAAAAGAACCAATAGATGGCTTTTGTCTAATTATGTCTGCCCATAGAGCAAATGTCAATGCTTTGTGCCAATTCCTATGATTTTCGTCAATAGTCCTTTTGATAATTCTCATGAGGTTTTTTTCGTTGATTCTGCTAATCCATTACCTTGTGGATAATAGTTGGCTGAATATTTTAGCTTAAAACCTCGCTTTAGAGAAAATTGTACCATTTCATTTCCAGAAAAGTAAGATGCATTGTCAAACATTAAAGCTGAGGGTAAGCCAAACTTGGTAATTATGTACTAATCAATGAAGTCTGTAATTCTTTCTATATTGGCTATCATTAAGGGGATAGCTTCTACCCATTTTGTAAAATAATCAGTAGTTGTAAGGATGAATCTATGCAGTTTGGAAGAGTTAGGAACAATCTCACCAATTATGTCTAATCCCCATTGTTCAAATGGTTGTTGGATGTTTACTGGTTGCAAAGGGAATTCTGGCTTCCTTTCTCTTCTGGATGTAGTTTGACAAGTTTTACACTTTCTTGCATATTCATGTGCATCCTTAAATATTTTTGGCCAAAAATATCCTGTATGTAGGATTTTGTGAGCTGTGGTATTTCCTCCAAAATGTCCTCCAGTTGGTCCATCATGTAATTCCTGCATGACCTTTTCAGCTTCAGGTTTCTCCAAGCATATTAGTAATACTGAATCATAATTTTTTCTAAACAATACATCATTGATTAATTCATACTAATTTGATTTCAACCCTAAAACACACTTTGTTTTATAATTAATATGCATAGGAGCATATCCGTTCTTTAAATAAAATTTCAAATCAACATATTGTGATTGTGTATCATTGAGGATTACCTATGATATTTGTACTTCATTACCTTGATCTTCTTCTGGTGATAACTAGGAAGCTCTTGTTAACATCTTGCAAAAAACTTGGCCCCTAAAAATTTTAGCTGGCCGGACTTCTACATCATATTCTTGAAGTCCAGTAACCCAATTAGCCCTTTTCTTCCCTACTTCTATTTGGATTAATAATTTTCTTATTGTGGGGTAGGGTACTATTATCTTTGTATGGGCTTTAAGAAGAAAAGGTCTGAAATGTTTCAAGGTTTTAAAAATAGGAAATTCTTGTTTCTCGACAGCTGAATAATTTAACTCGGCACCTTGCAAGTTAGAACTAAAAAAGGAGATGGGTGCCTCAATATTTTCATCATTTAGTTGTGTTAGAACTACTGCATATGATGTATCAGATGAAAAGGTATATAATAAAAAAGGTTTGAGAAAGTTAGGAGTTGTCAGTGAAGGAGAAATAATAATGGCTTTTTTAATCAACTCAAATGACTCCCTTTCATGTTTGACCCATTTGAAAACTACATTTTTTCATATCATTGTTTGAAGGGGTAGGAAAATATGTGAAAAAACTGGAACAAATAAAAAATTAATTTGGCCAAGGAACAATTGCATGGTATTTTTGTTATGTGGGAGAGGAATATTTTCAATCTCTTGAACTCTATCGGGGTCAACATAAATCCCTTTCTTGGATACTATAAAGCCAAGGAGTTTGCCTTCGGGTAAAGTAAAATAATATTTTTTTTGGACTTAAGGAAATGCCATATTTCCTACATATTTCAAAAATGTGCTTCAGGACACTTAAATAATTGTTCCTATCCTTAGAAAAGACTATGATGTCATCTAAGTAAATAACAACTAATTTATTAATCAGACCTTTAAAAGCAATATCCATAGCACATTGAAATGTATCACTTGCATTAATGAGTCCAAAAGGCATCTTCTGATAGGCATATGTTCCCCATTTGGTCCTGAATGTTGTCATTAATCTATCATCTGGATGCACAATAATTTTATTATATCTTGAGAATCCATCTAGAAAAGACATTAATTCGGAACATGCAACTGATTGCAATATATGTTCCATGGTAGGCAAAGGGAAGTTATCTTTTTGACAAGCTTTAGTCAGGTTCCTAAAATCAATACAAATCCTAATATCACCGTTCTTTTTCCTTACAGGCACCATATTCGATACCCACTTAGAGTGTCTAATAGGGAAGATTATTTTGGCTTTCAGAAGCTTGTTTAATTTGGATTTGATTTGACTCTCAAGGTTTAGGTGAATTTTTTGAAGCTTCTGTTGAACTGGCCTTTCGTTCGAAGTCATAGGTATGGTATGTTGAATCACAGAGGTATCATAGGTTTTGAGATCTACGTAATCCCAGGCAAAGACACCTTTGTATGTTTTCAAAGACATAATGAATGATATTCTTTCTTCTGATGATAGGCCAAGACCTAGGTTGATATTTTGAGGTTTTTCAGTTGACCCTAAGTTTACTACTTCAAATCTCAAAGTATAACTTTGAGTTTTGGAGTTAGTAACTTTCTTGAATCTATCCTTTAGATCATAGAGATCTTCCATCTTAACTACAAACTTCGAGATTGGGTTTTGATTCTGATCATTTTTAATTTATAGATCATGCTCTTTTTCATCTATGATCTATTCCTCATAGGACCCTTCTGATGTAAGGAAATTAACTATATCCGCATCGTTATTGAATACTCTCCAATTTGTTACATTATCGGGAATAGATGGCCTAAATATTAACTCTATTGAAAATATGTTTGGACTGAAATATTCTGAGGGTATAAGCTTGGATGCCACATTAGCAAGTAAGTCAGCACTTGCGTTTTGCAGTCTAGGAACTGAAGAAATGTTAAAAGCAGAGAAGTGAGAAGTCAGATTCTGGGCTAATGATTGATAATGTTTAAGGTGCCTAGAGACACAATGAATTGTATTTCTTACCTGCTTCACAATTATTTCAAAATCACCATAGACTTTGTTTTGAAACCAGCTCAAGAAAAGATAGAAAAGATAGATCAACACCTTAGAATTTAGCCTCTTCAAGGGGGCAACCTCCTTTACATTACATAAATGAACAAATATTGGATGATTCAAATGACAAAACCTCCTTTCTATATATAGGAGTCTAAGGAGTCACAATATAACCCAGCCGACCTAACAATAATAATATAAAGCCACAAAAATAACAATAGAGGGATTCTATGGGGCACAGTAATAACAATGTGGGGATAATAGGGGCACAAAAATATTAATAAGGGATGCAACTACAATAGTAATGGGGTAATTACTAGTATTATAGGGACCTAACATGCCCCTCTCCTTCAAAAAAAGCGTTGTCCTCAACACTTGAGTAGTTTTGGATGCTTCTGTATAAAATTTTCATCCTCCCATGTGGAATCTTCAGCAGATAAGTTCTTCCACTTGATAATATACTCTGAAATTGATCGATTTCGTAGCTATCGAGTTCTTGTTTCTGTGACTTCTTCCGGTTCCAATATAATTTATCATTCCTCGTCAAGTTCTGGCAATATTGTTTGAACTGGGAGCTTGTTGCCTATAACCTTCTTTAAACATGAAACATGGAAAACTGGGTGCAATCGAAAAGCTGCAGGAAGCTCCAATTTGTATGTCATAGTACCAATCTTTTGCAACACCTTGTATGGACCATAATACTTTGGTGATAATTTATTATCCTTCTTAGCTTGCTTGAGGGATATTTGCTTATATGGTTGTAGCCGTAGGAATACCCAATCACCTACATCAAAACATCTTTCGCTGCGATGTTGATCTGCCTGTTGTTTCATTCTATTCTGTGCCAACACGAGGTTATCCTTTAAGAGTTGGAGGACTTGTTGTTGATGTTCGATGTGATGTTCCACTGCTTGAACCTTAGAATTTTCTCTTAAATATGATGTGATGGATGGTGGTTGATATCCATAAAGTGCCATAAATGGGGTCATTTTTGTTGTTGTATGGAAGGAAGTGTTATACCACCATTCAGCCAGAGGCAACCATTTGACCCATTGTGTCTGTTTATCAGATACAAAGCAATGAAGATATCCTTCCAAACATTTGTTTACTATCTCAGTTTTCCCATCAGATTGAGGATGATAAGATGAGCTATGAGCTAACTGAGTACCAAGACAAGAAAATAATTTTGTCCAAAAATTTCCAGTGAAAATGGGATCTCTGTCACTTACAATAATCTTTGGGTTTCCATGTAGCTTTTGAATTGTTTCCATAAATGCAGTAGAAACCGTACTAGCTTTAAATGGATGTGATAATGCACAAAAGTGTGCATACTTGGTAAGTCTGTCAACTACCACCATGATGACACTCTTTCCCTCAGACTTGGGTAAACCTGTGATAAAATCCATTGAAACCTCCTCCCAACGTTGGCTTGGAATGGATAAAGGTTGTAATAGACCTGGTGTCTTAATTGTTTCAAATTTATTTTGTTGGCAAACCAAACATTCCGCCACAAATTTTTGAATATCTGATTTAAGGCCATCCCAAAAAAATTCCTTCTTAACCCTGTGGTAAGTTTTTAAAAATCCTGAGTGCCCTCCTAAGGGAGAAGTGTGCAATTCCATAAGAATCTTTTGTTTTAGTTGGGAATTCTTACAGAGGTATAAGCGATCTTTGTACCATAAAGAATCATTTTGCTAGCTAAATGTATCAGATGTACTAGAATCTTGTTGTAACTTTCAGATAAGTGCCCACACTTCTTCGTCATTCTTCCATTCCTCCCTTGCTTCGTTTATCCAATCTGGTTGGATAATAGAAATGGCGCACAACAATGCTTCCACATCCTCATCCTTTCTTGAGAGTGCATCTGCCACCACATTTTGCTTCCCTTTTTTGTAGATGATTTCAAAGTCATAACCCAACATCTTTGTGACCCACTTTTGTTTCTCTTCAGAGGATAATCTTTGTTCTAAAAAGTATTTAAGGCTATCATGATCCGTTTTTACCTTGAAGTGTCTTCCCATTAGGTAGGGTCGCCATTTCTTAAGTGCATGGAGTATTGCCAACATTTCCTTCTCATAAATAGCTTTGTGTAAAAACTTTCCCTTGATTGGACGACTTTCAAAAGCAATGGGTCTTTCATCTTGCATTAAAACAGCACCAATTCCATTTCCTGAAGCATCACATTCCACAATAAAGGTTTTTGTGAAGTCCGGTGTAGCTAAGACCGATGCTTGGCACATTGCCTCTTTAAGATGTTCAAAGGCCTTTGTTGCTTCTGGAGTCCATGAAAATGCATCTTTCTTCAATAATGTTGTTAGAGGTGCTGCTATTCTCCCATAATTCTTAACAAACTTGCGATAATACCTTGTCAAGCCAAGAAATCCTCGCAGATGCTTTATGGATGTGGGAATTTTCCATTCCTTAATGGCTTTAATTTTGCTAGGGTCTACCTTAACTCCTTCATGAGATACAATATGACCCAGATATTCCACCTCTTGTACTCCAAAGAAACATTTGGATCTTTTTGCATATAATTGTTTCTCCTCCAATAGTTGTAGCACCCTGTCAACATGTTCAACATGATCCTTCCAAGACTTGTAGATTAGTATATCATCAAAAAATACTAACACAAATTTTCTAAGGAATGGTTTGAAAATGGAATTCATCAAACCTTGAAATGTTGAAGGTGCATTGGTAAGGCCAAAAGGCATGACCAAAAATTCATAATGACCCTCATGAGTTCTAAATGCTGTTTTTGGAATGTCTTCAGTCTTCATTCTGATTTGATGATATCCTGAACGAAGATCCAACTTGGTGAAGTAAATTGATCCATGCAATTCATCCAGTAATTCATCAATGATGGGAATGGGAAACTTATCTTTAATAGTGAGCTTGTTGAGCTCCCTATAATCCGGACACATGCCCCATGATCCATCCTTCTTGTGCACCAATACTACTGGAGCAGAGAAAGAACTTTGACTCGGTTGAATTATACCAGCCTCTAGCATTTCTGCAACCATACGTTCAATTTCACTCTTTTGGGCATAGGGATATCTGTACAGCCTGATGTTTGGAGGAACACTTCCTGGAATCAAATGAATAGCATGATCATGATCACGAATAGGTGGGAGACCTTTAGGAGTCTCAAATACCTTGGAATGATTGTCCAAGACTTTTTGGAGATCTGGAGAAATAGATGATTGCAATGTGGAAACATCTAGCGAACATAATTGTGCAATTACACCCCTTTGTTCATTTTTTAGAAGCTTTGTCATACCATTAGAGCTGATTATCTTTCTTGGTTTCCCTGCAATACCCCTTAATTCAACTTCCTTTCCTTCCACGGAAAATTTCATGAAAAGTTCTTGAAAATTAAAAGCTATTGTACCCAAGGATTGTAGCCATTGGACTCCTAGTACAACATCAGCACCTCCCATTGGAATGGAAAGCATTGGGCTAGTCAATACATATTCTCCCATGGATAGCTTGATATTATGGCACTTTCTAGAGCAATTTATTGTTCCTCCATTTGCAACCATCACTTGACACTCTGGTGCTGGATATAAGAAGCAATTCAATTCTTTTGCTACCTTACAATGAATAAAATTGTGGGTACTTCCTGAATCAATCAACACTATTACCTTTTTCTTCTTGATTTGTCCTTTTATCTTGATGGTTTGAGGAGTGGTAATTCCCGCCAATGCATTACAAGATATGGTCGGATTCATTTATTCTTTATCTAGGCTTTGTTCCTGGAGTATATCCTCTTCTTTTGACCTTTCTTGCTCCTTTTCTTCTTCCTCTTCACAATCTATGTAGAATAATTTCTTCTCAGCACACTTATGACCTTTAGTGTATTTGCTATCACAACTGTAACAAAGCCCTTTTGCTCTTTTTTCTTCCAATTGTTGTGGTGTCAACCTTATAGGTTGTGGAAGACTAGGAGCAACCACACTTCCATCTTTATAGTTGTGAGTGGTATGCTTCTTGGTTGCCATAATTTTTCTTTCCATTTTTCTTGCTAACCTGAATGCCTTCTCTAATGAATCAGGTTCCCAAAGGCGAACATCATGTTGGATATTATCCTTTAAAGTCCCTATGAACACATCAATCCTATGCTCCTCTGGAATATCTTTTACCCTTATGTTCAATTTTTGAAACTCCTCAATGTGCTCCATTATTGAACCCTTTTGTTTGAGACTTATCAATTGGCTAAAAAAAGTGTTGCTTTTTGTATCCTCATAATGTGCTATCAATTCTTCCATAAAAATTTCCCAAGTGATAATTTGTTTATGAGAGCAAATCCATTAATACCATACAAACTTATTTGGTTCCAAATATAAAGTTGCAATACATACCTTTTGTGTGTTTTGCACATTATTGAGATCGAAAAATTGCTCCATTTGTAATATCCATGTTGCGGGATCCTTGCCATCAAACTTCCTCATATCAATTTTTTGAATATGGTGGGTTTTAGATCCCACATTAGAGTCTAAGAAATCATGATTAACATTTCTTTTGTTCACATCATGAGTTTCCTTTACTACCTTTTCACCATTGGTAAGTATTTCTTGTAGAAAATTTGTCAAATCTGTCTTCAAATCTGCCATGCTTGTCTTCAAATTTGTGTTCAAATCTATATTCAAGTTGTCCATATTAGCTTCCATGCCATTCATCTTAGCTTCTATGCCATTTATCTTAGTTTCTGTTAGATTTTGTGACAGTGACATTTGTTGCACTTGTTCTTGTAATTTTGATATATCATGTAGCATTTCTTCCTCTTCTTCATGAGTCATGCTAGAGCTTTCAGGGTCCTTACTAGGTGTTTGCATTTTCTTTCCTCAGGGCATCAGTTACCAATAATAATTCTCTACTATGCCCTTTGAATTCCTTCCAAATAAATTTTCAAACCAAGCTTAAGCAAAAATTTAAGAAAATCTACACACCTTTTTTCACTTTGTAGGAGCTCGATATTGCCTCTGATGTATCTCTGTACTTTCCGATCATCTAGTTCTAAATTTGTGACCTACAGTAGCCCTCTGTGTCCTCTTTCCAATGCCACAAGTCTGAACCAAATTGGATTCTCGAAGGAAGAGTTATGCGAAATCTCCCACAGTGACTTGATTATAGACTAGTTCAGTAGAGCGAACTTGTATGACGTGCCACGAGTCACTGTTTCGACCTTTGGATCTAAAAAATGCATACAAGAAACTAAATTCCATCCTATTTCTGTACCTTCTTATGAAATTTCAATCCGATCCCCAGAGAGAAAGTTATGACGATTTTCCCCAGGTCACCTGTTTGGAATGTAATTCAGGAGTCTGCAAAAAGACCAACTTTCTCAGATCATATCTCCACAAATATAGCGCAAAAAGCTCTGAAATTCATACCCGAGGTTCAGCGCGATTTCTTCTCAAATGGGTTTTTTTTGCAACTTCTGAAACGTCGCAAAAAAAAGTTATAGTGAAAATTCCATGATGACCTGTTTGGAGCAGTGAAACCCTAAAATCCAAAGCTCTGATACCAAATGTTATGAAACCAGCTCAAGAAAAGATAGAAAAGATAGATCAACGCCTCAGAATTTAGCCTCTTTGAGGGGGCAACCTCCTTTACATTACATAAATGAACAATTCTTGGATGATTCAAATGACAAAACCTCCTTTCTATATATAGGAGTCTAAGGAGTTACAATATAACCTAGCCGACCTAACAATAATAATATAAAGCCACAAAAATAACAATAGAGGGATTCTATGGGTCACGGTAATAATAATATGGGGATAATAGGGGCACAACAATATTAATAAGGGATGAAACTACAATAGTAATGGGGTAATTACTAGTATTATAGGGACCCAACAGACTTGTAGATATTTGACATTAAGGGCGATGCCTTTGTACAATCCTTGGATCAATTCTTCATATTCAGCGACATTATTGGTGCACTAAAATTCAAGTTTGCATGCTAACATGGTTTTCTCTCCTTTCGAATTGATCAAAATGCATCTTACGCTTGCACCGTCTTTAGATTTGGAACCATCAAAATAGAGTGTCCAGAACAAACAATTTTTTGAAATTTTATTTACTAAATTTACACACTTGGAAGCATCTGTTTGTGAAAAAATTTCTATTTGAGACACTACGGCATTATCTGGAAAGGGAGACCTCTGAGCATTAAAGGATCCCAAAAATGACTCAGCCGAGTAATTTCCAATGATGTTATTGGTGAAGGCAACAGGTTCATTGCTTCCCTCAAGGTCAGTGGTTGTATATTTCATGAACTTTTCTCGGTCTACCCTGATTTGGTTTGGTTTACTATTATGTGGCAGCCACATGTGATACCAATCAATTGTGAAGTAACCATGCAACTTTTCAGACCAATCCCTACTTAGGATTAAACCATAAAATTCAGGGATATTAGCCACTCAAATATCAATTATTTGCGAAACTTTTGGATTAGAGGAAAGCCTAATTGAAACTGATGCTATTTCTCCAAGTACCTCTACTTTTGTCCTGTCTAATTGAACTATGTGTACCGCAGATTTTTGAGGTGTAATATTCAATTTGGTGCACATAACTCTTGGCATAATATTTGAAGAGGCTCCTGAATCAACAAGACAGTTATGAACATTCCTGTTGAAAATTTCGTAAGTGAGCAGAAATGGAGGAATATGAGAAATAGATATATCACTAATTAGGACTAAATCTAAAGGATCTACTTTGTTGGAAGATGATGGAGGTTTTCCCATATCGTAGGCAGCTTGAGTAACTACAATAGATGGTAGAGGGGATACAAGAACTGCTTTTAATTCTCTTAATAAAATTTTATGTTGTTGCTTGAGTTTAGTGAGTTCATGCAATGAAATGTTTGCTCTAGTCTTTTTCATATCTTTGACTATGTTGTATTCCACTATATCTGAGATTACCAATGTTTTGGAAGCATTTGGAGAATCTAGTGGAATAGAGTCCGTCTGACTAGTCTTAGACTTTTTAGTTACTGTTTTCTCCTTTACAGGAGTAGTAGTTTTTTGTTTCTGATTTGTGATAGACATGTCAGGAGAGTTTTTTCTCCTTGTAGTCACTGGCATAGCTTGTGCCTCTTCTTCATTTGGGAGGATGAAATCCCACATCCCATTTAATTCAACTTCTTCTTCTGTTTCAGCTTCCTCTTCAGCTAGTGAGTTTTCTTCTGTTTCTTGATCAGACTCAGCATTTGAAATGGTGTTCGGGGGTTGTGATGCAGAAGAAGGATTCATTTTAAACCAGCGAAAACATTTCTTGGGAGTAGAGGATTCTACAACCTACTTCTTGATTTCAACCATTTCATTAGACATTGTCTTTAATACTTTTTGTGGGCCTTCAAGATCGAAAGGGTCCTTTGAAGCTTTCTTTTTAGAATCATCCTTAAATATTACTTTCTTTGACTTCCTCTCGTCTGCTTGTGATCTCTTTTCCAAAGCTATAATTATTATTTCTACAGACATGGCTTCTTTCATGTTTTTTACAAGGGTAGCCTTATTGGCTCTATCTACAAAAATTGCAATATTAAAGGGAAGAGACGATATGTACCATTCTATTTGTACATCTACATCATGTTTTCAGGTAGTTGGGATTTTATTTAGCAACTTGTTAAATATGGAGTTGAAGTCTTTGATCCTTTCATATGAGTTAGCTTTTAAATTATAAATATCATTGATCAAGGATGCTATGGTCCTATCATCACCAAATTTTGCAATAAATACTTCTTGAAAAGTATCTCAGTACCTAATTGAAACTGCTGGAAGGGAAAAATACCAAGATCCAGCAAATCCTTGGAAGGTATAAGGGAACAGTTTGATTACAACAACTTCATGTGCAAATCCATTAAGATTCATGGCCAACATAAAGTTATTTAGATGTTCTTCAGCTGGAAGACCATCGTCGGGATTGTACTTGGGTAGCCATTTTTTTGGGTTTGCTGGGAGTGCATTTGGATTTGCAACCAGCACAGAACGAGGGTTTGTCCAAGGTTGAGTCAGTTGATTGGCCATAACTTGATTTGTAGGTTGAGAAGATGGGAAGGTCAGTCCAGAAGTAGGTATAGATGGTGAGGAATTACTACTGGGTTACTACTACTAGTGGCAATACTAATTGAAGAAGTAGATAGTTGAGAAGTTGTGGATTGAGTAGAAGTGAATGGGGAAGTGAATGGATGGAAAGGTGATGTGATCTCGTTGGTATCTGATTCAGATATTGGTGAGGTAACTTTCCAACGTCATGGAGGGATGGGGAACTCAAAAGGGGCACTCCAAGCCTTTCACTTTGCAATCTAGTTAATACACCAGTTTGTTGTAATAAGGAAGTAACACTTTCATCAGAAACTTTGGGCCTCTATGGCTTCTCAGTAGAAATGGATATCTGTTCCAATTTCTATATCAAAGAATGGACTTCAGGAGACTCAAGAGTGTAATCTGGGGAAGGTGGTTGTCTTACTACTTCAGGAGACGAGGGAGATGTTTCTATAACTTCATATTTCTGATCAGGAGATTCTGAACGAGATCTAGAAGGTGTAGAAGTTGTGGAGGGGTTTTGACTCTTATGAATGTTTTTCGATTGATCTTTAGGTTTATATGCCATTCATAGTTGGATGGCCCTCCTTCTAGTGCCAAAATGTTGAAGGCCTCAGATTTCTACTGCCCCAACATGGGGAATAACTACCCGGTTTGGACCTTAAGACAACTCCTTTTCTGTTTAAAGTGGTCGCTTCGATTGGGGATAATGGGACCAGTTTCCCAGTGTGGATTTTAAGATGAGAGTGGGTGGTTGATGAGCATTTGCAATAGAATAATGATAATCTAAATGACCTATTTTATTATGCAAATCTTCTAACTAACTTATTCTAATATAAACCTGGGTATTTTTGTGTGGTATGCAATCTACATATATCTTCTTAACATGTGATAATAAAGATTAATCACGCATAAACAGAGATGATAATGTATAAGATAATTTCTTTGACTAAATAATTAGTCAAATAAATTTATAAAATATATCGCATGTATGATGAATTATATATATGAAAATTAACAATTTAAGCTAGGTATCATGCAATAGTGCAATTAATGCTTAATAGAAAGAATAAATCTCACATACAATTCATGAAAGTAAAGTGTTCTCACTAATTAAAAAAAAACAAAATCAATCATACAAGATAATAGTACCATATGTACGAAGTTCTGCTCATTTAACTAATGACATGGATCAACTCCTTTCTTTAAATCAAATTATCTCCCAAGAACACAATAGTGCATCAACAAAGGAAAGTAGTCACATATCTAAAAGAAATGATCATGTTCCATAATTTCACCAAAGCATTCACAAACTTAGAAAAGTGCATTATTTGCAAATGTTTTTGATAAAATTCTAGACCCTTCTCTAAATGCATGAGAAGGGTATAAATACTATTCTAACTAATGTGAAAAAATAGATTATACAAAAAATTTAGGAGGTTTAAAACAACCTTCCTCCTAACTAGTTAACTAACTCTAAAAATAAACAGTGTCTTGATGAGAGGAACTAAGATGATGATTTTCTGTCTACTAGCTTGTCCTTCAAATCACATATATTTGTCATTGGTTTGAGTTGAGGAGGTGCCCCAAAATGTGTCATGAGCTGTCCTGCGAAAATCGCATCGGTGAGAGGTGGCAGCTTCCGCTAAGTCGAATGAAGTGAGCAGTTAAGGGTCATGATCTGGCTATGCGGCTTCATGAGGTATTGCCAATACGACTCCCAGTTGGTCTTGATCAGTTTTGTGATTGCTTCCTGTTGCCGCACAAATTGTCACGACAACGCTCAGACCGGGGGCTATCACCCTGATCCCTGATCTCTCCATTTAAGCCGTCTCCCGTGGCTAAGGGGGGTAGACCCTATGGGATGAATGAAGACCAACTGTGGACCAGTTGGGTTGTGACGCAGAATTGGGTGGTCTATGAGGGTCTATGTCAAATGAGTTTTCCCTCTTGAGATGTAAAATTGCAAAAGCCATGATGTAAAGTGTCTTGAGGGTTAGAAATTGTTTTAATCCCCTCATAAGTCCTAAGTCCTAGGTCCTAGGTGATTTTTCCAAAGGGCTAAGTTCAAGGATCAAAAAATAAAAAAATAAAATAAAACAATAAAAAATAAAAGATATAAATAATAATAATAATAATAATTAAAAAAAAATTAAAAAATTAAAAATAACTAAAAAATAAAATTAAAAATTAAAAAAATAAATAAATAAAATAAAATAAAATCTAAAAAATAAATAAAAATTTGAAAAATTAAAATTTCTATGGATGAGATTAAAAGGGATTTTGATCCTCATCGACGGTCAAGATTAGTTTGACATGGATCACTCGAACTAGCCGTTGAGAATTTTTCCTTTAAATAGGGTGTTAGGGGTCATTTGAGATCAGATTGGATTTGAGAGTCTAGTGCTAAAGAAAGCTCTCTTGTAGTCATTTTTGTGCAATAAAGAAAGACTTTGGGGTTGAAAATCTTGCTGGTGTTACTCTTCTGGAAATGTTGTAAGATGTTTTATTTTTCTGCATAATCTTATTTTCAGCCATTGATGATAGCTTGATGAAGATTGATTTAGGCACAGGTATCTTGTCTGATCTCTCAGGTTTGAATGATAGTTTAGATTCTAAAATGTAATGGCAGGTATCTCCATTTGATCTGGATTTCACTATTGTTTTCTCCCTCTATGTTAATGGTTGATTTTAAGTTGTGCAGGAAATCCCCTTTTTTTTAGATTACCTGGCGTTAGGGGAAGTTCTCGGCTGAACCAGCTAACTCCCAGATTGTGTTTTTTGAAAGAGCCCAGCCAGTTCTTGATCCCGGTCTTATCATTTGAAACTTTTTATGAATGCATGAAGGGTTTTCTAAAGTATCTCACAGTAAAATTAAATTCAGAAAATACTATTGTGGATTATTGACAAATTTGGTTGTTTAAGAGTCGAAAATTTGTAAATATTGTAATTTTTTTAACTGGTTTTAGGGTTTTTAGTTTTTTGTTTTTGGCACATTTTACTTCTGGGTTTTTTGTTTTTGCCATTGCAGGTTGCAGGTATAGATTTTAAAATTTTTTTCAGGGTTTCCAGCAGGGATAATTTTCAGTGGATTCTCTAGTTTTCTGAGGGAATTTGATGATTTATCAAAATTATTTTGCTTCTCGAGGTTTATTTTTATTTGCAGGGAGAAATTTTCGAAATTTTTTTTTTAGAGCAGGTTGCTGCTTCAAATCTGCACAGCTCATGCAGTCACCATTTTTCCTGCGTCACTTCATAACAGCCCATCGCTGTTTCATTTGTCAACTCCACGCAATGACCCTCACCATCATCATCGTAGCTGCCCTCCTTACGCTGCAACGTTCTCCCTCTTTCACCATCGTCCAAGCTGTTGCGTTCGTCTTTCATTCCCCTTTAGCATCCCATCTTGCTGCTTGTACGCTGCCACACACTTGCAAAACGCATCAAACTGGTTCACCCTTCCACGCTGCCGCTGTTCAGAACCTGCAATAACAAAACAACAAATCAATAAATCTGCGTCCTTGCTGCGCAGCCTTATTCTTCTTTCACATTCCTGCAAATCCTCACGCGTCCCTGCATCGTTCCTCAGCAAGCTGCCCTCCGTGCGCAGTCACTCCATCACCTGCGTATTTTCCTTCTGCCGTCAAACACCTGCCCAGCAAATCAGAAACATGAATTTGATTTTTTGTGCTATGTTAGATTTTGTTTTGATTTATATCTCAGTTTAGTTTTATTTAGATAAACTTCATAAATTTTTTTTTTATGTATATACGTTAATTCATTTTTAGATTTTTAGGCTAAGTCTTTATTTTAAATATGAGTTTCATTTAGGTTAGATTTTTAATTTAGATTTTAGGTTTTGTTGTATAGTTTATGCTTTTGAATTTTGATTTAGATCATGGTTTTAATTTTTTTTTTAACTTATAGTCTTTAGTTATAGTGTGTTTTATTTAAATTTAAAATTTAAAAAATATATAAAAGATATAAAAAATCATAAATGTTTTAAAAAATAAAAAAGGTTCCTTTTCATTTTTTTTTGTGGATCTTAGTTTAGATTAGAGTTTAGTTTATTTTGGTTTAACCGTTAGTTCATTAAATTTTTGTTTTAGTTTTTTTTTGGACTTAGATTTCTTTAAAATATTAGATTTAATTTTTTTTTTTAAGTTTGAATTTAAAAATAATATCAAATAATATCATATATATATATATATATATATTCATTCTTAGGTTTAGTTTTATCTGGGACATTTTTTTTTTGGCTTAAATTTTAGTTTTATTTTTAGATATTCTTAGTTTTAGTTTTCTTTGGGTTAGGTTGTAGTTTTGATTTTTTAAAGTTTAGTCTTGTTTTAACTTTAGAATAAATCAAGAAATCATAATAAAAAATAATAAATTCCCAAAAATCATAAAAAAAGTAATTTTTAGACTTTTTAGTTTTGTCAAAAAATAAAAAATAAAAATAAAAGAATTGAAAAAACTTAATAAAAAAAATTGAAAATTCATTTTTGTGGTATTTATGTTCTATTTTTCTATAGCTAAACGCACTTAAATGTTTATTTACAAGTTGGCTATATGAAAGTGGTAGTTGGTCAACATTTAAATTTTATGATCATTTAAAGCATTTAATTTTTTTTTGAAGTTTAATTGTTGGATCATCGTTAAGGCGTTGTGCATTTGTTGAATATCTTACATCGTTTGGGTTATTTGATGATAAATGATTATTTTACATGGTTTATACTTCTGCAACATTTAATAAATAATCATTTAATCATTAACTCCATAAGGCACTGGTACATTAATCTCTAAAATCAATCAGGTGCTAAGTTGGCTTGCTGTGTCTCCCAACCCAACTGGTCCACAGTTGGTCTTCATTCATCCCATAGGGTCTATCCCCCTTAGCCGCGGGAGACGACTTAAATGGAGAGATTGGGGATCAGGCTGACAACCCCCGGTCTAATCATTGTCATGAAAATCTGTGCGACAACACTTCCCTTTGAGTCTCTGCCTTTTCCTTCCAGCTTTTATGTAAAGTACCTAAATCAAGCATTTCTTTTAGACTACCTTCCTTTAGAAGGTTGGTGACAAATAGAGTGTGGTTCACCGCCTTTATTATATTCTTCGATATCCCAGCTGCTATTGCTACTGCTACCTGTTGATGCCCCGAAAATCGTTGTATCAACATTGGGGGATAACCACTCGGTCTGGACCTTAATACAGCTCCTTTTCCATTTGGAATGGTGGCTCCGACTGGGGATAATGGGACCAGTTTCCCAGCAATGGATAAACGGGATGAATGAATGATTGGTTGATTAATCTAATGATAGGCGAATAACTTAATTTATCAGCGAAATAAAAGAACTACTACTAATCCTGGGAACTATTGTACTTTAAAGTGTAGCGCTTAATGATCTAAGTTTATAAACAAGCATGTAGATGACTCTATTTATTAAACATGGACTTTTATTCATTCAAGGATTACTTTGCTTAAATCGTTAAACAAAGGGATTAGTGCAATATTGCTACACTTATATATCATCGATACATATACGATCAAAAGAAAAGAATTCCATAAACATCCAATAGTGGAGGGAATAAAGAAGTGTTGTTAAAACACATACATATATCCGATAATAGCAAAGGCAATCAAATAACAATTCATATGAATCATCAAGTAGGTTGTTTGCCTTTGAACCTGAGATGACTTATCGCAAGCATTGGCTCCACTTCGGGCGGTCTGTTGAGGTGAGAGCTAAGCTGGGCGGCATAGGTGGCATCCTGAATATCGGGGATAATATACCCGATTGCATCTGTAAGGCATTTGAGGGCGACTCTTTGAGTGTGTGGTTTTACCAAGAAGAACCAATAGGTGTCTCATGTTAAACTGTTAATTCCAGCAATTAATCTCCCCTTTTCCTCTAGATCTGGATAACATGACTGCTCCAATGTTTTCATCGCTGTCAATTTTCCTGGAGTGCATTGGGAAATCATGTTTGACAAGTAGAGAGTATTATTAACCAATTCAACCAAATTGCTTGTAGTTGATTTGCACCTTGAAATTTCCCTCTCTGCTTTCATTAACTGGGACTGCCATTCTGTAAACAATATATCTTTATGTGACTCTAAAATTCTTGGTAAATTTTCCGCTTGTCCCTGATCAGTATCTTTCTAGTCAAGAAATGCAGCTATCGTTTCTTCAGCTTGATCCAATTCCGCTCTAGCCTTTTCTATTTTTTCACTTATTGATGCCGTCAATTCGCATAGTGGTTCCGCCTGGGCGATTTGTTGACATAGAAGCTTGATTTGGGCTATTAATGCCGTATTTATCTGTAGTGCTTCTACTCTGAATTCAGTTATTTGTGGAACGCCCTTTGTCTTCTCAAGCTGTGCTGATAGTTGAGCAATCTGCTCATCTTTTGTTTTCAGCATTTGTTCATTTGCTGCCTTCAGTTGTGCCAAGGCTTCAGACAACTCTTTCTGCTTCTGGATTGCGTTGTGGTCAATCCTTTGTTTCTCTGCCTACAATTTTTGAGTTAATTGATTATTTACTTGCTATTGTGTCAACAATTGCTATTCTGCCTGCTCCGCTTTCTGCTGTGCTTCAGTTAGCTGTGCCTGTAATAAAAAGATTTCCTGGTCTTTTGTTTTCAATAAAAGACTCACCTCTGATGCTTTGTCTATTGTTGCTGCTGAATAGACTCCAGCATATTGTGATAGTTTTGTTAAGTCATCAGAGGGGTCAAATTCCTCCTTCCAAACCACATTTCCCGTGATCGTCTGTTCTGGGAAAAGGGAAGGTCCTTCTTCTCTTCCTCTATCGTTTTACTACAGCTTTATGCCTTGGGCTATAGAAGACATCCAAGGGAGGAATCTCTTCTACCTGCAAAATGATTTGATCGGAGGGGTCCTTTGGTATTATTTCTACTTCCTTTGAACTGGGTGGGCCGCTGGTTCCACTTGGAACCTGTTGTGAAGTGGTTTCCTGTGTGTCTACTACTTTCGAAGTTTCAGTGTCCTTTGAACATTCTAGACTACTGATAATAGAATCAAATTGTTGTCATTCCTGGAGCAGTTTTGGATCAATATGAGTATCCACATTTACTTCTATGTTGCTCTGCTTCTGCTCTTTAGTCTGGGTCTCCTCCCGCACTTTCCCCTGCTCTTTAGTCTGAGTTTCCTCCTGTGCTTTCTCTTGTTCTTTTGTTGTAACCAGAGGTTCCTTTGAATGTTGTCGTTCAGGCTCGCTTGATGATGTTGTTGGGGTTGTTGCTAACAGATCTAGAGGCAGAGTTTGCAACCTTTGTTCTCTAAGTCTGTTGAATTCAACCAACCCTTCATCCTGATATTTCATTCTGGCTAGTGCCTTAACTTGCAATATTGACTCAGCTGAGGAGAACAGGTCATCGAACATATCTTCTTTATGATCAAACTTTGTCAATTTGGCCTGTTCAAGTGCATTATAGGTGACTTTGTTGGGATCAAATCGCCTATTAGGGAGAGTTGCTAGAGTTAATGATTTTATCTTTGTAGCTTCTTTCTCTGCATGTTTGAAATCATGCAACGTGTAGACACCACATCTCAAAGGAAAAGAGGGCCAGACCTGCTTCTTATTTTTCTTGAGAGTCTGTGTAACACCCTCGGCAATGATCTGATAAGCTATTTCCCTCGCCAGCAGTTTATCAGGTATGTACAAAGGAAGGACATGAGGTTCGGCTTGGCTACCGAAAACTCTTATATAAGTGAACTTTTCCTCCCCGAACCATCTTCCTACTGATGTTAAGTCAATCCCGGCTTGGTAGGAAATCTTGGGAGCAGGTTTATCAAAAATAGAGTAATGAATGGGTAACATAAAGCCATTGCAGACTTGGTATAAATGGTGCTTATAGGAAGCTTTCCACAATTTCTGATGATATATGTGAATAGGCATGGGGTCTTGTGATGTCCACCTCCAGCCAAGAACAGGAAATTCAGAATTAAAACACAGGGTATCTAGAATAGAGGCACTGTAGTAGAATGGGGGAATTAACCTTTTAGTAACGCGGGTCTTATTCCTAAAATCAAGAATAGTTGTTGCTAGTTTATCTGACAGTATAGTTGCCCAATCCATTATTTCACTGTTACACGCCGCTTCCATCAAGGGAACCATTTCTATAGTGAAATTAGCGGAATCGTGCAACCCCCACAATCTACACATCATTATCCCAGCATAACAATAAGGAGAGCATAGGGAATCAATAGAGTACTTACCGGAAGATTCATGCTTATGTTTTGCCGGATTTTTTCTCCAATCCCGGATGGGTTCGGATTCAATTTCGTTCTCTTTTCGGAATTTCTCCAAAAACGCCTTGTTGTACTTCTTCTCTAGCTCAAGCAAATGATACATTTGCCTTAAATCATCAACCTTGAATGAACCGAAGATTCTCCCATCTCTGGTGCAGAAAGTTCTGTCTGTGATTGGGATTTCCTCAATCGCCCACCTCACTACATCCGTATATGGGAGAATTTGTTCCTGAGCTGCTATCCGATGAAGGAAGGAGTCGGCTAAGTCCTTTAAAGTACCATCAGATTTCTGAGTTGAATCTGCAGTGGCTTGTACTGTTGTCACTTCAGGTTCTTCGGCCTCAATCAAATTATAGGTACTCTGCCAAGTAGTTTTGCCGAGACCAGAACATGTAGTATCAGATATCAATCCTTTCTTTTTATTTGTTGGATCAGCGACAGCTTGTCCTATGACTGGCACAGTGGAAGCGACTGTGGTTTTCTTAGACTTCTTCCCCATTCTTCTTGAGTTTTCTGCTTCGGAAGAATTCTGCACAGGAGTGAAAATAAGCGTAACACGGAGAATTGGTAGTGAAAACCAAATATGAGTGAGATATATTGATCAATGCGTGATGAGGGATTAACTTTAAAGTGGCCGCGGATACAATCTATGAGAAGATTTTAGGACTTACTATTACATTAAATGGCCGTTAAAACCTGCCAATCCTTTAAATGCCCATCATATCATTAATCGGCCGAATGATTTGTTTAAGCGTGCCTTGGATGTTTTGGCAGTTGAGCGCAGGTAAATCACTGTTCGACAGATAAGGCTTTTAATATGAATTAATCGTAATATCCCTCTGTTTTAACGGCTTTTTGAAGTTTGCGCTTCTAGCTTTATCACAATCGGGCGTCGGGGAAAACTTAAATCCTTATATTGACACCTTTTGAAATCCCCGATCGCCGATAGCGATATCGCATCGCATCGGGAGTATGGGCACTTTAAGAAAGCATGGATAGTGTATCGTCGATCGCCGATAGCGATATCACATCGCATCGGGTGTATTACCTGGGGTGCTTTAAAAACATGCATAGTATGTCGCCGATCGCCGACAACAATATCGCATTGCATCGGAGCGAAAGGAACTTTTATCGCATCGGATCAAACCAATGGGCCTTTAAAGTATGCCTCCTATGTCATTGCGATATGCGATCTTGCGATCACTTTATCGCAATGATAAAAGATTGATTATTTATATTAAAAGACCAAAATTGGTTTGTCCAAAAGGTTTTTTATAATGTCTTCATTTTGTTTTCGGACCCTTTTGAATAATACAATGTTGATACCAATCAAAACTAAAAGGGACCCATTTCATATGATAGTTTTTTTTATGTGAATAACCATGATATGAAATGGGGGGTTGTTGTAGAGCACAACAATTGGCGATTCGCTGGAAGAAACAGTTATCTCTGAAAAGTATGGAAATACTTAAACTTTTTTCAAAATAGAGTTCTCATTAAAGGGGAAAATTCTAATGTAACTAGGTATATATGCATTCTAAATAAAATGAATCTATCTTTATTAATTTCCTCTCTTGTTTAAAATTAGATACATTCTAAGTTTTAAATTGGTCTTTATTGGTTTATAATGATAAAACAGAGAACCTTTCCAAATCAGCTTTTAGAATTGACTCTTTTGTCATAGGTAGAGCCTCTGCTGCCAGCAAACGTTCATAGTTTCGATAGGGATACCTTTAAACCATATTATTGTCCATTGTCCCATCCATTTAAGAGTGTGATTAACAGAATGAATTCAAAACATGTTTTCATATTTTGTATTTCCTTTCCTTTTTCTCTTTTATTGCTAAGATAAAAAGCCATTGTCCTGGTATGATGACCAGCTATTGACAATGCCATTCACTGGTAGTAATCTAATCAAACAAGCTGGCTCGTGATGAGACCCCTTGTCTTATAATTCTAAGCCATTACCCTGTTTTGGTATGCAGTATTGGTAATGTCGGTTAAACTATTTCCCTATGAACATGGTAAGCAGGCTTGTAATAAGATCTCTTATCTTTAATATCAGATATTTTAGAATTACACTCTGAGTAACCATAAACTTTGGTGAATGGGATGGACAATTTTCTCCTTAAGAGTAAATGGATGACAAGATAAGAGTTAAAGATGCTGAAGTTGGATTAGTTTCTGTTTTGATATTGATAACCTTTTTGTGACCAATCTGAAAACATAAAATGATTTACAATACTTCTAAACTTTGAGAAGGGTTCACAAAAATTGAAGTATGGTTTTGGAATGAAATTATACCTAGTTTCCTAGAAATTATCCCTCTTGTTTAAGACTTCTATTATTTTAAAAGTAAATATCCTCACTACTTCTGTTGAGCAACTTTTAAGTACAGCAAAGGTCAATGGAAGATACCTTACAACTTTATTTTCTAATGGTCCTACAAACTACAAAACTCTATTAAACTAAAAAAAGGAGAAGGGGTTACCTCCTCAATTAAAGAATTTCTTTAAGAGAAGGCCATTAACAGGGAGAGAATCTCTCAAACCTGATAAATCTTGTAATATGAAGGTCGAATGGCCTATCTTCTCACAGATCTGAAATGGCCCAAGCCACATCTTCTGGAACTTGGTGTGTTTTCCTTTGTCCTCATGGGCTTTGTCCCATTTCACAACTAAATCACCGACTTGAAATTGTTTTGAACCGGATGAGACTGAATCAAAGGATGACTTGATGATTTGCTGATGTTTTGCATGAATAGCCTTGGCTTTTTCCCTTTCCTCTTCTAATTTTAGAATTTGGTCATGTCTAAGTTGAATAGAAGAAGAAGGGCTTTCCTCAATAAACTGAATTAGGGCTAGGGAAGGAAGGACAAGATTTGTTGGTAACACTGCTTCTTTTCCATACACAAGGTTGAACGGAGAAGATCCTATGGAAGCCTTCTGTGTTATCCTATCAGCCCATAGTGCAAATATTAAGGATTTGTGCCATGTTTTATGGTTCTGTTCGATAGTTCGCTTAATAATTTTAATCATATTTTTATTCGTAGATTCTGCTAAACCATTACCCTGGGGATAGTAATTAGCAAAATATTTTAATTTAAATCCTCTTTTAATAGCGAAATCAAACATAGCATTGTCTGAAAAGTAAGATGCATTATCAAAAACAAGAGCATTTGGGACACCAAACCTGGTAATGATGAATTGATCTATGAAGTCAATGATTGCCTCAGAATTTGTTGTCTTCAAAGGAATTGCTTCAACCCACTTAGTAAAATAATCAGTAGCAGTAAGGATATACTTATGCTGTTTGGAAGAATGTGGAGTAATTTCCCCAATGATGTCAAATCCCATTGCTCAAATGGCTGTTCAATGTTGACCGGTTGCAAAGGAAAAGCTGATTTTCTTTGTCTTCCACAAGAAGTTTGACAATTTCGGCATTTCCTTACATATTCATGAGCATCCCGAAACAGGGTGGGCCAATAATATCCAGCATGAATGATTTTGTGGGCTGTTGTGTTAGCTCCAAAATGTCCTCCTGCTGGTCCATCATGTAATTCCCGCAAAACCTTTTGTGCTTCAGGTTTTTCTAGGCATCTTAATAAGATTGAATCATAATTTTGCCTAAAAAGCACATCATCAATAATTGTGAAATTTTTTGCTTTCAATCTAATGGCCCTTTTGTTTTTGTAAGACAGGTTAGGAGGTGCATATCCATTTTTTAAATAAAAGATTAAGTCAGCATATTGTGATTCAGAATCAGTAATACTTATCTGGTTGATTTCTTCGGTTTGATCTGTATCATCTGATTCTGGAATGTTGGATGCTCCTGCCAATAACCTGCAAAAACCTTGGCCTCTAACAATCTTTGCTGGTTTAATTTCTAAGTCATATTCTTGAAGTGTTGTAACCCAGTTTGCCCTTTTTTCACCTAGTTCCCTTTAGATCAATAGTTGCCTTATTGCAGGGAAAGGAACTATAACTTTTGTGTGGGTTTTTAAAAGGAAGGGTCTGTAATGTTTGACAGCTTTATATACAGCAAAGGCTTGTTTTTCTACTTCGGAGTAATTCAATTCAGCACCCTAAAGATTTGAACTATAGAATGAAATGGGTGCTTCCAAATTGTGATCATTAAGCTGTGTGAGTACTGCTGCATAAGACAAGGTGGATGCAATAGCATACAATGTAAAATGATTAGAAAAATTATCCTTTTCTGCTAATCCCCACTTAAAGACTGAATTTTTCTTAATCATAGTTTGAAGTGGCAAAATGATTTGAGAAAAGTCTGGAACAAATATTTTGACAAAATTGATTTGGCCTAAAAATGACTGCATGGATTTTT
This sequence comes from Pinus tabuliformis, assembly GCA_031772625.1. Taxonomy (NCBI): domain Eukaryota; kingdom Viridiplantae; phylum Streptophyta; class Pinopsida; order Pinales; family Pinaceae; genus Pinus; species Pinus tabuliformis. The sequence continues at coordinate 302,344,106 of CM062812.1, read as the reverse complement.
TATTATGAGGGAAAGGGATTTCAAAGATTTCTTTGATCCTGTCAGGATCAACATAAATACCATCTTTAGACACAATAAAGCCTAAAAGCTTTCCTTGGTCAAGAGCGAAGAAAGATTTTTTAGGGTTAAGAGAAATACCGTATCTTTTGCAGCGTTGAAAGATTTGATTTAAATCATGCAAATGATTGGACTTCTCCTTAGAAAATACAGTAATATCGTCTAAGTAGACGACTACTGTTCTATTAATCAACCCTTTAAAAGCTATATCCATCGCTCTTTGGAACGTCGCTCCTGCATTAATAAGTCCGAAAGGCATTTTCTGATACGCATATGTTCCCCATTTTGTTCTGAATGTGGTTTTGAGCTGGTCATCAGGATGGACCAATACTTGGTTATATCCTGAGAAACCGTCTAGAAAGGACATTAACTCAGAGCCTGCTACTGATTGGAGTATCTGCTCCATAGTAGGTAATGGGAAATTATCTTTTAAGCTTGCCTTGTTCAAATTTCTAAAATCAATACAAATCCTAATGTCGCCATTTTTCTTTCTGACCGGCACCATATTGGAGACCCAGTTTGAGTGCCGAACGGGAAAAATAATCTTAGCTTTCAAGAGTTTATTAAGTTCAGATTTTATTTGACTCTCTAAGTTCGGATGTATTTTCCTCAACTTCTGCTGAATTGGTTTCTGTTCGGGAAGCATTGGAATGGTATGCTGGATGATGGATGTATCATATGTCTTTAAATCATCATATTTCCAAGCAAAAACCTGTTTATTTTTCCTTAACAGTCTAATGAATGCTTCCTTTTCTTTCAAGGAAAGTCCTAATCCTATATTAATGTTTTGAGGAGTTTGATCAGTGCCAAGGTTTATCAATTCAAACCTTAGGGTAGAACTTTGGAGCTTTGCATTACTCACAGGTTTAAACCTGTCTTTAATATCATAAAGATCCTCAAGCTTCACCACAGGCTTAGGGATTGAATTTTCCTCAGGTTTACCTCTTATTTGAAGGTCATGCTCGTTTTCCTCGATGATTTGATTATCATAGGACTTTTCGGAAGTTAAGAACTGTAAAATGTCTTCATCATGGTTGAATACTCTCCAATTAGTGACATTGTCAGGAATTGATGGCCTAAAAAGCAATTCTACTGAAAATCTATCTGGGCTGTAGTCTTCGGAAGGTAGGAGTTTGGAAGCAACATTGGCTAGCAGGTCAGCTGCCGAATTTTGAGACCTGGGAATAGAAGAAATATTGAATGCCAAAAAGTGGGAGGTGAGTTCCTGTATCAGCCATTGATAATGCTTGAGATGGGTGGAAAGACAATGAATTGTATTCCTTACCTGTTTGATAATAATTTCAGAATCTCCAAACACTTTCAAATATTGGACCTTAAGGCCAACAACTTTATATAGTCCTTGGACTAAGGCTTCATACTCTGCTGTGTTATTTGTGCATTCAAATTCTAACCTACAGGACAGCATTATTTTTTCCCCTTATGGGCTAATCAAAATACATCCTGCTCCTGAGCCCTCACTAGATTTGGACCCATCGAAATATAACGACCAAAATAAAGAAGTATTAACAATTTTATTTACAGTTTTCTCAATACCATTGAAACATCTTGACCTATCTGTTTGTGAAAAATTTTCAATCTGAGATGTAAAATGGTTTACTGAGAAAGGGGATGGCTGGGCAGCGAAGTTGCCAAAAAATGACTCTGATGAATAATTCCCCAAAATGTTGTTATTAAATGCTATTGGTTGGTTTTCTTGTTCAAATTCAGTAACTGTATGGGTCATATGCTTTTCCCGATCGATCTTTATTTGATTTGTCTTTCCCTTATAGGGAAGCCACATATGTGACCAGTCAGTAGAAATATACCCATGTAGTTTCTCAGACCAATCCTACTCAAGATTAAACCATAAAATTCAGGTATATCGGCTATTAGGATATCAATCCTTTGTACTATTCTGGGATCAGCAGATAACCTGATAATTACGGAATTAATCTCTCCCAAAACCTGTACTTTAGTCCTGTCCAACTGTACAATATGAATAACAGACTTTTGGGGTTCAATGTTCAGTTTCTAACAAACTGAAGCTGGCATTATGTTAGAAGATGCCCCTGAGTCAATCAAACAGTTGTGCAGGTTTCTATTGTAGATCTCATAGGTTAGAAGAAAAGGTGGAGTATGAGAGTTTGATCTATCTCCTATTAGGACTGCATCAGTAGCTTCAACCATACCAGAAGGTGGTTGACCTGTATCGTTTGCAGCTTTAGCACTGGGAAGAGGTGAAGTAGGAACAACATTTAATTCTTTGAGAAGTAATTTCTGCTGATGTTTTAATTTGCTAAGTTCAAACATGGTAATGTTTGCCTTAGTTTTCTTCATATCATCAACAATATTGTAATCCATTGAATCGGATACTACCAAAGTTTTAGATGTTGAAGGAGTATTTGAGGTTGAAGGTTGGTTTTGAGGAACTGCTGCAGGTGGCTTCTTTGTAGATACCTTTTCCTTTGTTGTAGCAGCACCTGCACTCCTTTTCTTTGAAGTTACCTGAACAGGTTCGGAGGTACTTTTACTCCTAGTAGTGACAGGAAACGCTTCCTCTTCATTATCTGTATTGGAGTTAGGCAGTATGAAATCCCACATTCCATGACATTCAACAACTTCCTCTTCTTCATCAGTAGGTGTAGCTGTTTCTTCTTCTCCTTCTTCAAGATCTGAATCTGCATTTGATATAACATTTGGTGGTTTTGATTCAGTTTTCTTATAATTTCTAAAGGGTCTTTTGGTCGAGGTTTCGGCTACTTGTTTTTTTATTTCAACCATTTTGTTTGACATAGTCTTGAGGACCTTTTGCAGACCCTCCATGTCATATGGATCTTTTGGGGTTTTCTTCTTTGAATCATCTTTAAAAGAAACTTTTTTGGCTTTTCTGTCTTCCAGAGCAGCTTTCTTTTCTAGAGCATTAATGCGTTTCTCCACAGCAAGTGATTCTTTCATGTTTTCAGCTAAAGTAGGTTTCCCAGCCTTGTCTACAAAAATAGCTATATTGGCAGGTAGGGCAGTTATATACCATTCGCTTCGGATTTGCTCACTTGGTTTGGAGGCCGTTGGGATTTTATTCAAGAGTTTATTGAATCGGGTGTTAAATTCCTTAATTGGTTCCCTATGCTCTATCCTAAGATTGGAGAGATCGTTTATTAGTGTAGCCAAAGACCTGTCATCTCCATACTTAGTAAGAAACTATTCTTGGCAAGTGTTCCAACTGGTAATGGAACCAGAAGGTAAAGAAAAATACCAGGATCCTGCTGATCCTTGCAAAGTATAAGGGAAAAGTATAACAACAACATCTTGCTCTGTTACTCCCTTCAAGTTGACTGCCAACATGAAGTTATTAATATGTTCCTCAGCTTGCATTCCATCATCTGGGTTAAATTTGGGTAGCCATTTTTCAGGAGCATCAGGTAATGCATGCAATGGTGCAGGCATGTTGACTGCACCAGGCCTGGTCAATGGATCTGCCATTATAACAGCGGTAGTAGATGATACTACTGTTGAAATTCCAAATGTCTGGGAAGGAAATGATGTTGCGGAGTGAGTAGGTTGGGATGTTAAAGTTCCTAATCCCTGATGAACAACAATATGTAATGGGGGAGTAGATGATTGACTTCGAACAGGGGAAGGTGAGATGGAGGATGTGGATGAAAGCTCTTCACTGTCAGATCCCTCAGTATATTTCTATGCCTTTTTCCTTTTGGGTAAAGGGAACTCAGTGGGTTCAATACTGAGCTTTCCGCTCTGAAGTCTGGTGAGAGGGTGAGGTGAATTGAACTGTGAAGTCGCACTGCTTTGTGATACCTCAGATTTCTGTGGTGAAATCGAGAAGCTCTGAAGTTTGTGGATAAGAGACTGGACTTCAGGGGATTCAAGACTTAATTGTTCTGGAGTATGATGGGTTTGAGCAGTGGTAGTTGATTCCTCTTCTTCTTGTTTGGATACTGGAGAACCAGCATGCAATTGGGAAGTACGAGGTGATACGGAGGGAGAATTACTCTTAGAATGGCCTACAGATTTGGGTTTGCTTTCCATTCACAGTTGAGGCCCTCCTTCTAGTGCCAAAAATGTTGATGCCTCGAAAATCGTTGTATCAACATTGGGGGATAACCACCTGGTCCAAAACTTAATACAGCTCCTTTTCCGTCTGGAATGGTGGCTCCGACTGGGGATAATGGGACCAGTTTCCCAGCAATGGATAAACGGGATGAATGAATGATTGGTTGATTAATCTAATGATAGGCGAATAACTTAATTTATCAGCGAAATAAAAGAACTACTACTAATCCCGGGAACTATTGTACTTTAAAGTGTAGCGCTTAATGATCTATGTTTATAAACACGCATGTAGATGACTCTATTTAATAAACATGGACTTCTATTCATTTAAGGATTACTTTGCTTAAATCGTTAAACAAAGGGATTAGCGCAATATTGCTACACTTATGTATCATCGATACATATACGATCAAAAGAAAAGCATTCCACAAACATCCAATAGTGGAGGGAATAAAGAAGTGTTGTTAAAACACATACATATATCCGATAATAGCAAAGGCAATCAAATAATAATTCATATGAAAAGAATGAATTCAGACATAGATAATAGTACCATATGAGCTGCTAGTCACTCCCATCATTAATCGCTATTTGAGATTCTTCTTCCAACACGGAAATACTTTCAAACAAAGACAGTAGTGCACATTTGCATAAAAGCTTTCTTGTCAAAATTAGAATAACTGGTCCAGTTTTATAAAAGAATATGGCTAAAGTACAGTAGTGTAACTTCAGTCTTTAAGTCAAGTACAAAACTTTACGACCCTTTCTAAAAACATGAAAGAGTCTATAAATGCTTAATTAAGCTAACTATCTATGAAACTGAAATCCTACTTAATTGGTATCAATTGATTTTGATCATATTCTTCTCAGCAACCTGGCAGTCAGTGGCATGAATCATCAAGTAGGCTGTTTGCCTTTGAACTTGAGCTGACTTATCACAAGCATTGGCTCCACTTCGGGTGGTCTGTTGAGGCGAGAGCTAAGCTGGGCAGCATAGGTGGCATCCTGAATATCGGGGATAATATACCCGATTGCATCTGTAAGGCATTTGAGGGCGGCTCTTTGAGTGTGTGGCTTTACCAAGAAGAACCAATAGGTGTCCCATGTTAAACTGTTAATTCTAGCAATTAATCTCCCCTTTTCCTCTGGATCTGGATAACATGACTGCTCCAATGTTTTCATCACTATCAATTTTCTTGGAGTGCATTGGGAAATCATGTTTGACAAGTAGAGAGTATTATTAACCAATTCAACCAAATTGCTTGTAGTTGATTTGCACCTTGAAATTGCCCTCTCTGCTTTCATTAACTGGGACTGCCATTCTGTAAACAATATATCTTTATGTGACTCTAAAATTCTTGGTAAATTTTCCGCTTGTCCCTGATCAGTATCTTTCCAGTCAAGAAATGCAGCTATCGTTTCTTCAGCTTGATCCAATTCTGCTCTAGCCTTTTCTGTTTTTTCACTTATTGATGCCGTCAATTCGCATAGTGGTTCCACCTGGGCGATTTGTTGACATAGAACCTTGATTTGGGCTATTAATGCCATATTTATCTGTAGTGCTTCTACTCTGAATTCAGTTATTTGTGGAACGCCCTTTGTCTTCTCAAGCTGTGCTGATAGTTGAGCAATCTGCTCATCTTTTGTTTTCAGCATTTTTTCATTTGCTGCCTTCAGTTGTGCCAAGGCTTCAGACAACTCTTTCTACTTCTGGATTGCAGTATGGTCAATCCTTTGTTTCTCTGCCTGCAATTGTTGAGTTAATTGATTATTTACTTGTTGTTGTGTCAACAATTGTTATTCTGCCTGCTCCGCTTTCTGCTATGCTTCAGTTAGTTGTGCCTGTAATAAAAAGATTTCCTGGTCTTTTGTTTTCAATAAAAGACTCACCTCTGATGCTTTGTCTATTGTTGTTGCCGAATAGGCTCTAGCATATTGTGATAGTTTTGTTAAGTCATCAGAGGGGTCAAATTCCTCCTTCCAAACCACATTGCCCGTGACCGTCTGTTCTGGGAAAAGGGAAGGTTGATCAGTCCTTCTTCTCTTCCTCTGTCGTTTTACTACAGCTTTATGCATTGGGCTATAGAAGACATCCAAGGGAGGAATCTCTTCTACCTGCAAAATGATTTGATCGGAGGGGTCCTTTGGTATTATTTCTACTTCCTTTGAACTGGGTGGGCCGTTGGTTCTACTTGGAACCTGTTGTGAAGTGGTTTCCTGTGTGTCTGCTGCTTTCGAAGTTTCAGTGTCCTTTGTACATTCTAGACTGCTAATAATAGAATCAAATTGTTGCCATTCCTAGAGCAGTTTTGGATCAATATGAGTATCCACATTTACTTCTATGTTGCTCTGCTTATGCTCCTCAGTCTGGGTCTCCTCCCGCACTTTCCCCTGCTCTTTAGTCTGAGTTTCCTCCTGTGCTTTCTCTTGTTCTTTTGTTGTAACCGGAGGTTCCTTTGAATGTTGTCGTTCAGGCTCGCTTGATGATGTTGATGGGGTTGTTGCTAATAGATCTAGAGGCAGAGTTTGCAACCTTTGTTCTCTAAGTTTGTTGAATTCAACCAACCCTTAATCCTGATATTTCATTCTGGCTAGTTCCTTAACTTGCAATATTGACTCAGCTGAGGAGAACAGGTCATCGAACATATCTTCTTTATGATCAAACTTTGTCAATTTGGCCTGTTCAAGTGCATTATAGGCGACTTTGTTGGGATCAAATCGCCTATTAGGGAGAGTTGATAGAGTTAATGATTTTATCTTTGTAGCTTCTTTCTCTGCATGTTTGAAATCATGCAACGTGTAGACACCACATCTCAAAGGAAAAGAGGGCCAGACCTGCTTCTTATTTTTCTTGAGAGTCTGTGTAACACCCTCGGCAATGATCTGATAAGCTATTTCCCTCGCCAGCAGTTTATCAGGTATGTACAAAGGAAGGACATGAGGTTCGGCTTGGCTACCGAAAACTCTTATATAAGTGAACTTTTCCTCCCTGAACCATCTTCCTACTGATGTTAAGTCAATCCCAGCTTGGTAGGAAATCTTGGGAGCAGGTTTATCAAAAATAGAGTAATGAATGGGTAACATAAAGCCATTGCAGACTTGGTATAAATGGTGCTTATAGGAAGCTTTCCACAATTTCTGATGATATATGTGAATAGGCATGGGGTCTTGTGATGTCCACCTCCAGCCGAGCACAGGAAATTCAGAATTAAAACACAGGGTATCTAGAATATAGGCACTGTAGTAGAATGGGGGAATTAACCTTTCAGTAACGCGGGTCTTATTCCTAAAATCAAGAACAGCTGTTGCTAGTTTATCTGACAGTATAGTTGCCCAATCCATTATTTCACTGTTACACGCTGCTTCCATCAAGGGAACCATTTCTATAGTGAAATTAGCGGAATCGTGCAACCCCCACAATCTACACATCATTATCCCAGCATAACAATAAGGAGAGCATAGGGAATCAACAGAGTACTTACCGGAAGATTCATGCTTGTGTTTTGCCGGATTTTGTCTCCAATCCCGGATGGGTTCGGATTCAATTTCGTTCTCTTTTCGGAATTTCTCCAAAAACGCCTTGTTGTACTTCTTCTCTGGCTCAGGCAAATGATACATTTGCCTTAAATCATCAACCTTGAATGAACCGAAGATTCTCCCATCTCTGGTGCAGAAAGTTCTGTCTGTGATTGGGATTTCCTCAATCGCCCACCTCACTACATCCGTATATGGGAGAATTTGTTCCCGAGCTGCTATCCGATGAAGGAAGGAGTCAGCTAAGTCCTTTAAAGTACCATCAGATTTCCGAGTTGAATCTGCAGTGGCTTGTACTGTTGTCACTTCAGGTTCTTCGACCTTAATCAAATTATAGGTACTCTGCCAAGTAGTTTTGCCGAGACCAGAACATGTAGTATCAGATATCAATCCTTTCTTTTTATTTGTTGGATCAGCGACGGCTTGTCCTGTGACTGGCACAGCGGAAGCGACTGTGGTTTTCTTAGACTTCTTCCCCATTCTGCTTGAGTTTTCTGCTTCGGAAGAATTCTGCACAGGAGTGAAAATAAGCGTAACACAGAGAATTGGTAGTGAAAACCAAATATGAGCGAGATATATTGATCAATGCGTGATGAGGGATTAACTTTAAAGTGGCCGTGGATACAATCTATGAGAAGATTTTAGGACTTACTATTACGTTAAATGGCCGTTAAAACCTGCCAATCCTTTAAATGCCAATCATATCATTAATCGACCGAATGATTTGTTTAAGCATGCCTTGGATGTTTTGGCAGTTGAGTGCAGGTAAATCACTGTTCGACAGATAAGGCTTTTAATATGAATTAATCATAATATCCCTCTGTTTCAACGGCTTTTTGAAGTTTGCGCTTCTAGCTTTATTGCAATCGGGCGTCGGGGAAAACTTAAATCCTTATATTGACACCTTTTGAAATCCCCGATCGCCAATAGCGATATCGCATCACATCGAGAGTATGGGCACTTTAAGAAAGCATGGATAGTGTATCGCCGATTGCCGATAGCGATATCGCATCGCATCGGGTGTATTACCTGGGGTGCTTTAAAAACATGCATAGTATGTCGCCGATTGCCAATAGCGATATCGCATCGCATCAGAGCGAAAGGAACTTTTATCGCATCGGATCAAACCAATGGGCCTTTAAAGTATGCCTCCTGTGTCATTGCGATATGCGATCTTGCGATCACTTTATCGCAATGATAAAAGATTGATTATTTATATTAAAAGACCAAAATTGGTTTGTCCAAAAGGTTTTTTATAATGTCTTCATTTTGTTTTTGGACCCTTTTGAATAATACAATATTGATACCAATCAAAACTAAAAGGGACCCATTTCATATGATAGTTTTTTTTATGTGAATAACCATGATATGAAATGGGGGGTTGTTGTAGAGCACAACACTACCTCAGATTTATTGATTCTCATGTCCCAATCTGTGAAAAGAAGGTCTTTGTGTGTCTCCGTGATTTCAGGTAGATTGTCTTTCCTTCCATCTTTTGTCTCATGCCATTCGATGAACTCTGAGATTCTAGTGTTGAGATCAGTAAACATGGTTCTCTGGTCAATTGCCTTATCTGTTAGCTAGTCGCTAGTGATCAGATAAGGAGTAATGTGTGACATCTTTTGGCAAAAGTTCTCTTGCTATTTCATTAGGGGGGAATTTAGTTCTAGATCCTCTTTAACGAACTCCTCGATAGTGGCCACATCCTTATATATTTCCATGGCTTTCTAGAATTCTTGGAGTTGCATGTTTTTAGCTGATGTGTCGGCTTTGTGGCTTATTTTTAGGACCTCCATGCTCTATTGCAATTGGGCAAGCTACTCAGCTGCTTCCCTGTTCACACTTACTTTCTCTGTTTTGAGCTATTGCTCGAGCTGTGCAATCCTATCCTCCTTTTCTCTCAACAAAGTAGAGACTTTAGTGGCTTTTTCCATGGTGGTCGTTACATATGCTCCCATTAACTGTGACAATCTAGTCAAGTTCTCAGCTGGGTTGAAAGGGATGTCCCTTCAAACTATGTCCATTGGCTCATTTCCAGGTGGTGGCTCATTTCCAGGTGGGAGCTCGGGTGTTTCTACCCTTTTCCTTTTTCTCTGTCTTCTTACTACAGCCTTGTGTGGCAGGCTGTAGAACACATCAAGTGGAGGGATTTTGGTCACTTTCAAGATGATCTCTGATGTGGGAAGAGCAAGGATAATCTCAGTCTGTTAAAATGTTGTCGCCTGCTCATCCATAGGCTTGGACTGCACATCCATAGGCTTGGACTGCTCATCCATGGGTTTGGACTGCTCATCTATATACTTGAACTCTGTATTCTCTTGAATATGTAGAGAAGTTTGACACTCCATTATCTCTTGGGTATCTGTCATTTTGGGAGTGTCTTGTAGTTTTATATTAAACTGATCCCACTCCTACTAAAAAATGCTACCTTTGACCTTTGAATTGATTTCTTTAGGTGGGGTGCTCAGAACCTATTTCTCAACTGACTTCCTGCTGGACTCTGTTTTATTATCTGTCTCTTGAGCCTTCCCCGTTTCTGGTGTTTTCTCAATATTCACCTGAGACGTTATAAGAGAACTAGGTCCTTCACTGTTAACAGTCACACTTGGTGTAGGCTTATCTTCGATCTTCAACAAGTGCATTGGGATTAATTTGAGACTTTTATTTCTGAATTCCCGAAATCTTTCAAAATTTTCAAGACTCAAGTTCGCTTTAGCCCATTCGAATGCTTGTTTGAAGGACTCGGCTGACTGTAACAGGTCTTCAAAATCATTATCCTCATGGTTGTATGGCTTGAGCTTTAATGCAGTAGTGATGTTATGTGCTAGCTTGTCCGGATAAAATTTCCTTTTCAGTAATGTATGAAGCCTAAGGGCTTCCATGTTTACTGACTCCTTAATGGCATGATTAAAATTTGCTAAAGCAAAAGAACCACACTTGACAGGAAAAGAGGGCCATAATAACTTCTTGTTTTCTTTGAGGACTTTATTTAGGCCTTTTCCCACAATCTGGTGGGTGATTTCCCTTGCTAACAATTTATCATAAACATATAAAGGAAGGACATGTGGGTCAGCTGTGCTACCAAAAACCCTAATGTAGGTGAACCATTCTTCAATAAAATATTTGCCAACAACTAGAAGGTCTATTGCGGATTCTTGGGAAAACCTGGGGGCTTTCTTATTGAAAATTATTTGATGCATGGGGGAAATAACAGAATGACATATCTTATAGAAATGGGGTATATAATGGGATTCCCATATTTGCTTATTGTTGGGAATGGGTTCCCCTAATTTTGGAGCTAAAAGCCCATCTTTTCTGGAAGAAGGCCCAAATTTGTAATAAAAATGTAAATCTTGTGCATTTTGTGGTCACAGAGCATGAAGAGGTCAAAGGATTGTCTGCCCTTATTTTTTGAAGTATCATGTCGGCTATAAAGATCTATCCATGGTCCGCGGACCATGGGCTTTTATAAAAAGTGAGTCTTAGAAGAGTCTAAGGTGGTAGTGGTAATGGAAAGAAGGATTTTGGGGTAATAAATTCTAAGTGTTCTCAAGTCTTAGCATAGGTAGAGGTTCTACAACAGAGTGCGCAGAGGCCTAGGGTGGAAGTTTGCAGCTGAGTGCGCGGACCCCTACAGCTGTGTACGGAGGGCGAATAGAGTCTGTACTAAACTTGAGATATCAATAAAGAGAATTATTCTGCAATCAAAGTGTATTTTGTCTCTGTTTAATGCATCTGATTATATTATGTTATGATCTGGGTTTACATTATAATGCTTATTTGATGTGCGAATGTATCTGATTATATATGTTAATTGAACACAAGCAAGAATAAAGGATTACGCGAAGATAACTATAAATGCATGGTAGATTAGGTAACCCTTAAGATAACTTGGGAAATTATACAGTAACTCAATCACAGAGGTGCGTAAGTTACTGGACCTCGGGTTAGGGTTGTGCGAAGATCAGTCGAGTACCTTCACGGATGTACAAAAGGACGAAAGAGAAGGAATATTGATAAGCCCTAAAGGCTTATTGATCTACACGAAGGCAGGATCAGGAAATATAGACTGACATCATAACCATCTCAGGGTGCGAAAACTTAGTTCCTGCATCCCCCCATACTGCTTCAAGTGAGACTTCGGTCCACACTCTGCGGGTTGATGCCGAAAGGGCCAGTAGTGTAGGGATTTTCTTGGCTGACTAACGCTGAACTTGGGTCAGGGCCCATCAAGCCAACAAATGGTTTTGTTGTCAAGACCAAGATCTACGTGAGAGATGTGTGATTTCGTATCATTGGAATCCAACTAAGAAAGAAATTGAAACTTGGTCGGATAGAAAGATCCACAAATTCACAGCGCAAGAAAACAAGAATCCGTGATTGACGAAAGAACAGTGGTTGGACAGATACCTGTACACAGATACACACAAAATCTTATTTTTTTCCTTCCTAGTTTAGTTATATGAGTGGATTGCAAAGTTGGAAAACGGTCAAGGAAGGTGGAGGCTTCACAAGTTGATTGTTTGGACATTAGAGCTAGTACGAAGGTTAAAAGCTTTTAAATATAAGATCACACGCGTTGTTGACCATTGGCTCGACCGCATCATAGGCGGATTTGTGACCAAGTTCATGGTCGATACCCCTATCAGTTATAGTGAAGTAGAGCACCACTTCTTCAAAGGATTGCGAGGTAAGTATTTAAAATCATTGAATACTTAGATTAAGATTCTCTTGTGTGAACAATGGGTTATGTGGTTACCTTGATGTTTGGAGCTACGCGAAGTGGAAAACTTTCAGGGACGGAGGAATAAAAGGTCTTGAGTATAGCCCACTGATCAGACTCCCTTTAAGTGACGACGAAAGGACACTGCAATTTTCTCCCTTGAGCGCTAGTCAAGTTATAAGGAAAGGGTTCCCACGAATACCTACACCACCTCTGCCCTCATCGCATCCATCCACATCACCTCCATCCTCTCCTCCATCGCTTACCCCATCACCCACACCACCACCACCTCCACTGTTCAATATGGCGAACTCTGTAAAACTACCTGTATTCAAAGGGATAGGAAATGAGGACCCTAACCAATTTTGGTTTGTCATAAAGGCTGTACAGGAAGCTCAGGGCATTGCAAATGATCACATGAAGAAATCAACATTGGCTAGTGCTTTGCAGGATCGTGCACTAACCTGATACATCAAGTACTCTAATGACAACCAGGCAGCTACGCTGGTAGATACAGACGACGCTGAATAAGGAATTCAGTAGTCCTAAGTCTGAAGCACAGTTGATTGTGGGATTTAAGGAAAGCACGATGAAACCAGGTGAGACCCCTTAGGAGTTAGATCAGAGACTGAAGTGTAAAATCCATGGAGCTAATATGAATTTTATGGATGGGCAGCACCACGAGTGGTTCGTGGCTTCACTCCTACCTCACCTGAGGGTTGCGTTGTCACAACAAAAGATTACGACTCAGGCAGAAGCCTTTGAGATTGTAATGAGACTACACGAAATTTCGTTGCAAGATCCAAATCTGGGGGGTTCAACAGATTCATGTAAAGTTTCAAAACCTTTGTCTCGAAATGCCAATTTTGAAGTATGATAGAACTGCTTGGCCAGAGGTGTGCGAAGAGGTTTGGTGCATAAAATGCAAGGGTCAAGGGCATGACAAGGATCACTGCCCAGTGTTCGGGAACTACGTTGTAGCAGGGGGACCAATGCTCTATGACCAGAGGCCGCGGAAGGGCCAAGTACGAGGCCTCCATTATGGTGTGCTATATGTCAGGTAGCAGGGAAACATACAACTAATAATTACCATTTTATACAGAAATTTATATAAACACCACAATAACTGTTCTACAATTTCTATCAATCAGTAGGCCATGACGAACGCAATTGCTGAAGTTACGAATTGATGATGGATAGGAAACCTGCATACAGAATGCAGACAGAAATTTGGCCTCCAGACCAAGGCGTCGAGGGAACACGAGGTGAGTATCAAGGGCACAACCGAGGCTGAGGTGGAGGAGGGCCTAGGAGAGGCCGAGGATAGCTGATTTGTTACAATTACGAAGGCCCAAGACACTACACAAGGGACTGTCTGAATCTGACGTGATTTTCATGCCGCCACTATACTCAGTTTGACCATGTGGCTGAGGATTGACCTATATTGTTGGCTAAGATTCGCGAAAGGGGGCCCAGCCTCCACAGCTGACGCAGAACCTCCAGATGATGAGGGTTAAGCCTCACGAGGAAGACCCTAAGGTAAACATTATGCTGCGGAGCGGAACCACGACTCGGGAGGATAAAGGGAAGAAACCTGTAAAAGGTGTATGGGTCCACAAAGCACCAAAGAAGGAGACTAGGTTTGATTCGGACCGCACAAAAGAAACATTTATGGAAGCGAAGAAAAGCTTCGCTGAGGCCTCTACCTCTAGAAGTAAGGAGAAGCCATTTGAATAAATGGACCCGTCCATGCTTACCACGTTCTTGGAGACCTGCATGAAGCTGCTTTGTGATAGTAAGGCTGTGAAGGGCCTGCAGGAGTTTATCAATCAGTTCACTACTAAGTATAACGCTACTAGTGAAACACATGTGGTTAGGAAGCTTAGCAATCACAAGGCAAGGACCGACTAGGAGATGAGACTCTCCACGCAGATAGGGGAATACGAGATGGACCAAGTTATCCTGGATCTAGGGTCTAACGCGAATGTTTTGCCAAAACAGACCTAGGAGAGAATGGGGAGACCTGTGCTCCAATGGTCTCCAATATAGTTAAGGATGGCGAATCAATAGAAAAATATCCCAATGAGGAGGCTTCAAGGGATCATAGTTAACATTTAGGGTGCAAGTGCACTGGCGGAGTTTGAGGTAATAAAGATTATGGATGATAGCAATCCCTACCTTGCACTCCTTGGAATTGATTGGACCACTGACTTGAATGGGTTAATCAACCTGAAGAAGAGAAAGATGATATTTGAAAACAAGTCACTCCACGTAGTGGTGCCACTGGATCCCGTGGATGAATGCACTCTACAGAACCAATCCGAGATTATGAAAGTAATGATGATCTGTACCAGATTTAAAAAATAACAGTGCGAAACCATGATTGGGTGAATCCGACAGTGGACGGACGCATTGCATGGAATCTCGAAATATCATGCACGTCAAACTCGGATGAATAATTGGAGCATTGGAAGAGTCGGCTACATGAAGTCTCGGCGCTACATTGTAATATGATGACCAAATCGTTGCACTGTGTGTCATCCAAGGTTAGGAATCTGCCTCATTATGATGGGCTAACTGATGTTGATTTCTTTTTGGATGCATTTGAAAGAGAAGTACCGAAGAAACATCATTTCTAGGCCTGGGACTGGGTACTGTGCGCTATGCCTGCAAGATGGTGGGGTACTGTTATGAAACCAGCTCAAGAAAAGATAGAAAAGATAGATCAATGCCTTAGAATTCAACCTCTTCGAGGAGGCAACCTCCTTTACATTACATAAATGAACAATTCTTCGATGATACAAATGACAAAACCTCATGTCTATATATAGGAGTCTAAGGAGTCACAATATAACCCAGCCGACCTAACAATAATAATATAAAGCCACAAAAATAACAATAGAGGGATTCTATGGGGCACAGTAATAACAATATGGGGGCAATAGGGGCACAACAATATTAATAAGGAGTATAACTACAATAGTAATGGGATAATCACTTGTATTATAAGGACCCAACATACCCCTCTCCTTCAAAAATGTGTTGTCCTCAACGCTTGAGTAGTTCTGGATACTTCTGTATAAAATTCTCATCCTCCCATGTGGAATCTTCAGCAGATAAGTTCTTCCACTTTATATGATAGTCCGAAATTGATCGATTTCGTAGCTATCGAGTTCTTGTTTCAGTGACTGCTTCCAGTTCCAGTATAATTTTTCCTTCCGCGTCAAGTTCTAGCAATATTGTTTGAACTGGGAGATTGTTTCCTATAACCTTATTTAAACATGAAACATGGAAAACTGGGTGCAATCGAGAAGCTGCAGGAAGCTCCAATTTGTATGCCATAGTTCCAATCTTTTCCAACACCTTGTACGGACCATAATACTTTGGTGATAATTTATTATCCTTCTTAGCTTGCTTGAGGGACATTTTCTTATATGGTTGTAGCCGTAGGAATACCCAATCACCCACATCAAAACTTCTTTCACTGCAATGTCAATCTACCTGTTGTTTCATTCTATTCTGTGCCAACACGAGGTTATCCTTTAAGAGTTGGAGGACTTGTTGTTGATGTTCGATGTGATGTTCCACTGCCTGAACCTTAGAATTTTCTCTTAAATATGATGTGATGGATGGTGGTTGATACCCATAAAGTGCCATAAATGGGGTCATTTTTGTTGTTGTATGGAAGGAAGTGTTATACCACCATTCAGCCAGAGGCAACCATTTGACCCATTGTGTCTGTTTATCAGATACAAAGCAACGAAGATATCCTTCCAAACATTTGTTTACTATCTCATTTTGCCCATCAGATTGAGGATGATAAGATGAGCTATGAGCTAACTGAGTACCAAGACAAGAAAATAATTATGTCCAAAAATTTCTAGTGAAAATGGGATCTCTGTCACTTACAATAATCTTTGGGTTTCCATGTAGCTTTTGAATTGTTTCCATAAATGCAGTAGAAACTGTACTGGCCTTAAATGGATGTGATAATGCACAAAAGTGTGCATACTTGGTAAGTCTATCAACTACCACCATGATGACACTCTTTCCCTCAGACTTGGGTAAACCTGTGATAAAATCCATTGAAACCTCCTCCCAATGTTGTCTTGGAATGGATAAAGGTTGTAATAGACATGGTGTCTTAATTGTTTCAACTTTATTTTGTTGGCAAACCAAACATTTTGCCACAAACTTTTGAATATCTGATTTAAGGCCATCCCAAAAAAATTCCTTCTTAACCTTGTGGTAAGTTTTTAAAAATCCTGAGTGCCCTCAGGGAGAAGTGTGAAATTCCATAAGAATATTTTGTTTTAGCTGGGAATTCTTACAGAGGTATAAGCGATCTTTGTACCATAACGAATCATTTTGCCAGCTAAATGTATCAGACGTACTGGAATCTTGTTGTAACTTTCGAATAAGTGCCCACACTTCTTCGTCATTCTTCCATTCCTCCCTTGCTTCATTTATCCAATCTGGTTGGATAATAGAAATGGCGCACAACAATGCTTCCACATCCTCATCCTTTCTTGAGAGTGCATCTGCCACCACATTTTTCTTCCCTTTTTTGTAGATGATTTCAAAGTCATAACCCAACATCTTTGTGACCCACTTTTGTTGCTCTTCAGAGGATAATCTTTGTTCTAAAAAGTATTTAAGGCTATCATGATCTGTTTTTACCTTGAAGTGTCTTCCCATTAGGTAGGGTCGCCATTTCTTAAGTGCATGGAGTATTGCCAACATTTCCTTCTCATAAATAGCTTTGCTTAAAAATTTTCCCTTGATTGGAAGACTTTCAAAAGCAATGGGTCTTTCATCTTGCATTAGAACAGCACCAATTCCATTTCCTGAAGCATCACATTCCACAATAAAGGTTTTTGTGAAGTCCGGTGTAGCTAAGACCGGTGCTTGGCACATTGCCTCTTTAAGATGTTCAAAGGCCTTTGTTGCTTCCGAAGTCCATGAAAATGCATCTTTCTTCAATAATGTTGTTAGAGGTGCTGCTATTCTCCCATAATTCTTAACAAACTTGCGATAATACCTTGTCAACCCAAGAAATCCTCGCAGATGCTTTATGGATGTGGGAATTTTCCATTCCTTAATGGCTTTAATTTTGCTAGGGTCTACCTTAACTCCTTCATGAGATACAATATGACCCAAATATTCCACCTCCTGGACTCCAAAGAAACATTTGGATCTTTTTGCATATAATTGTTTCTCCTCCAATAGTTGTAGCACCCTGTCAACATGTTCAACATGATCCTTCCAAGACTTGCTGTAGATTAGTATATCATCAAAAAATACTAACACAATTTTTTTAAGGAATGGTTTGAAAATTGAATTCATCAAACCTTGAAATGTTGAAGGTGCATTGGTAAGGCCAAAAGGCATGACCAAAAATTCATAATGACCCTCATGAGTTCTAAATGCGGTTTTCGGAATGTCTTTAGTCTTCATTCTGATTTGATGATATCCTGAACGAAGATCCAACTTGGTGAAGTAAATTGATCCATGCAATTCATCCAATAATTCATCAATGACAGGAATGGGGAACTTATCTTTAATAGTGAGCTTGTTGAGCTCCCTATAATCTGGACACATGCGCCATGATCCATCCTTCTTGTGCACCAATACTACTGGAGCAGAGAAAGAACTTTGACTCGGTTGAATTATACCAGCCTCTAGCATTTCTGCAACCATACGTTCAATTTCACTCTTTTGGACATAGGGATATCTGTACGGCCTGATGTTTGGAGGAACACTTCCTAGAATCAGATGAATAGCATGATCATGATCACACATAGGTGGGAGACCTTTGGGAGTCTCAAATACCTTGGAATGATTGTCCAGGACTTTTTGGAGATCTGGAGAAATAGATGATTCCGATGTGGAAACATCTAGTGAACATAATTGTGCAATTACACCTCTTTGTTCCTTTTTTAGAAGTTTTTTCATACCATTAGAGTTGATTATCTTTCCTGGTTTCCCTGAAATACCCCTTAATTCAACTTCCTTTCCTTCCGTAGAAAATTTTATGAAAAGTTCTTGAAAATTAAAAGCTATTGTACCCAAGGATTGTAGCCATTGGACTCCTAGTACAACATCAGCACCTCCCATTGGAATGGAAAGCATTAGGCTAGTCAATACATATTCTCCCATGGATATCTTAATATTATGGCACTTTCCAGTGCAATTTATATTTCCTCCATTTGCAATTATCACTTGACACTCTGGTGTTGGATATAGGAAGCAATTCAATTATTTTGCTACCTTACAATGAATAAAATTGTGGGTGCTTCCTGAATCAATCAACACTATTACCTTTTTCTTCTTGATTTGTCCTTCTATCTTGATGGTTTGAGGAGTGGTAATTCCCGCCAATGCATTACAAGATATGGTCGGATTTATTTGTTCTTCATCTAGGCTTTGTTGCTAGATTATATCCTCTTCTTTTGACCTTTCTTGCTCCTTTTCTTCTTCCTCTTCACAATCTATGTAGAATAATTTCTTCTCAACACACTTATGACCTTTAGTGTATTTGCTATCACAACTGTAACAAAGCCCTTTTGCTCTTTTTTCTTCCAATTGTTGTGGTGTCAACCTTATAGGTTGTGGAAGACTAGGGGCAACAACACTTCCGTCATTATAGTTGTGAGTGGTATGCTTCCTGGTTGCCATAATTTTGCTTTCCATTTTTCTTGCTAACCTGAATGCCTTCTCTAATGAATCAGGTTCCCAAAGGCAAACATCATGTTGGATATTATCCTTTAAAGACCCTATGAACACATCAATCCTATGCTCCTCTGGAATATCTTTTACCCTTATGTTCGATTTTTGAAACTCCTCAATGTGCTCCATTATTGAACCCTTTTGTTTGAGACTTATCAATTGGCTAAAAAAAGTGTTTCTTTTTGTATCCTCATAATGTGCTATCAATTCTTCCGTAAAAAATTTCCAAGTGATAAATTGTTTATGAGAGCAAAGCCATTGATACCATACAAACTGATTTGGTTCCAAATATAAAGTTTCCATATGTACCTTTTGTGTTTTTTGCACATTATTGAGATCAAAAAATTGATCCATCTGTAATATCCATGTTGCGGGATCCTTGCCATCAAACTTCCTCATATCGATTTTTGGAATATGGTGGGTCTTCAATCCAAAATTAGAGTATATGGAATCATGATTAACATTTCTTTTGTTCACATCATGAGTTTCCTTTACAACATTTTCACCATTAGTAAGTATTTCTTGTAGAAAATTTGTCAAATTTGTCTTCAAATCTACCATGTCTGTCTTCAAATCTGCCATGTCTCTCTTCAAATCTGTCTTCGAATCATCCATCTTAGCTTCCATGTCCTTTATCTTAGATTCCACGCCATTTATCTTAGATTCCATGCCATTTATCTTAGCTTCTATTAGCTTTTGTGAGCGTGACATTTGTTGCACTTGTTATTGTAATTTTGATATATCGTGTAGCATTTCTTCCTCTTCTTCATGAGTCATGCTAGAGCTTTCAGGTTCCTTACTAGGTGTTTTTATTTTCTTTCCTCGGGGCATCAGTTACTGATAATAATGCTTTACTATGCCCTTTGAATTCCTTCAAACCAAGCTTATGCAAAAATTTAAAAAAAAAAACTACACACCTTTTTTCACTTCGTAGAAGCCTGATATTGAATCTGATGTATCTCTGTAATTTTAGATCATCCAGTTCTGAAATTGTGATCTGTAGTAGCCTTCTGCATCCTCTTTCCAATGCCACTAGTCTGATCCAAATTGGATTCTCCAAGGAAGAGTTATGCAAAATCTCCCACAGTGACCTGCTTATAGACTAGTTCAGTAGAGCCAAATTGTACGACGTGCCACGAATCATTGTTTCAACCCTTGGCTCTGAAAAAATATATACCAGAAACTAAATTCTGTCCTCTTTCTTTACCTTCTTACAAAATTTCAATCTGATGCTCAGAAAGAAAGTTATGATGATTTTCCCCAGGTCACCTGTTTGGAATGTAGTTCAGAAGTCTACAAGAATACCAACTTCCTTAGATCATATCGCTGAAAATATATTGTGAAAAGTTTTGAAATTCAGACCCGAGATTCAGCGCGATGTCTTCTAAAATGGGTTTTTTTTTTAGCGTCTGAAACGCTGCAGAAAAAAATTTATAGCGAAAATTCCACGATGACCTGTTGGGAGCAACGAAACCCTAGAATCCAAGGCTTTGATACCAAATGTTATGAAACTAGCTCAAGAAAAGATAGAAAAGATAGATCAACACCTTAGAATTCAGCCTCTTCGAGGATGAAACCTCCTTTACATTACATAAATGAACAATTCTTCGATGATACAAATGACAAAACCTCCTTTCTATATATAGGAGTCTAAGGAGTCACAATATAACCCAGCCGACCTAACAATAATAATATAAGCCACAAAAATAAAAATAGAGGGATTCTATGGGGCATAGTAATAACAATATGGGGGAAATAGGGGCACAACAATATTAATAAGGGGTATAAATACAATAGTAATGGGGTAATCACTAGTATTATAGGGACCCAACAGGTACACACAAGGATAGTTTTAGTGATTGGCACGACTATAAGAGGATGATGAGAATACGTTTTAGGAAACCAAAAGTACGGATGACAGATAAATATGACATACAAGATGACCCACATGATCACTTGGCTAAATGGAATAAGGCTTATGGCACGGAGCCCTAGCCTGAATGGGTTCATTTGTTTTATCATACCCTGGGTGTCATACCAATGAATTGGTACTTGGAAACCAAGCTCCGCCACGGCATGGAAGCATGGGACATCCTACGCCATGGATTTTTAATGACGTTCAGTTTTGAGGATGGGTTTGACTGTATTAACGCAGCGCTGCAGGAGGTTAAAGCAGTGATCTTGAGGATACCACAAGATCCTTTGGACCTAATCCAACCTGATTGGACTACCCAGTTGAGTCATGCACTAGAATGCTATAACATGACCGTTGAAGAAGAAGACGAGGATCCCCAAAAAGTTAATATTACGAAAACCACAAGGTTGAAGGTCCACAGATAGAGGACCCTGACATAACCGTGCCATTGGAAACCAAGCACGTCAACATTGGTACAAAGGCGAAACCAAAATTTGCAAAAATTGGGGACTATTGGGATGATGTGACGATAGACAAGGTCACTGAGCTCCTCCATGAATATCAGGATTTGTTACCCGCAAAGTTCTCTAATCTAAAAGGGATAATAGGAGACCTGGGTGTCATGAAGATCACCCTGAAACTGGATGCAAAGCCTATAAAACAAAGACCTTACTACCTTAATCCTAAGTATAAGGAAAGGGTTTGCACTGAGTTGGATAAGATGCTCATGGCAGGAATTATTGAACCAGTAGAAGAGTCTGATTGGGTAAGCCCGATAGTGGTTTAGGAAAAGAAATAGAAAGAAGAAATAAGGATATGTGTGGATCTCTGGAAGATAAATGATGCTTGCGTGCATGAACCCTTCCCAACCCCATTCACTGATGAAGTCCTAGATAATGTAGGTGGCCAAGAAGCATACTCTTTCACTGATGGGTTCTCTGGGTATCATCAGATCAAAATCATGCCTGAAGATAGAAGCAAGATGACCTTTGTGATGGAATGGGGATGTTTTTAGTATACTGTAATTCCTTTTGGGCTAAATAATGTGCCAGCCATCTTTTCGTGCGTAGTCATTACGGCATTCAAAGACTTCATTCATAAGTTCCTGGAAGTGTACTTTGACAATTCAACAGTGTTTGGATTGCTCAAGAGTCATGTGGAAAGTCTACACTTAATGTTAGATATGTGTTGAAGGTACTAGATCACACTCAACCTGAAGGAGTGTCTGTTTTGTGTCCCCTTTGGGATCCTGCTAGGGCATGTGGTGTGCAGACAGGGATTGATGGTAGACCCCATGAAAATCACAGTGATAATTAACTTAGAGGTGCCAAGGAATGTGAAACAGCTACGCGCAATCCTTGGGCATACTGGATAATATAGGAAGTTCATCAAGAACTATGCCCAGATCACTGTGCCCATGGAGATGTTGTTGAAAAAGGATGCTACGTTCTGTTGGAGTGATGAATGCCAGAAGAGCTTGGACATGCTGAAAAATAAAATGTTCATCGCGTTGATCCTAGTGTTTACAGACTAGAAAAAGGAATTTCATGTGAATGTGGATGTGTCATATATTGCGTTGGGGGTCGTGTTGACACAGGCGGACGAGGGGGAATTGGACCATCCTATAGCTTTCGTGAGCAGGAATCTGTCCAAGGCTAGGAAGAATTATTCCACTACAGAGCACGAAGGACTAGCCATGGTATACGCACTCCAAAAGTTTAGGCACTATTTGCTGGGTGGAAATTTTAAGATGTATACAGATCATTCTACATTAAAATACCTAGTTAATAAGCCTGTGTTGTGGGGAAAGACCTGTAGGTGGTTGTTATTATTTCAAGAGTATGATTTTGAAGTTATTGTGAAGCCTCGACGATTGAACGTAGGACTAGATCATCTGTCGCACATCAAAACGGGAGAGGAGCCCACTAATTTGGAGGAAGGATTGCCTGACATGCAGCTCTTTATGGTACATGTCGCTGACAGTCACTTTGAGGATATCATACAATTCTTGACAACAGGCACTGCTCCAGAAGGGTATACAAGCCAGCAGAAGGAGTTAGTAGTGCGGACAACGGATTTTTCCATCACTATATCACATCTGTACAAAATGGGGTCTGATGAAATATCACGATGCTATGTACTTGACTTTGAGTGAACCAACATTGTCGTGGAGGCTCATGGAGGAGTTGCAGGAGGACATTATGCAAGAAAAGAGACAACGCAGAAGGTTCTGCGTGCTGGATTGTGGCGGCCAACTCTGCATAAGGACGTGAAAGCATATTGTAGGGCCTGTGATGCATGTCAAAGGACTGGCAGTCCATCACGAAGGGATGAATTTCCATTGACACCGCAGGTGACATTACAACCATTCAAGAAATGGGAGATTGACTTTGTGGGACCAATTCAGCCTTCGAGGAAGAAAATAGGTAAGGTACATCATCATCGCGATAGAGTACTTGACCAGATGGGTAGAGGCACGGCCTGTGAAGGACTGTACCAGCACGAAAATAGCAAATTTTCTTTTTGATGAGATTTGTCTATCCAAAGATCTTGATGAGCAATCACGGTACACACTTCCTTAATGAAACAATCAACACGTTGACAGAAGAATTTTAGGTGTATCATCAGAATAGCATGCCTTATCACCTGTAGGATAATGGGACAGTGGAAGCATGCAATAAAATACTATAGAATGCACTCACAAAGGTCTGCAATGCTCAGAGAATTGAATGGGATATGCACGTACTAGCGATGCTATGGGCCTACAGAATGACTTACAAGAATTTGAGTGGGAAAATGCCTTTTAGACTTGTGTATGGTGTAGAAGTTGTGATGCCAATGGAATACATTGTACCTAGTCTGCACATAGCGACACTCACAGGAATGGTGGACTGCAGAGCCTTGGAAGAGAGGCTCTCGAAACTATCAAAGATTAAAGAGGACCAATTTCTAGCTGGATTTCATGGCATGGCATTTCAAAAGGAGCGTGAAAATTCATGGCATGATCATCACATTAAACTTCACAGCTTTTAGGTAAATGATCTAGTTTTGTTGTATGACAACAAGTTTGATAAATTTCCAGGAAAATTTAGGATGCACTGGCTGGGGCCCTATGTCATCAAAGAGATTACCAATGGTGGAGCAATTCAGTTGGTTAAATTAAATGGGGAGCCCTTCCTAGGAAATGTGAATGGTGACCAATTGAAGCCATACACTAGTTATCCGACTAGGTGACTATATGAAGGAAGCACAGTCTTAGTGCTCCATGTAGCTGAAAGGAGACGCGGGACTATAAACTACATTTCTCGAGTCGGGGAACTGCTTGATGAAGAAACTGCGCAAAATGAGGAGATGTCACACAAGCCACACAAGTGCGTAAAAGGTTGCGATACCTGGGATAAAACCGCGTAGGTCAACCGGAAAGTGACTGTTAGTCTCCTATACCAATAGGTTTCATTTTTCATGATTGAAAGCGGAAGTGCCAAAAATGTTCATCTTTGATGCTACAAAGGTTCCATATTTTGTGAAAGGAACATAGAGTTAAAAAATGTAAAGAGGGTATGCCTTAAAAGAATGATCAAAAGGCAAGAAAATGAATTGGTCAGAAAAAATAATTGAAATGAACCCCAAAGAAAGACCATGAAAGTGGCAAACCAAAATGCCACTGCTATCTTGATGGATGGCCCAACAGTTCAAACTGGACCATGCCATGTTTTAAATTGCTTGTTCTAGACTAGAGAATGAATATCTGCTCAAACAGTTCAAGCTTCACAGATGAGTAGCTAGATAGAGAAATGAAGGAGCCCAACTGCTTAATTTGGGCCCTTGGAAGACATAAGGGTAGATTTAGATAGGAGGGCAGCCAAAAGAAAAGAGGATTATCAGGGTTTGCAAGGCTAAGTGCACCCATTCAAAAGAAGAAAAAATGTTAGGTGTATTAGGCAGGGTAGGTAGTTGGAGGTTGCAGAAGCAAGGTATGACCACCTGATATATTGAAAATCATATCTTATCTCATCAATAAGAGAAGGGTCAGAGCAATGGTTTAAATGGCAGAACTATCAAAGCATGTCTAACTTCCCTCATTCCCCTCAAAAAGTTTCGTACTAATATCCCCTTAAGGACTTTAGGATCTGCCTAAACAGTCCTACTTACATTTCCCCCTTGAGAAAATCATGTCAAGTTGTGACCTTCTTCTTCAAAAAGAAGCCACATTTCTTGTGTAAAACCCTCATTTCATACTTCATCCATTTCTTGTTTCTAAGTTTCAGTTCTCAAGCTTAATCTCTCCCTCACACTTCACCTCACATACCCATATTAACTCCTAACCCTATTATATAGCTCCCTAATTACATCCCCACCCCTATTTTCTACAAAAAACTATATAAAATTCCCAAAAACATATTAACTATCCCACCCCCTAGCATTATAGCTAAGTAACATAGTTATGGGAGATATTAGTCCATTTGGGGCTATAATCAACCCTTCCGCGTCCTAACCCTGGAATTAATCTAACCTCTGGTTAAGATTAATAACCTATGCCTAAACCCCCACCCACCTAAACCCTTGCAATTTGCCCCCGTAGTCAAACCCCAATGTTTAAATGTTTGAATGTTTTTAATTAAAAATTACATTACATTAACCCACACTAACCTAACCCGCAAAAAAACCCACCTAAACCAAATTTCGGACCCCACCACAGCGCAATATTATTTAAATATACGGGGGGACCCGCTCCGAAAGCTGCACGCCGCGCCAAATGCCCCACCAGCCGTCCATTTCCCACTGCGCCAGATCCAACGGTGGGCAGGTATTCTCAGCCCAAAACGCGCCAGGGGTTAACGCCTGGGGGATGGGTGGTTTCCCTGCCATACCCCCGCCACGTGTCGACCGCCCGGGGTGTTTGGAGGCCACCCCCCAAAATCGCCTCTGCTCAAAGGTGGTGCGGGGAAACCAGAAACCACCATCCGTCCCATCACGTCAGCAATCCCGTCAGCATGACGTCACACCCGGTCTTCGCCGCTGCCCCACATCGCTCGCCACGTTGTCCGCCCGCGTCCACGTTGTGCCACCGTTTCCTGCCACGTCATCATCCGAGTCAGCGTCCACGTCACCCGGCCGTACCCGGGACCCGCCGATGATGTCATGCTGACATCATCGTGGGAAAGCGCCAAAATAGCATATGCACCAAATTTTTTGTTAAAAACACGAAAAGTGACCATTTTCGGTCATTTTCATTGGAAAGTTTTGAGAGTGACGTTCTCCTGTTCACACCAAATTGCCTCCAGTTTTCAAATTTGAACAATTCGGACGCCGACACCTGCAAATTCGACATCAGTACCCGCCATTCAATTAGCTCAACCACCCTCGGCGCTAGCTAAACTAGGTATTTGCCAAATTCCACCTGTTTTCCCGTGTTCTTCCCGTTCTCTCAAATTTATTCACTAAATTGCCTGCAATCTCCTAAGTTTAATGGTACTATCCCTCAAAAATTGGGCCTAAATGCACTAATACACCCCCTGTTTAAGAGAACCACGGTCCGTTCACAATTTCAGCATGCCGGAATCCATTTTCGAGCTTGAATTCTCGATATAACTCTATGCCTGCTCGGCATTGTTCCCTTTTGCCGAGTTTTACTACAAAATCTTAGTGCATTAAGCTGTATAATCCCTTTCCCCTCTGCATTTGACCCTCACAGTCTCCAAATTTAGACAAATTTGCTAAAAAGAAACCAAAGCTCAAATCAAACTCTGCAAAGTTTGTTCTTTTCACCACAGCCACAAATATTGAAGACTTTGGGTTCAGCTGAACTCATTCTGCCACTCCTCTACAAGTCCTCACAAGCAGTTATCCTCAGCCTGTTTCTGCTCAAAAAACTTCACTCTAAAGATAACATCTGAAAAGTTCTGTAATGGCTACTCCATCAGCTCTTAGTGTCACTCCTATGAATCCACCAAACAAAGAGCTTGAAGCCATGCCTCTTGCTGATAGAGATTACCTTATCCAAGATCTTGTTGGTGACAAAAATCACTTGCAGACCTTCTGCCAGTTGAGAAACAGCTATCAAAGAAACTGTGACATGTATGGTATATGGGAGTCCAATTTTCCTTATTACTTCCTCCCATCTGTTAATATTTTTCCTGAGATCATCTGCTTATGTGCCGAGAACTATGAGCCAACTAAGAGAGCTGTTAAGTCTCCATCTGGGAGCATACTTTTCCACATTACTCCCGACTCCATCAACCAAATGCTCAACTTCAAGCAGACTCAGTTGTTGTTTCCCTTCTCCATGAACTATTTGCTGGATGCAGGCTCCAAACTCTCGAGTGCTGACATTGAAAAAATCACCAAGACATTCATGAGGGCAGACCACCAGCCTACAGGGCCACCTCCTTTCATATATGTCCATTTCAATGAAGTGGGAAAGCTTCTAGTTGATATGATCTCTTATGTGCTGGGCTTCAAAACCAGTGAGCACATTGATGAAACAGTGTTGGTACTATTAGTTGCATATAGTCCAGGCCAGCCCCCTGCTTAAAAGTATAACTTTTCCAAGTTCATAGCCAATAAAATACATGACCAGCTATTGAAAGTGGATAGGGAGGGAGTATTCAAATATTCATCATATATCTACCACTTATTCATGTATTACCAGTCTAAAAGCTTCCAATGCCCCATCAAAAAATTGGATTCTAGGGGTGAAAAGAGGTATGTCATCTTCTGGTCATTAGTTTTCCATGAAGTTCAAAACTCTCCATTTTCTTACTGTGAGTTTATTGACCAATTTGTATACCCAGTCTCTTGCCTCCTAATGAGATCCCCTCCTCCCATACTGTCATTTGAGATACAAAAGACCTTGCAGCTATCCAAGAGCTACAAAATAGGTGATTGGTACCTATATCAAAATCACATTATCATTAGAATCTATGGCTGTGAGCTCTGTCCTTACAGGCTTCCAAGGTATGTACCAATGAGACTGTTTGCCTTGGAATACTATAGGCAACTCATTAGTTCTGATCTTACCCATTTTCATAGTGCCAAAAATAAAGCTCACCTCAAATTCAAAGACCATCTAGGCCCCTTCATTATGAACAAGAAAGAAGGTTGGCAAGATGCTGATCAAATTCTCAGGGACAAATATAAGCTAAAGAGGAGCTTTTGGTGGGTCCCTTATGACCCGGAAGGTTTTATCAATGCTAGAAGAGTTAAATACAGGCTGCTAGGTTATGACCACTGTAAATATCCACAAATTGAACAATATGCCAACCAAGATGAGTGGTTGCAAGGCACATTAGTTGAGGAATTGACTCAAGAGGAAATAATGGAGAAAAATGTCAAGGATTTAGAAAAAACTCTTGACTTGGATTCTGTGCAGCAGGTAACATTCAAGTTGCCACATCAAATTGGAGAAGGCACATCCGCTGCTGCAGCCACACAAGCCGCCCAGGGACCATCTACATCAGCAACAGGTACAACAAAAGGGAAGGAGATAATGGATGCAGAAAAAGAAGTGGTCACAGAACAGCCTGCCTCTTCAATGGAGCAACCTCAAGTACAGGCTCCTCTACAACAAACAGAAGCACCAACAGTGCCTGCCTTGCAGACTCCTGCCCATGAGGAAAGAGGCAGAAAACGAGACCGAGATGACTCCACACCTGCTAGTGGGTCCACTCAGCAGCCCGAAGCCAAGAGGCAAAAGGTTGATTCTCCAATTGTGGAGGAAGTCAGTGAAGAAATCCTTGGAAGTCCAAGGAAAGATAGAGAAGACAGTCAACAAACAGCTACAAGCTCTTTTCAACAAGAGCAGGAAAGACAACATGGCATGGAGGTGTCCTCCTCCACACAGCAAAGCAAGAGGCCAGCTAGCATCAAGGCCACCTTTAAAGAAATTAAGGCACAAAATGAACTATTAAGAGTGCAGTTATATGACCAATTTCTTAAGGCAACACCTGCCAAGCAAGAAAGGTTGATGGCGGCGTATGACATCGAAGAGGAAAAAATGATCCTCAACCATTTTAAACCCAAGGTTCAGCAGCCTCAGTCAACTGCAGATTATGTCAGGACAAAGTTAGAGGTTATGGCAAAAGACATTCACCCCATGGATCAAATAGAATTGCATAAGCAAACAGGGGAAATGGTCTATGCCACATTGGTAGACAAGGCCACAATGGCCCATGAGTTAAAGGAATCTCTGAGGAACACTAATACTCAGCTTGATTTAGAAAGAATGTCCTCCACAGCCAAAGACAACATAATCAAAACATTGGAGGACATTATTGTAGACCTGGGGCATGATCCTAAGAATCCCAAGGCTATCAAGGCCCTAATGAAGAAAAAGGAGGATGATATTGCTGCTCTAAAAAAGCAAATGAGGCTCTCCTCAACCATGCATCCACAAACGGGAGAGCTGGTAAAAGAGAAAGAAGTTGAGGATACATTGGACCTGCTCATGCAAATGGATTAGAGAATAGTCCAAATGGAAGGAGAATTAGAAAAGGCACTACAAGACAAACAGGGAGAGTCGACCTCCCAGCCACCTCAAACTGCCCCAACCACTGTTGCAGCTACAGAAGCAGCAGTGACCCCTCCTATTACTACAGCGACTACAACAACTACAAATGCTGCAGCGGCAACAACAACAGCTCCTGAGTCTAGCATAAGCATGGATGAATTGACAAAAGCTGTCAAGGAGCTAGAGCTTCAGGCAACAGAGATTAAACAGGCCAAAGAAAAATTGGCTGAGCTAGAAGCAAAATATCACAAGTCCAAAAGGACAATGGCTGAACAAACCAGAGAAATTAAGGCCCTAAAGGACAGAATAAATGTCTTGGAGAAGGAGCTGAATTTAGAAAAGACTCTGGCTGAAATAAAGAAAATTTTGTGGACCAGGATTGACCACTCTATCACTAGACAGTGGAAATCAATCAAAACAGTGCATGAGCAGATCGAATTAATAGGCCAAGCTCAAATTGAAAGCCAAAAGGCTAGAGCAGCGCTAGGAAATATGCCTGAGCAGGCTAGCAGGATGATACATTTCCTGAACACTCACACAAAATAGGAGTTGGCAACCTTAGAAATCAGCAACAGAACAGATACTATTTTAACAGCCAAAAAGGTGCTGACCCTTAGAAATTTTGTGCAAAATTTGGAGAGAAAATGTCAGGAAATGCAGGCTGAGGTAGATGATTACAAGTTGAGAATGGGTGCATTGCAAGGCAAAGTATTGCCTAGTCTATTGACCGGTGTTGGAAGACTGCTCACCCGTGAACAGTATGCCACCAGGATGACCAATTTCATTTTAAATCAGATCACAGCATCCACAAGTACTTCAGAAGAAGCAGGACTTCCATCAGGGCAGAGCCTCTATGATAAGCTAAAAAATTTATTTTACATTGAGCATGAAATTAATCACTTGTTTGAGGTCCCACCCAATTTTTACAGGTACACAGAGGTAGATGAGACTTTAATAAAAATACGAAGACACCAACTGCCTAAAGAAGATTGGTGGCAAGCAATGCTGCAAATTTTGCCCAAATGATCTCGGTTCTGTCTCTTTTGGTCAGCCTCAGGTCAACGAAATTGAATGCAGCATGAAGACAACAGGCAGAGCGGATGAGAATAATGACTCAGCAAAATATTGGGACAACAAGCCCAAAAAGGAAAAAAAAAAAAAATTGGACAGCGCAGCCCCAGCCGACTCAGTTGGTCACAAAAGTCAAAACTCTCTAACAAATGGACAGCTAATGCATTAAATATTTACTGTAGCATTTACTCTTTCAGCTATAATTCCTCAGGGGTTGGCATAGAATTTATGAGCTATTAACTCATCAGCTAGATATTTTGTATCTTATTTTATATATATACCTCCCCACAGAAAGTATTTGGGGTTGGTGATTTTCTCTCTGAGACACTGTCTTGTAAATTTTCAGACTATCTAATACAAATGGCTGGAAAAGTTCATGATCTCTGCATTGTTTGATGTCAAAGTGATGATCTGCATTCTGCTACAGAATTCCTGTGTTGTTTGATGGAGCAATAAGTTATTCTAAACCATGTTTTGTCTTTCTATGTTTGCTTAACTCAAATATATGTTTCATTAGCTTAGCAAAAGAGAAAAAGAATAGCTGAGGAATTGTTTGAATGCACCCTCTGCTCAATCTCTGTTGTTAATTGTGTTTTCTTCATAATTAATCATAAACATGAATTCTTAACTGCTCATGTTTGTATTCATTCTATCATTATGAATGTTGTTCAGGAATTCTTAAATGCTCCTAGATAATATTCCCACTTTTCCCTCTATCACTTTAGTGAAAGATCCTTAGCTGCCTTTCACTCCCTGATTTCGTGCCATCATATTACAGATTTGAAGAATTGTTCCATGGATGCCTGTCTAGCTCTGTAGCATAACCTGTTTTCTCAAGAAACATTTCCAACAGTTCACCATCATCAACTCCATGCCCAATGGCCTAGATTATTCTGAAAAATCATACCAGTTCTAACTGAAATCATCATCCCAACAAATTCAAAACAAAATCCTGTGCATCATAACTAGCCTAAAATTACACCAAAACAAAGCTAAATCAGAAAGAGAGAGCCCTCTCTGGTTGCAGGTAGTCTAGGACCTATGGCTAAAAGATTGGTTAGTGGTTACCTTGGCCGTATTCCCTTCAGAGTCAAAGGGAACAACCTGAGTGATAACAGTGACCGTTAAAGACACAGTTCATGATTTGACAATGAAGAAATGGCCAAATGGAGCGGGGCAGAAACATTTAAGACAAAATCTATGGGTGATATCCTTGAAAATCTGCTGCCAATCTAGCATTAATGAACCAATTTTGGAGTGAACGGTCCGATTTGAATTCAAAATGGCATATAAATTACATGTGGCTACCCAACGAAGAACGCTTGGCATTTTGAGCATTGAGTTGTTGAGCTCTCAAACGCGTATGAACCATGAATTCTTTGAAGCTCTGATAACAAGTTTGGTGTTTGAGAAATTACCAAAGGAGACCCAAGAACTGTTGGATAGCATCATGTCGACACCAGTAGAAACCATAGATATTGGGGAAGTAGTGACAGCTGAAGGGGTTGTGCTAAAGGTTGCTATGGAAGCAGAGGGAACTGCTCTAGAGGTTGCAGAGATACCCAAGTCGCCACGGTCACCTAGACTAAGGCCTACCTAGACCCAGGAAGGCACAAAAGGCAAGAAAGGAAAGCAGGTCGTGACACCACTGGTGTGCACGTCACCTAGGAGAAACTCGCCGAAGGAAAAGCCCACCACTCAGGAAAAGGGAAAAACCATTAACCTAGAACCAGGGGAGGAAGAAATTGGGGATATCCTAATGGATGATGAGGATCTTGGGATCGACACAGAGTACGTTGAAGTTGAGGGGTCTGATCCCATTACTAAATTTCCTGAGTACGTCCCTCCATGTAGGGGTAAGGCCAAGGTGCCTAAGGACATTGACGAGAGCAAGGTCACCTTGTACACACCTCTGCTACCAAACAAGATTGTTTTTTAAGGATCGCGCTTGGCGCAGATTCCAATGTTGAAATTGGAGGACTGGGACTTAGCTGATACCGAGTGATTCCCTCACTTGGCGACAAACCAATTGATGCACCGCGTCATCCATAATACCACTGGGGTGACCACGTTGGAACCACGAAAGTGGCTCAAAGGAGTGGATAAGGCAGGCTTGCTCAACCTACTATGGGTTTCGCACTACAACCACACACCCATTACTTTGCTGGTATTCAATCAGTTGTTGTGCTTACTACATGATGGGTGTCTGTGGCTAGAGGAGCCAATACCCATCACTGATAGACTAATCCACAGAATCATGAGGCTGCCATATTCAGGGGAGAATCTGGCTATGATGTTTGTTTGAATGGCGGGAGAACTAGCCTTCACGAAGGCCATGACGAAGAATTTCAGACTAGTAAAGAAGCCACATGGTTATGCGATTACAAGTATTTCCGACCCTATAGTCAAAGTGGCCATACAAATATTGGCAGGAAAGGTCATGCAGAAGTGTCACTCCAGTGAAGTAATGATGCCTATCATAGCCCTAGCAGCCCAATGTGCAGAGGGGGTTTAGTTTAATTGGGTGTGCTGCCTCTGCGATGAGTTCCTCGTGAACTTTCGCGAGGCACAGGATCTCAACAAGACCTTCCACTATGCATGGCTCTTGCTGTCCATTGTGCTGGTAGCCTGGGAGCTACTTGAAGACAGCCAATTTCCCTTGGTTGCGCCGGACCTGCCTAAGGCCATGAAGTACGCTTCATTATGGGCGACTAAGGATCCTTAGCAAATCAAGGACAACAAGATCATTTGGATCTTGATGGAGATGAATGTGCACATGGCCATCAACTACAAGTCATGGTTGTTGTCTACTGTCTTTGATAAATTACAGCTGTACGCGAAGTTTAAGGCCAATTTACGCCATGTATCCATAAGGGTGCGAAAGGACCCCGAGGAGAAGTGGCATGAATTTCCCTACTTAGTGACATATGATGTGATTCAAGTAGTTATTGGCAGCTGGCCGACATAATGACACACTACCTCAGATTTAACGATGAGATCCAGCAAGACAGTCGCACAATGGAAGAAGGATGAAGCCAAGCTCAATATGGAGTAGTTGGCTCAGAAAAGGAGGAAGGAGGATAAGGATAAGGCTAGGGTAGACCGCGCTGCCACACAGGAGACAAGTGGATAAACAGGAGGAGAGGAGCGCGGCTCCGACAAAGAGAAGTCGCCCTCCCCAGAAGAAGAGGAAGAGTAAGACGATCCGAAAAAACAAGGAGGAGTGGACCTACAGACACCTTTGTTCCATATCAAGCTTCCAAGGGGACAAGAAAAAGTAAGGCCGTGGAAGAAGTCTAAGGCCAGTAAGATGTCCATGGACCCGATCACCCTAATAGAGGGGGATCTTAAATACATTGTGGATACAGTGTGGGATACAACTGCAGAACTACTACAACAGTTTGAGCAATAGCAACAACAGGCATTGGGGACCATTTAGGCAAATCTAAGAGAGTTACATATTCGAGCAACACAAATTGGCGCGACACCCACCAGTTTGGCCATTGGTACTTCAGAAGCCACCGAGATGTTGCATGCGAAGGACTCTTGAGCCATAGTGCTGCCAGATGGAGCACTGACGATAGAGACCGAAGGTGATAGGCCCGCTGTCAATGCACTGAAGGGAGTAGGGCTAAAGTTGGCAGCACTTCCTATCAAGGCACTCCACCTGCTGCAGGATGGGGTGATCATGGAGCTAAGGGCCCACAAACAACGTGCTTTGCAAGTGATCAGCGAGCAGAAGATGAACAATACTCAGATGGGCATGCAACGAGACTCCACCCTCGCATCCATGATGGAACTCATTGACACAAATCAGCGCATGATTAAGGCCATGGAGGAAGCATGCTGAATGGTCCCGGAGTTGGCCATTCCTGCGGATGAGCCAGTAGATGTGTGTGTTCGCAAACTCGCTACGGGGGTGTGCGACGCCTGCACAAAATTGGCAAAGGTTTAGTTGGAGCTGAACCTCCAAATTGCAGAATTGCAATTGAGGGCCCAGCCTTCGACTCCACTGGAAGTCAAGGAGTAGCATGCAACTTCTATCACACAGGTAATAACAGTAGTAGAAAGTGCAGTGGTGGACTACACAATGCTTTTTGAACAGGCGTTCGAAGTACTAACCAGCCTACAAGAAGACCCTACTATGTGGAGGCTGGAAACACAGGTGCGATAGCTGCAACAGTGCTACGATGAGGTAAAAGGGACAGCACGTACGATTTCCCTCACACGGAGACTCACAAAGCTGCATGAGGCTAAGGCACTGAAGGAGCTAGTAGATGCAGCTTAACACAAAGAGGCAGTGCTAAAGGCGCGCTTGAAGCCTTGGTTTCACGAGGCCTACTTGATCATGGCCTCCATTGAAGGCAAGCTCGCTAGTCTACAGGAGACTCAGCAGAAGCTGCACACTGACAATGCAGGGCCAATAACAGAGCATTTGGTCGAAGAAATAAATCAAGCGATCACATAGTGCACCACTGAGGTAGCAGTTGTACAAGTCAAGCTGGGGGGTCTTCGCGCTAAGATCTCTACACTGCAGAGCGACTTAAGGGAAAGTCATCATGTTTGTGTTGGGGGCCTGTTGGGAATGAGTTCCCCCAAGAGCCATATTTGGGGCTAAAAGCCCATGTTTTGGGGCAGAAGGCCCAAATTTTGTAATAAAAATGTAAAGCCTTCACATTTTGTAGTCGTGGAGCACAAAGAGGTCAAAGAGTTGTCCGCCCTTCTTTTGTGAAGTCTCATGTCGGCTGTAAAGATCTACCCATGGTCCACGCCATGGGATTGTATAAAAAGGGAGTCTTAGAGGAGTCTAAGGGGGTAGTGGTAATGGAAAGAAGGATTTTTGGGTAAAAATTTCTAAGTGTTCTTGAGTCTTAGCATAGGTAGAGGCTTTGTAGCTGAGTGTGCAGAGGCCTAGGGTGGAAGTCCACAGTTGAGTGCGCGGACCCCTGCAACTGTGTGCACAGGGAGAATAGAGTCTGTACTAAACTTGAGATATCAATAAAGAGAATTTTTGCAATCAAACTGTATTTTGTCACTATTTAATGCATCTGATTATATTGTGTTACGATCTAGGTTTACATTATAATGCTTATTTGATGCGCGAATGTATCTGATTATATCGGTTAATTGAACACAAGCAAGAATAAAGGATTATGCGAAGATAACTATAGATACATGGTATATTAGGTAACCCTTAAGATAACTTGGGAACTTATACAGTAACTCAATCACAGAGGCATGTAAGTGCCTAGGCCTCGAGTTAGGGCTGCACGAAGATTAGTCAAGTACCTTCGTGGAGGTATTGAAGGAGGGAAGAGAAGGAACATTGATAATCCCTAAAGGCTCATCGATCTACACCAAGGGAGGATCAAGAAGTATAGACTAACATCATGACCATCTCAGGGTGCGGAAACTTGGTTCCTGCATCCCCCCATACTGCTTTAGGTAAGACTTTAGTCCGTGCTTCATGGGCTGATGCCTAAAGGGTTAGTAGTGTAGGGATTTGCTTGGTTGACTGACACTAAAACTCGGTCAGGGCCCAGCTCTGCGGGCTGATGCCGAAAGGGCCAGTAGTGTAGAGATTTGCTTGGCTAACTAACCCTGAACCTACGTCAGGGCCCATCAAGCCAACACTTATGACTAAGATGGATAGGGTAGGGGTCTTGTAAGATCCATTTCCAACCCATGGTCGGAAATGTAGTGCAAAAACAAATGGCGTCCATAATATAGCCACTAAAATAGAACGGGGGAAGGTTATCTGGAGAGGAGGCTCTCTTCTGTTGATATTTGGTAATGATGGTGGCTAGGTTATTAGATAGGATGGTAGCCCAATTCATGTTGTGGGAATTAACACAGGCATCAATCAAAGGAATCCATTCTATGGAAAACTTAGAATTATTGGAAACCCATATAGTCTACATAACATAACAGTTGCATAGTTGTAGGGGTTTGCGAAAGACGCTATAGCATACATACCCGATTTTTCAAATTTGAATTTGTTTCCAATATTCTCCAGCCCTGAATCAGCTTGAAGGGGTCTGGGTTCTTCTTTGCAAATTTGGCCATGTATGTCTTATCATATATATCCTAAGGATCAGGTATATGATACATTTTCTTCATGTCCTATACTATGAATGATCCCATGAGTTCGTTTCTTGAATTCCTGAATTGCCTATCTTTAATGCTAAGGTTTTTGACCACCCACATGATCATATCCATGTATGGGAGGATTTTAGCCCTCGCTCCTATCCTATGCAGGAAAGGACAAGAAGCATACTTGAATTGAAGCTTTGAAGGTCTTGTTGAGTCAGTTGTTGCTCTTGTAACAGTAATCTTGGGACGCCCGTCCTCAAGCCTATTGTAAATGACCTCCCACGCTGTTGCTCGTCCATCAGAGCTACAAATTGTATTAGAGAATATGGGAGCCATCTCTGTGAACTCGGATTCAACAATGCTCTACTTTTTCTATTTCTGCATCACCTTCCTCAATGACATGTCTTTTGTAACTTTCCTGAAATGGACATGATATATCAACGGAGACAATATCGGGAAATTAAGATTGAAATATTTTCTGAAATGACCTTGGATCACGAGAAAGGTTTAATGAGATACTCAACATTAACTACCCATAACTTGGAAAATGATTAGCTATCCTTAGGTTGCTAAATATTTATTAACCTGTCAATTCGTTCATTTTTGTATTTAAAAAGCAATTATTTCACACGCTTACCACTCTCATTCGCACATCGCAATCTTTTAAATGGATATAATATAGTGTTGTGCTTTCTATAAGGTGAAATGTGATTGCGATTGTCGCAATATTGCATTTTGCAAATCATTAATGGGCGTTGTAGTGGCATAGCTTAATTACTTGTGAAGTTTATGAAGTGTGATTTGTGAAATGGCAAGATGCTTATAATCGGGATATCACAGCGGGAGGTTTGATCGCACATCGCAAATTTTTAAAGGTGTTTTATGATAGTCACATGGAAAAGCACGATTTACGATTTGCGATGAGGATCTCATCCTTGGGTTGTTTTGTAAGATTTATCAAGGTAATTTCTTAGAGTTAGGTTTTATTATCCTAATACTAAAAATTTAAAAAGTGTCTCCATTTATATCTCTAACCTAGCTATTGTTATTCATAAATGGGGGGGTTGTTACATAGTACAAGAACAAGCTGCACACAATTTTATTTTTGAGAAAGAAGGCAAAATACTAGGTATGAGTAGTGGCAGTTATACTTGCAACACTTTCAGTATTATTCTTTTTTTACTTTCTTTCTTTCAATGGGGTTCAATTTTTTATTTTTTTTTCTCTTTATTTGTCTTCTTTATACCCTCTTTTCATTTTTAATTCTATTTTTTCCTTTTTAATTTGGAAATCATTGGCAGTTTGACAATTATTTACAAAATAGGATTCCTGAGATATAATACTCAATTACCTTGAGATCTTATAAATTATAGGACCCTAACAAGCTACACCCTTAAGCCTTTCTCACGTTCATTGGGGCTTGGAATGGGAGAAATCCTTCCCTACTCAAATGAGAATTTAAAAAAAACTTCTTCCTTTAACGACATGAAATGATCATTTATTCATGTCCAAAAACCTTGCTTCAACAATCAAGAATCTTCTATTCATTTATAGAAAATAATAATAGTTGTTGGGATCTCATGGAGAGTTTCTCCCTCTGAATAGGAAACCTATTCAATCATCATCATTCAACACATCAGCCTGTCTATCACGATACTAGCAAGCATTAACAAAACTATCATATCATGGAATCAAACTATATCAAGTTCTTAGACATATATCATAACAAATCATCATCAACTGCTTCATCATCACATATGAACATGTCATCAAACATTCATCAAGATTTAGTGGCATATAATTAGGGAAGTTTTTAAGTGTATCATCATACTTCATCATAACATATCTCAACCATTTTTCTTCCAGATACTAACACCATTAAGACAGGGCATCCATTTTGTCACATTTACTACGCTTATCAAAACCTAACCAAGATCAAGAAGATCTAGAGTATAAATCTTATTTTCACACTTTTTTCATAGGGTTACCATGCTTATCACAAGCATTAACAATAGTATCAAGTTACCATATATCAAAATCAATGTTTCTAGCCCATTTTGTAAAATCAGGAAATCCACCAAATATCAAGTGCACCAATATATCACATGTACTAGGGATCAAACCTACTTTCATATGCTTGCATGAGTCATTTATGAAGGTGTTATTCTCATCATACCTTAGTGCTTACCTTGCCATCTAATATTGTAGTTAAATCATAATAATGAAACAATATATTACACATACCTTGTAGTATTCATATACCTTTGTAACTTGTAACACTTATTTATTCATTGGTAGTTGTAGCACTTGCATATTGTAATTTCCGAATACTAATTTAAAAAATTTCACAAAATTTCCTGAGGTACTTCTTTCCTTTTCTAACACTAGCTCTTATCTTCTTGCACTAGCTCTCTTTTCCTACACCTTAGATGATCCTCAAGAAGGTTCTACTTATCACATCTCATCTAGAGGTTAGAAGTATTCAGATACTCAAATATTCATGTAGGAAGTATAAGAAATAATCAAAACAATAAGTCTAATATCACAAATAAATAACATAAAAAGGTACTTATATTAACAAGAAGTGCTCATCTCTCTCTTGAGCCAAATTTCAAAGGTTATTATTGTCCATTATCCATATAACAATGTTTCCCTCAATATTTCCAATCATATTCTTCCGGAACTAGACCTAATTGAGACTAGCCCATCTAGCATTACACTAAATCTATCACAAGTGTTAGAAAAAATTCTCATTGATCATGCTAGGGTTTCAAGGCTACAAAACTCAAACCTATAGGATTTCCTCCAAACCCTAAGCTCATGTAATCCATCAAACCCTAATAACCAGATTGCCTAAGGTTCCATTCAAACCTTCGCATTCATTTAGGTCTCTGCCAACTTCTCTTGCTTCCATCAATGGTGTCTTTAGAGGGGTGATATTCACTGACTTTTATTCAGCCCAACTCTGATACCATGTTAATGTTTCTTAGGGCTATATTTTTCTCTTCTTTGATAATCTGTTTTCATTATTTACATATTGAATTCACCCCACAAAATCATAGCATTATTAGAAACATGTGAAATTATATAGAAATATCAATATCATCATCAATGCAATAGAACATAAAGGAGAAATAGAAGAAAAGCATTCACACATAGAGACACCAGGATTGGTCAGAGACCAAGGAAAAACCCCACAAGGGGGAAATCCCTTTCAAATTATTCTTCTTATTAGATTGTCATAAAATGTTCAAAAAAGAGAGATCACAATAATCCAATTATTAATTCACAAGAATATACAACAAAACCAACTGAACAATATCCTAGAGATGAACCCAAAAATAATACTAATCAACATCATGATTAAGAAGCTTGTGGCCAAATGTCATCGTCTGTGATCAATTGTCATAAAATCCCCAAGTTTTGGCTGCACACAACTAATGGTCATGCATGTGGATAAAGTGTTCCGACTGCACAAAGAGGCTTGTATGCATGCGGTTGTAGCCAAAAAATTCATGTGTCAACGTTGTGGCTATGAACCAAAAACTCAAATCCATATGTGCAAGCTTAGACCCTGCAAATTTAGACCTGTGCGGATGAATTCACTATGGAACAATTTCAAACTTGTGCAAGCTAAAACCAAATAAGAGAAAAGAATAATGGTTGATGTTGATCCCAAAATAAGGGTCACTTGACTTGTATTTATAGCCATCCAAGAGCGTTCAATTTATTCTTAGGGTTGACCTATCCTTTTGAGTACCTATGGGTTTCCATGTTAAAAATATATGTTTTCCTCAACCAAATTATATTATTCCAAGGGCTAGGAGGGGTATTTCTTAATGAAGAAGATTTTCTAAAGGAGGGAATTTGTCCTTGAGCTTCCAAATTAACACTTCTTGCATAATAGAAACCCTCAGTGAAGGATTTGTCTCCATTACATTAGCTTGGATTGGCTTAGAAGAACCAAAATAATTTCTCCTATGCCTTCTAGTTGAAGGCTTG
This sequence comes from Pinus tabuliformis, assembly GCA_031772625.1. Lineage (NCBI taxonomy): Eukaryota > Viridiplantae > Streptophyta > Pinopsida > Pinales > Pinaceae > Pinus > Pinus tabuliformis. Next base: position 302,303,405 of record CM062812.1, on the reverse strand, counting down.
ACACTTGTAGGTGAATGCCCATGATGCCTCCTAGATTAATGAATTAGATAATCAACCACCTTTTATGAATAAAATAAATCAAAGACTCAAATCACCTAAGGAAGGCTAGGAGCACAAAGAACTCACTAAAAAAAGTCCGAAAGACATAGAAAATCAAAAAAATCTTCAAGTATTTCAGTTTCAGTGATTAAGAATAGACACCAAAACATGTGAAAGTGGATAAAAGGGCCTTCTAAACGTAAACTTGGAATGATGAGGGCCCAAGTACTACTAGAAAAGGTGACATAAATGTTAGAAATGTCCTTGCTATTGAGGGGGGCGATGAATCGATAGTAATAGGATTTACTTAACTTTTAATTCTTTTTACCAAAACTCCAGATTCAATAATCCATCAGTTATGCTTATGAAACCAGCATGAAATCAAAGTATCAAAGCATGAAAAATCACCATAAATAATCAACAAGGAAAACATGCACATAAGAGGAGACAAATATTTTCTAGTGGAAAACCCTCTCAAGGGAAAAAACCACCTGTTGTTGCTTCTACTCAAATCTTCTATTATGATGATAAAAAAATTTTACATAGAGGAGCTACCACCTAGTAGCTAGAAGACTTGACCACTAAGATAATCTGCTAGCAACATCAATTGGAAGACTCTTCCCTCACTACTCTACAAACAACCATTCACTGGAAGCCACCATGGCCAACGAGCCTTGCCCAACTCTAATAAAATCTGGAGAAATTACTTCCTGTACTGATCTGCCTACTAGAAGGCACCCACCTTATCTATACATTGTCTACTATGATTCTCAATGTCCTCAACACCTCCATGTGAGACACGTTTCAGAATATTTCACACTGGGTTCTCAAACCTGCCCAACATGAGCAACCCAACAACAACTCTAATATGAATATGGAAATAATAAGATGATATGCACCCTTTACTCAAACACAACTACATATATCCAATATGATAGAAAAAACATTGTAGCACACACTCACTCCACCCATACACTCACAATACACACAAAATAATATAAGTCAAAATATTATCAATAATCTCCAATCGATACCTTGGGGAAATACCATGGTTATCCCAATACCATGGACACCTGTACCATAGTAAATTCCAAGTCAATACCATGGGTAGATACCATGGTTAAGCCAATACAATGAACCCTTGTACCATGGTAATATGAAATCTGAATACCACAGGGACATACCATCGTTAAGCCAATACCACAGACCCTTATACCATGGTAATTTGCAAGCCAATACCATAGGCAGATACCATGGTTAAGTCGATACCAAGGATACCTATACCATGGTAATACCAGCACCCAAACTAAGAAACATAGAATACATATGTCAAAGAGTACATTTGTAAGCTCATCCATCAAAGAGTACATCTACCTGCAACACAATCATCTGCACACTCAATCCAACTACAACACATGCCCAAGTTGAAATTAATGCCAACCATCAAACATTGCAACACAACACCTACATAATCAATGCCAAAAATCATAATCAACGCCAACAATATCCCCCTTTGGCATTAATGGAAACCCTGGATGAACCATCCATTTGATGTTGACCTATAAAACTTATTGTTTGGACATGGTCCCCTGGGGTTAAATTTTTGTAAAAGTTTTGTCAATATTGTAAAGTCTTCTCATTTTGAGGAGTGGAGCACGTAGGTGAATAGGAGTCAAAGGGGCTTTACGAAGGTCAAAGCCCCTTAGTTTGTTAAGATTTAATCTATTTTGTGACCCACCCATGGTTCGCAGACCATGGTATTGTAATGAAATATCATATAAAAAGGAGTCATAGAAGAGTCATAAGGAGATAGCAAAGAGCATAGATAGGCAAGTTGTGGGTCTGTTTTGTCTATTCTGTACTTGGGTGAAGGGGAAGGCTCTTGCAACTCTGTGTGCGAAGACCTTGGTAAGTCCGTAATCAAGTGTGCATGCCCCTACAACTATATGCGTAGGGTTGGAAGAGTCTATAATTGAATATCTAAGCATAATAAAGGCTATTTTGGAACATTATCTATGTATTTGTGCATTCTTATGAAATTATTGTATGTTCACGCTGTTATTGCTATTCATCATGAAAAGTATTTAATATATGTGTGAAAAGAGTAGATCTATTTATTTACATGATGTTATGAACGCTAGAACAATCGGCAAAGGGTTTGAATCTGTTATCTTTTAGTTACTGTAATTTCAGGTTCTAAGGGTTAGGGTTTGCGAAGATTGGGATAAAGCCCCAAGAGTAACAAAAACACATCACATAGTCTTTTGGATGCAGAAACCTAGTTTTGGGATCCTCCAATATATCCTTGGGTGAGACTACACCTTGAAATACGTGGTTTGTTGGCAAAATGGCCGGTAGTGTAGCATTTTGTTGGTTAGTGCAACTAACTCTGAACCTAGGTCCAAGCCCCCTCAAGCCAACAAATGGTTCTGTTGCTGGGAATGGGATCTATTTGAGGAATGTGTGATGTGGAATAAGTGGATACCGACTAAAAAGCAGATTGAAAATTGGATAGATGGGAAGCTGCACGAGTTTATAGCCCAAGAAAATAGGAATCCAAGCCTGTCAAAGGAAGAGATGTTGAACAAATACTTGTATACAGAAGAACGTGAAATTTTCTTTTGATATACTTCTATGTGAATTGTACGAATCGTTTTCTAAGTTGGCAGATGCTCAAGGTACTTGGAAGTTGGATAACCCTATCGTGTGGACTCCAAAGTTAGTGAGGCACCTGGAAGGACCAAGAAACAAGATCGTCAGGGCTGTCAATTATTAGATTGATAGTATTTTGGGTGGATTCATTATTGAGTTCGTGATTGACACGTCTATCAGTTATAGCAAAGCTCAACACCAGTTTTTCAAAGGACCAAGAAGTAAGTATCTAAAGTCCCTGAAAACTTGGATTAATATGCTATTGTATGAGAAACAATTTATGCCATTGAATTGATGTTTAGACGAGGCATGACGGGAGCTACGCAAAGTGGAAAACTGTTCAGAAGAGATCCAGATTTAGGTGCTTAGTATAGTCCTTTCTTAAAAGCATCTGATAGTGACGAAGAAAGTAGTAGTCTGAAGATGCCTCAAGGTGAACTACAGATGGTAAATTAGTGTATTGCAGGAATACCACATCCATCCACTCTACCTCCCCCATCACCCCAACCTCACACGCCTATTCCTACACCTGCACCTCCACCTCCACCTCCTCTATTCAGTATGGCAAACGCTATGAAGATGCCTATATTTAAGGGTCTGGGGACATAAGACCCTGAACAATTCTAATTCGTAGCAAATGTTGTGTGGAAGTCACAACATATAATGGATGATGACCTAAAGAAAGCGCAATTGGTCACAACATTGTAGGATAGGGCATTAAGCTGGTATATTAAGTATAGTATGACTCATCCAGCTACGACATTGAAGGATACAAAAGATGCGCTGAATAATGAATTCAAGAAGCCTAAGTCGCAAGCCCAGTCTGTAACAGAGGTCAAAGAAATCAAGTAGAGGGTAAATGAATCTACATGGGATTTTGATCAAAGATTGAAATGTCTGCTGCAACAGGCTAATCTGCAGATCACAGATGAACAACACAAGGATTGGTATATTTCTTCATTGTTACCTCATTTGAGATTGCCATTGTCACAGTAGAATATTGGAACGCAGGCTGAGGCACTAGAGATTTCTATGAAGTTGGAAGCCTCACCTATTCAGGATATGAATCTAGGAGTGCAATAGATTCAGTCGCAGTTGGCTAGCCTGCATATGGAGTTGCAAAGTCTCAAAAAGGGAAAAGAAGTCTAGAATGAGACCCGCGCGGAAGTATGGTGTTTAAAATGTAAAGGCCATGGTCATGACAAGGATCATTGCCTGATGTATCAGAATTATCTAGTTGGAGGAGGTACTATCCCCTTGAAGCCAGAAAATACCGTTGGGACAGTACATGTGTGGTCCCATGGTGCACTATCTTCCAGATCATAGGAAAAAATATGACGAACAATTGCCATTTGTTATAGAATTTTGTGCAAAGTCCCCAACAACTATTTAGCAACTTTTATAAGTCTGTAGGTCATGATGAGTGCAATTGTCAGAGCTATGAGTTAACGATGGAAAAAACTCCATCATATAGAGTACAGACATAGGCACATCCTCAATAGGATGAAGGTGAAATGGTAGCGCATGGAGGATTCTAGGGATGAAGAGGAATAGCTAGAAGAGGTCATGGCCAGATCATTTGTTATAATTGTGGAGAACCAGGTCACTTTGCATGAGACTGTCAGAATCTAACGCAGCCCTCTTGTCAATATTGTCAACAGTTTTATCATGTCATAGAAGATTGTCCCATACTCATCGCAAAAGTGCAAGAAAATAAGGCCCAAACCCAACATCCTACTTAGAACATCCATATGATGAGATAATAACTACATGAAGATGGGCCCAATGTTAATATCATTATGCAAAGCGGTATCACTACCAGGGAGCATAAAGGGAAACAACCAAAAGAAAATATATGGGTGCACAAGGATGCTGACAAGGATGTTGGGTTTGATCTGCATAAGCTAAAGGAAAGTTTTAATGAGTAAAAAAAGAGATTTGTGGATTCAGGAGTGTCCTCATCAAAAAATCAGGGTGCATGAATGGGGGAGCCTGAAGACGTCAGTATTGTGTAGGAAACAAACCCTTCATTGTTGACATATTTCTTACAGACTTGCATCAAGCTCTTAACGGACCAAAAAGCAGTAGAGGGACTGCAAGAATTTATAGAAAATTGTGCTAGCAAGGGTAAGCCACTGCCAGAGAAGCGCGCAACACACAAAGTGGATAAGGGTAAGAAAACAATTGGTTGAGAGATTAGATTGACTACACAGATTGGAGAGTTCGAAATGGACAAGGTGATCCTTGATTTTGGATCTAATTCCAATGTGTTTCCTAATCAAACCTAGGAATGAATGGGAAAGTCAGTGTTGCAGTGGTCCCCAATTCAGCTGTGAATGGAGAACCAATAAAAGATTATTCCTATGGGGCGCCTACATTGAGTAACTATGGATATTGAAGGGGCTTGTGCCATAACTAATTTTGAGATAATTGAAATAGTGGATGAGATTAATCCCTACCTAGAGTTTCTTGGAATTGATTGGACATTTGACATGAATGCGGCCATCAACCTGAAGAAGCGCAGCATGACATTTGAAAAGAAGGAACTAATGGTTATTGTTCTAGTGGATTTGGTCGAGGGTGCACGATATATTGAACCAGTTTGAGATTATTAAGAGGAGGACGTTATTAAGAAACTCTATAAGCTAAATATGCGAGATGAGGATTGGATCAACCCTACAATGGATGGGCGAATTACTTGGGAGAAGGATAGCTCCTGTATCTTGGATTTAGATGAGGAGCTCAAACACTGGTAGAAAAGATTGAATGAGGTATTGATGTTGCGCTAAAACCAGCTTCCTAAGTCCTTCCGATGTATATCCACTGAGGTACACAATTTACTACATTATGATGGCTTACATGATGTAAATTTATATGTAGACAAATTTGAAAGGGATATACTTGAGGAACATCGGATCCGAGCAGTAGACATGGCATTAAGAGCTATGTCTGATAGATGGTGGGGTATGCATAAGAAACTCTTTGCAGACTAGAAGGAGTGCCGAAGGATGATGAAGTTTTGGTTTGGATATGCCAATACCCAAATTGTGGAGAAATATACAGGAAAGGATGATCCACGTGAGTAGCTATCTCAATGGACGAAATCATGGAGAGAGGAACCATAGCCTGAATGGGTTCACATATTCTACCACACTTTGGATACTATCCCAATGAACTGGTATCTAGAAACAAAGTTGTGACATAGAAATGTATAGTGGGATATTCTGAAAGAAAGTTTTCTGTTAACTTTTAGTTTTGAGGATGGGTTTGAATGTATTGATGAATAATTATAGGAAATTAAGGCTACAATATTAAGGATGCAAGAAGAACCTATCACATGGGTACAACTAGGCTGGAGTACACAGCTATGCCATGCTCTAGAATGCTACAATGTGACCACTAAAGAAGGTGAGGAAGATCCTAGAAATATGAATATCCCTGAGTCAGAGGGACAACGCGGAGTCACGAGACCTAAAGCATAAGTTCTCGACATCTCAAAACCATTGAAAACTAAGAAAGTAAGCATCGGGTCAAATGCACACCCAAAGTTCACAATTATAGGTGAATAATGGGATGAGGACATGGTTGACAAAGTCACTGAGCTATTATGGGAATATCAGGACTTGTTTCCAAGTAACTTCTCTGATCTGAAGGGGAACGCAGGTGATCTCAGTGTTATGAAGATCAATCTGAAGCCAAATGCAAAGCCGGTAAAGCAATGCCCTTACCGATTGAATCCGAAGTACAAAGAAAAAGTGCACAAAGAATTGGATAAGATTCTCGCAGTAGGGATTATTGAGCCTGTAGAAGAACCAGACTGGGTTAGTCCTATGGTGGTTCAGGAGAAGAAGATGAAAGGCGAAATCTAGATTTGCATAGATCTAAGGAAATTGAATGACGTTTTTGTACATGATGCATTCCCTATGTCGTTTATAAATGAAGTACTAGAGAAATTTCGTAGTCAAGAAGCCTACTCATTTAAAAATGGAATCTTAGGGTATCACCAGATCAAGATTGTGCTAGAAGATCAAAGTAAGACTACCTTCACCACAGAATGGGGATTTTTCAGTATACTATTATGCCTTTTGGACTTGAGAATGCCCTGCAATCTTTTCTAGAGTGGTAGTTGCAAATTTTAAATAATTTATTCATACATTTTGGGAAGTTTATTTTGATGACTCGATAGTGTTTGGGTTAGTAAAGAGGCATTTTTCTAGTCTTCACCTAAAGCTAGATACTTTTCGGAAGTATCATATATCCCTTAACCTGAAGAAGTGCATATTTTGTGTCCCTTATGGGATACTCTTCCGCCACGTAGTTTGAAAGCAGGGGTTGATGGTGGAGCTTGCAAAAATTACAGTAATTATCAATTTGGAACCTCTAAGGAATGTAAAACAGTTGTGTGCAACATTAGGCCACACAAGATACTATAGGAAATTAATCAAGGCATATGCACAGATCACTGTGCCCATGGAAAAATTATTGAAGAAGGATGTGACATTCTGTTGGGATGGTGATTTCTAGAGAAGCTTGGATGTATTGAATGAAAAGATGGTCACAACACCTATTCTGGAGTTCCCTGATTGGAAGAAAGAGTTCCATGTACGTGTAGATGCATCATGCATAGCGTTAGGAGCAGCGTTAACCCAACCATGTGCAAGTGATATCAACCATCCAATTGCATTCATGAGCAATAAGTTGTCTAAGGCAGAGAAGAAATATTTGACCATGGACCATGAAGGATTGGCGATGGTGTATGTGCTCTAGAAGTTCAGGAATTATTTATTGGGTGCGAACTTCAAAATGTACATCACTCTTCTCTAAAATACCTGGTCAACAAGCCTGTGTTGGGGGGGGAATCTGTAGGTGGTTATTGTTGTTCCAGGAATACGACTTTGAGGTAGTTGTGAAGCCAGGAAGATTAAATGTTGGACCAGATCACCTTTCTCGAATTGAGAATGGTGAAGAACCTACAAGTATTGATGAAGGATTTCCGGATGCGCATCTCTTTGTTGTGCGCATCGCAGTTAAACACTTTGTAGATATCATCCATTTTTTTTCTACAGTTACAGCTCCTAAAGTGTACACGATGCAACAAAAAAAATAACTGGTGGTCAGGGCTATAGCTTTTTTCGTTATTACAGGGCACTTGTATAAAATGGGATCAGATGAAGTGATGCACAGATATGTACCAAATTATGAAAGACAAAGTATCCTCACTAAAGCACACGAAAGGGTTGTTGGATGGCATTATGCTAGAAGAGAAACTACACAGAAGATCTTACGAGCGAGGTTATGGTGGCCAACTCTGCACAAGGATTCCAAGGAATATTGTAGGGCATGTAATTCTATTAGAGGAAGGGGAGGCCGCCATGAAGGGATGAATTGCCTCTTAACCCTCAAGTATCATTATAGGCATTTGACAAGTAAGCAATAGACTTCGTGGGACTGATTCAACCACCAGGAAAGAAGACCGAGGCGTGAAACATCATCACAACAACCAAATACTTAACCATATGGGTCAAGGCACAGAATGCAAAGGATTGTAGCATGGCTACAACTACAATGTTCATATTTGAATATATTTTGTCTCGATTTGGCTGCCCTAATATTTTGATGAGCAACAAGGGTTCGCACTTCCTAAATGAAACAATTTCTGCTCTACTAGAAGAATTCCAGATGTATCATCATCATAAAAGTACACCATATCATCCTCAAGAAAACAGTACAGTGGAAGACTTTAATAAAATCCTGGAATGCGCGTTGATGCAGATTTGCAATGCCAATAGGAATGGTTGGGATGTGCGCATACCAGTTATTCTTTGGGCATATATAACTACCTGTAAGAAGTTGATTGGATAGACACCGTTTAGAGTAGTTTATGGAAAAGAGGCAATAATGTCGATGGAGTATATTATGCCCAGTTTACAGATTGTTGTAGTCACAAAAATGGAAGATCAGGATATTATGGAAGAACACCTCGCACAGTGAGTTGAGTTAAAAGAAGTTTGCTTCCTGGTAGGTTTTCATCAGTAGGTGCAAAAGGCTCTCAAAAAGGCATGGAATGATCGCCACATTAAGCAACACACCTTTAAAAATGGAGATTTAGTATAGTTGTATGATAGTAAGTTTATGAATTTTCCAGGAAAGTTTTAGATCCATTGGCTGGGGCCATAGATCGTTAAGGAGATTATAGATGGAGGTGAAGTCTAGATCGCAAAGCTGAACGGTAATCTATTTCCAGGGAAAATCAATGGGAGCCAAATGAATTTATACAGGGGTGATTCCACCCCTGCATAATGACTATATGAAAGCAGGACAGTCTTAGTACTCCACGCAGATGCAAGGAAGTACGGGACTATAAACTACGCTGCTAGAAGGATAGTTTGGTGAAGTAAAGGGGTTGTGCAGTGATTGGAAGAAAGGAATAGAGGAAAGTTGCAACAAAGGAGCTGCGATAGCATTGTGGGTCTCATGCAGCGTGGCAAAAAAGTGACATATGGAAGCATTGTAGATGATTGGATGGAAATTTTTACATTAAAGGGAGTGAGCGGAGAGAATTTAAGAAGAATATCTTTGAAAATCTACCACCAAAAGCAAAAATAGGTGCAATTCGATGAGGTCAGGGCTACAACGTGGGCCTTAGCTCCTCTGCAAAGGTTTACTAGACTATAGGAGGGAAAATTCATCAGAACCCAGATTGATGAGCTGTGGATGGCATTCATCATATCATCAAGGACACAGCCCTGGGCTATTGAGGAGCGAGTTGACATAGACTTTGCATAGCCAGTTGAAGGCTATGCAATAGACACAGAGAACCATGGGCCTTGCAGTTGAAGGTCCAACTACTGATAAACTGGTTGAAGAGGTTAATCAGACCGTTGTGCAGGGAGCCACAGATCTTCAAGAATTGAAAAGAGAATTCAGCGTCAGTAGGCGAAGATCGAGGCAACACTAGCAGAGTGACTCGAGACGAGTCATGACTTTGTGTTGGGGGCCTATTGGGACAGGGTCCCCTAGGGTTAAATTTTGTAAAATTTTTGTTAATATTGTAAAGTCTCCTCATTTTGAATTGTCAAGTGCATAGGTCGATAGGAGTCAAAGGGGCTTTAGGAAGGTCAAAGCCCCTTAGTTTGTAAGCGTTAAGTTGTTTTTTGACCCACCCCTGGTTCATAGACCACGGCATTGTGATGAAATATCATATAAAGAGGAGTCATAGAAGAGTAAGGAGATAGTGAAGAGCATAGATAGGCAAGTTGTGGGTCTGTTTTTTCTATTTTGTACTTGGGTAAAGGGGAAGGCTTCTGCAACTATGTGCGCAGAGACCTTGGAAAGTCTATAGCTAATTGTTCAGAGACCGTGGTAAGTCTGCAACTAAGTGCACGAGCCCCTACAAATGTGTGTGCAGGGTTGGAAGAGTCTGTAATTGAAGATATAAGCATAATAAAGGTTGTTTTAGAACATTATTTGCGTATTTTTGCGTTATGGTTTACTTATGAAATTACTGCATATTCACTTTGTTACTGCAATTTATCATGAAACGTGCTTAATAGATGCATGAAAAGAGTAGATTTGTTTATTTACATGATGTTATGAATGTTTAGAAAAATCGATGAAGGGTTTGAATCTATTATCTATTAGTTACTGTCATTTTTGGGTTTTGAAGGTTAGGGTTCGTGAAGGTGGGGATAAATCCCTAAGAGTAACAGAAACATATCACATAGTCCTTTGGATGCAGAAACCTGGTTCTGGCACCCCCCAATGCTGCCTCAGGTGAGACTGCAGCCTGTGCTACACGAGTTGTTGCTGAAAGGGATTGTATTGTAGTGTTTTGTTGGTTAGCGCAACTAACTCTAAACCTGGGTCCAAATACCCTCAAGCCAACACTGATCTCCTCATACACTCCCCCTTTGACATCAATGGAAAAGGGATCACCTCAATAATCATGGAACTGAAAAAAAACTCCCCCTGGACAATAGTTGGGTCATGTAGCAACAACCATACATCATTTGCTCCTTATAGCAACATAAAATAGTAACAATCTCTCCTGAAATAGCAACACATCTCCATCTCCTGGCAAAGCAACACAAAAAATAGCTCAAAATAAACCAACTTCACTGTCAAATATATGATACCATAAACAACACCAATAATAATTCTCTGTCTCCACCAATAGTAGCGAAAAACTCATAAACGCATCTAAGCAGCAACAAGTAGGAATAACATCCTCCATGAGTATCAACACTCTCTCTAGGAACATCACGAGCAATAAACCATAACATATCCATCATCAACAACATGTCATAATCAGTAGAAATATCATCCTCCAAGAGTAACAACACTCTCTCCATTAACATCACAAGTAACAAAATATTGGACATGCTCCCCCTCAGCGTTGTCATCATCATGATCCTGCAATGAAAAATGATGGTAAAAACACTAACAATCATACATGTAACCATTAATAGTAGAAACAAACATGAGATAGGAAATGACATCAACAACATAGCCATCATGTTGGGATGAATACTGAGAGGGGGAGTAAATTAGTATTTTAAAAACTCTCAATAATAAATTTTCGTTTATGAAATGTATATGTGACTTGACTGAACGCAAATAGCATATATAAATGAATGTGGTAAAAGAAACTAGCGTATTCCCAATAAACTTTATAAAACAATTAATTCTTTATCTATTAAACTTTGAACCAGAATGTAATATCAGGTATTTGATAAGAAGTAAACAAGTGCAGAAAGAAAAAATAAAGTATCACACAGAAGTAAACACACATGAACACCGGGATTTAAGGTTGAAACCTAATGTGGGAGAAAACCACCATTGTTGTCATCTCAATCTTCAAAATTTATTAATATCAAAAACTACTTACATTCTTGTACTGGTCCCACCTGCTAAAGGCTACAACCTTCACTCATTCTCTAGCTCTTACTGGAAGGGAGCTCCAACTGCCATATCTGATCACCAACTACTACTAGAAAGAAGCTTTGACTTCCTCACTGAAGGATCCAACCCTCAACAATGTCCATGGACCATGTTTCATCAAATTTTCAGACTGGATCCAATATCAACACTTATGCTCAATCATCACCACAAAACAATCATCAATTTCTGACACATAGAATCAACCAATCACTGAAACCAAAACAACTGATACATAATCAAAACTTAACCAATCAACTAGAACAGTCATATCATTATAACCAGTACACAGAACTAAACTCAAAATGTTGCATCAACACATAGAATCAACTACAACCTTGATCATTCATTTTCCAAAATGTATATGCTACTTCACTTAAGGTAACTCGTGTGCATATGCTCTTTTCTGGAGAGAAACATGCGTATAGATATTAATATACTGAAAACTGAAAATTTGACCACTAAAATTTTTGAAAATAACACTAAATCACACTTAGATCTACTGCAACAATTTGAACCAATCACAAAACTATCTCTGATCTTGAATCACAATGAGTAAGTAATCTTAACATTCATCAATCAATTAATACCCAAATTCAACTTCATCATTCAATCATATCTACTTCAAACATTATCACTCAACCCAGATCAACATGAGGACATCATTGACAGACAACAGAGAAATAGCAGCACTAATCAGGTTGATCAATAATTTATGAACAAAAACTCCTTACTTTATATACACAAATTTACAGAAATGAACCCATGTGTATACACACTTTTCTTGAAACCAACCAGAGTATAGATCTGCAAATTTTGACCTAAAATTGCACATCTCTTTAGAACTTCAAAAAGACCCAGATCATAATAATCAAAGATAAAAACATGTGTTAGTACTTAGATCCAATCAATCCTTGAACAAATCATACAATGAATAGGCATTTCAGGTCTCATGATTTTGATCCATCATTGTATCATTATTGCATAATTATTTCATATCAATGTGACAATTATGGCACTTTGCAATTCAAATATACTTTATATTGAAGTATTCGTCAAAAAATATTTCACTTGCACACATAGCCCTTCGATATTCACTTCTTTATATAGTTTAGCCCTTATCCAATACCATGGGTCAAAACAACATTAGTTTCGGTGGTAATCTTTGACAGGATTAATATTCATTTTTGCACTCATTACTATGGGCCAATACAATGGTAAGGACCCCTGGTGTTTAGAATACCATGGTACAAAAACCATACGCTACTTTTCTTCACCAAAATCATGTGCATATGTGAATTGGCTTAACATAACCCCCGTATATTTCTTGAACTTCCAACTTTATCATTCCTCTGAACTGATTCCTCTGAATTGGCATGCATTCTATCACATTTGTATTCAATATTATGTTGTATTCATTATGTCACCTCTCAATTGACCTGTGAATTATGTTATAAGCGAGTTTCCATCAAGGACAACACATGCATCATAATTCCAAAACATCACGACTATATCATACATTCTCCTGCTAAGTATCATTACCATCTGCAAAGAATGGCTTCTCATTGAAAGCTTCTATCTCATTGACCAATAGACTGACTCTTGACTAAAATACTTGACCAATGTGTTGGCATTATGATATAAGTATTGTCCTTGATGGAAACTCTACAAATCAACTCAATTTTGATAAGAGGCTAACAAGAATATTTAGAGGCAACAGGGCAGTGGTATAGAGGATCAGGAAGATGGAACTAAGGTCTATTGATCAGAATAAAGAACTTGAAGGAAGAAGATGATGTAAGAGTAGTTTAAGAGGTACACACAGGTTCACTTAGTCCAAGCAGTGTATACATGTAGGTACTCAGAACAAAAATAGCGTATAATAGGCACATGCACTCCCACATAAGGCAAAGCACATACATGTTGAAAACCATGGTTTTGGTCTGAGGCATTTGCTCCAAGTTATCTTTGGACCATAATATTGACCCTAGGTATTTAGTCTGAGGTATTTAGTCCATGGTATTTGATCCAAGGTATTGGTCCTAAGTGGATTTGGTCCATGGTATTGAGCATGGCCAAAAACAATATAAAGAAGAGAGGACCGTAAGGCCAGATGTGCAAGTGAATAAGATTCTAAGGAATACTTCTATCTGAAGTATATTTTATGTTACAGGTTATGTTTGGGACTACATCTGAATATTTATGTGCACCTTGAGTTCAATATTGGATCAAGATCATGAGACCTGAAAAGACTTATTCTTGAATGATCTGATATTGGTTGAGGCTAGATCTGATGTTTTGCGTCTGTTTTATTCATTATCTATCATGATCTGGGTTTGTCTGAAGTCTAGAATTGCAACAAAGTTCTAAGTCAATATTTGCATATTTGTACGTAGTTTCGTCTCGGCAAAAGAGCGTATACACACAGGTTCTATTCTTTCAAGTAGCATATAAAAAAGAAAGGTTTGATGTTGAGAGATGACTGATCTATCAGATCAGTATTGCTGATTTATTGTTGCTGCTATTTTACTGTTGTTTGTCAATGAAGTCTTCTTAGATATAAATGTAAATTTGAATGCATAAGGAGGTTGATATTTGATTGATTGTATAAGTGAGAATAATTGTTTTATGTTGCCTATCTGTGTAAAGTTTCGTAAGTTGACAGTAGATGTTCAGTACACTACTGGTTGGTACAGTTTGTGATTAAGAGATTTTATGATTCAGAATCTTTAGTGGTATATGCAGGTTGGCTGAAGGAAGTATCATATACACACAAGATTTCTTCATTGAAGTAGTGTATACAGTCTAAAACATGAATTTTTAAGGTTTCAGTTGGTTCTGAATGTTCATATAGGTTTTTGGGTTCAGCACAGTGTTCTGATGACAGTGATCTGGTTGTTTCAGATTAACTGCATGTTGGTTGATGAAGTTTTAGTTTCTAAATTTCTAATGGCTTATTGATGAGTCAAGGTCTTCATATGTCTTGATATGTGCCAGGAGCATTCAGTCTGAAAATTCATGAAATGTGGTCCCTAGTGGAATAGTGGAGTTTTCTGTAGGCTGGCACCTACGTACTAGTAAACATATTGGCCAGTACAAGAGCTAGGGGGTTGTAGCTCCCTTCTAGTAGAAGCTAGAGAATGAGGGAAGGTTGTAACCTTCTGCAGGTAGAAGCCTACGTACTGGTATGAGTCTCCACCAGTACAAGATTGTAAACAGATTTTCTTATTCTTAAAAAAATACAGAGACGACAACAGTAGGTGGTTTTCACCCACATTAGGTTTCCACCTTAAATCTTGGTGTTCATGTGTGTTGCTTATTTGTAATGGTTTATTATGTTTATACTGCACATGGTTACTATTTAATGATTGATGAAGTATTGATGCACCAATTAAAGATCAAAATATGATGAATTAACTGAATCATAAGTTTACTGCATAAACACTAGTTGCCTTAAAGACAGTTACGTGTACACGCTAGTTCCTCTCTCTGAAGTAACATATATAAATCTGATTATGAGAAAGAAAATTCTTGATCTGATAACCCTGATTCACCCCCCCTCTCAGTATTATTTCCAACAATTAGTATCAGAGCAGGTCCTTCAAAAGAAGCTTGATCGCTTGAAGGAAGATCCATCAAGATGAATAATCACAAAAGCATGAGATCCATCAAACCACCAATCTTTGATGGGAGAAACTTTGTTTATTGGAAAATAAGAACCACAGCCTATCTACAATCTCTTGGAACAGATGTCTGGGAAATTGTGGAAGGAGGATATAAATTTCCAATAGCAATTCCTACAGACACAACAGGTAAAAAGAAATATGAAACCAATGCGAAAGATGTCAATACTTTATTGGGAAGTTTGTCACAATCAGAGTTTTTCAAAGTCATGCAGCTCAAATTAGCCAAAGAGATATGGGACAAAATCATTCAGAGCTACAAAGGAGACTCTCAGGTAAAACATGCTAAGCTTCAAGCTCTCAGAATTCAGTATGAAACTCTTAAAATTCATAGTGATGAGAGTATAGCTAGTTAATTCTTACGTATAGATGAGGTTGTTAATTATATGAAGAATTTGGGTGAAGAAATAAAGGAAGTTATCTTAGTTGAGAAATTTTTGAGATCCTTGTCTGCTAAATTTGAATCAAAAGTGTCTTCCATAGAAGAAAAATAGGATCTACAAAATATCACTATGACATAGCTTCATATAATCCTAACTGCTTTTGAGATGAGAAAAGGAGGTCCGTCAGATATGAGAGAAGCCGCATTTAAGGCTTCAACAAAAGGAAAAGAAAATGAAGAACACAATGAATTAGGACACATTTCAAAAGAAGAAGATGAGGTAAATTTTGTCAAGAAGCTTCAACTGGGTTCTGGAAGGTTCAGAGGTAAGCTACCTTTCAAATGCTTTGCTTGTGGTAGAGTTGGTAATTATGCTGCCAGATGTCCTCATAAAGATAAATATGAAAAAGGAATATGCAAAAGGGAATAGGAAACAAGTTGTGAATAGAAGGGGTTACTATACTCATGAAGATAGCAATGGTTTATCTAATAGTGATGAAGATGAAACTGGTCAAGATTATAGACTTCTCATGGATTATGATAGCAATGATTTTTGGGATAGTTTAGAAGAGGATAGTGATGGTTTATCTAATAGTGATGATTATAGACTTCTCATGGCTTATGACAATGATTATTTTGGGATGCTTTAGAAGAGGAAAACTTTCATGAAGAAATCTCTAAACTCAAAATTTGTTTAGAAGAAAAGAATATGATCATAGATACCTTGACATACCAACTTGATGAAAAAGAAAAACACAATGAAAAACTAGAATGTGAAATTGTGGGTCTAAGAAAAGATCTTGAGAAAACAAAATCTCTCAATCTTAAATTTGCTAAAGGATCAGAAACTTTAAATGAAATTATCAAATTTCAGCGTTCTCCTCTAATAAAGACGAGTCTTGGACATATTGAAGAAGCATCTCAATCACAGAAGCCATCAACCTCCACCAAAAGCTATCTTGATGCAGCAAAGACTAGTGAACAGTATGACAATCGTCAGCAAAGGCATAAAGTTGATCACCAGGTAAATCATACTCAATTTGCTCCAAGGATGAATATCAATAGAAGTCACAACCAACCTTGGGCAAATCATACTCAATTTTCTCCAAATATGAATATCAATAGAAACTATAATCGATATGTAAATAGCTCGATAGTCACAGAAACTTTTTTAATGGGCAATGTTTTTCATGTCATAATTTTGGGCACAAAGCTGCTCAATGTGTTGCTTACAAAACCATCATGCCTAGATAATCACGAAATCAAAGGAATGTAACAAGGATCAAGAGAAGTTCCTATAATAACTTTTCTCCTCTTGAAAATGTAATAGATGCTCAATTTGTAACAACTTTGGTCATGAAGAATTTGAATGTAGGTGCAAATTTCGGCAAACACCTCAAAAGGAGCAAACACCATTAAATACCAAGATATGGAGAAGGAAAGAATCTCAAATAGAAAGATGTGGTATAGCCTTGTATGCAGAAGGACAAGAAAATCAGTGGTACATCGACAGTGGATGCTCCAAACATATGACAGGTGACAAAGAGAAACTTCACTCATATAATTCCTTAGAAAAGGAAAAGAATGTCTCATTTGGAAATGACACTCCAACTGTCATAAAAGGTAAAGGTTCTGTTTTCTTGAAAGAAAAGGTTAAAGTTGGAAATGTTATGTATGTAGATGGTTTAAAGCATAACCTGTTGAGTGTCAGTCAAATGTGTGATCAAGGAAATGAAGTGGTGTTTCGATCAAATGAATGTGTTGTTCATGAGCTTGATACAGGAGAGACCATGATCAAAGGTACAAGAACTCCAAACAACTTATACATACTCAAAGGAGGACAACAACAGTGCTATCTAAGAAAAAATGATGAAAATTGGCTGTGGCATAGAAGATTGGGACATCTAAGATTTTCTCAAATAAGAAAATCATGCAAACTCAAGGTTGTTCATGATCTTCCAGATATCAGCATCCCAGAAAATACAATATGAAAACCATGTCAAATCGGTAAGAAAACTAGAGTTCACTTCATGGAAAAAGAAGGGTCAGCTAGTAAGCCTCTTGAACTTATCCATACTGATTTATGTGGACCAACAAGGAAAAAGTCACCTCGTGGAGAAGAATACTTTATTTTGTTCATTGATGATTTTTCCAAAATGTGTTGGATAGGTCTTCTAAAGCATAAATATGAAGCATTTGAAAAGTTCCAAACCTTCAAAGCTTTGGTTGAAAATGAATCAGATCGAAAAATCAAATGCCTCAGATCTGATCAAGGAGGGGAATTTATATCGGATGAATTATTTGACTTTTGTGAACAACATGGAATAAAAAAGGAATTCTCCACTGCAAGAACACCTCAGCAAAATGGTGTAGTAGAAAGGATGAACAGAACAGTTCAACAAATGGTTCGAGCCATGCTAGATGAATCTGGAACTCCTACAACCTTATGGGGTGAAGATGCATTTGCTACCATGACTATTCTCAACAAAGAAAATGTTCGGGTAAATAGCACTCAAACTCCACATGAACTTTGGTATGGTAAGACTCGTATTGTAAAATACTTTAAAGTTTTTCGAAGTAAATGTTTTATCAAAAGGACTGATGAAAAACTTGGTAAGTTTGAACCCAGAGCAGATGAAGGGATTCTTCTTGGTTATTCTTACAGAAGTAAAGGATATAAATGTTATAATAAAAGACTTGGGAAAATTGTTGAAAGCATTAATGTTGTGGTTGATGAAGCATGCAGAAATCCATAACAGATAAAATCAACAAAATATTATGACAATGAGGAAGATGGGGATTACTTTCCCACATCAAATCAAAATTATATTGAAGAAGAAACCAATGAAGCACCAGAAGAATATATAATGGTAGAAGAAAAGACTTCATCCAGAGAAAAATCATCCAGAAACTAAAATTTTAGGAGAAAGGGAGGCTGGTGTACAGACAAGAAGAACTATTATAGGGACCTCAAGCTATCTAGCATTACTATCCTGCACCGAACCTCAAAATGTAAATGAAGCATGCAAATATGAATGTTATGTCAAGGCCATGGATGAGGAACTTGAGCAAATTGAAAAGAATGACACTTGGGAATTAGTTCCTAGACCTCATGATAAAAATATTATAGGAACTAAATGGATATTCAAGAACAAGCTGAATGAAAATGGAGAAGTCATTAGAAACAAGGGCAGACTTGTTTGTAAAGGGTATGCTCAACAAGAAGGTATAGATTTTGAAGAAATGTTTGCACCTGTTGCCAAACTTGAATCCATAAAAATGTTTCTTGCTCTTTCCAGTCTTCGGAAATTCAAAGTATACCAAATGGATGTAAAATCAGCCTTCCTTAATGGAGATTTAGAAGTAGAAGTTTATATTGAATAGCCATAAGGATTCATTCTTGGAAATGATGCAAAACTTGTATGCAGACTCATAAAGGCTCTCTATGGACTGAAACAAGCTCCAAGGGCTTGGTATTACCGCCTTGACAAATATCTACACCAACAAGGTTTTAAAAAAGGTTTTGCAGATAGAAATTTATATGGAAAGGTTGAAAATGATAAATTGCTAATTATTATTGTTTATGTTGATGATATCATTTTTGGTAGCAATGAATAATCCATGAGTCATAATTTTGCTTCAGTAATGCAGCAAGAATTTGAAATGTCCTTGCTTGGTGAACTTACCTATTTTCTTGGTCTACAAGTTTAGCAAACTAAAGATGGTATTTTTCTTTCACAAACCAAATATCTCAAGAAGATCTTGAAAAAGTACGGAATGGAAGATTCTAAACCTATATGTACTCCAATGGTAACAGGATGCAGTCTTAGCTCAAATGATGAATCAGAAGCAGTACATCAACCAACTTACAGATCCATGATTGGCAGTCTGCTTTATCTAACAAGTACCCAACCTAACATCATGCATGCAATAGGAATAGTTGGAAGATTCCAAGCAAATCCAAAGGAATCACACCTTCAGGCAGTCAAAAGAATTTTCAAATATCTTTAAGGAACTCAGGAATTTGGACTATGGTATCCTAGAGATGTAGATCTTACTCTTCATGCATATACAGATGCATATTCGGCAGGAATTGTTGATGATAGAAAAAGCACTAGTGGTGGTGCATTCTATATGGGTTCCAGGTTAGTGTCTTGGTTCAGCAAGAAACAAAGCTCAATTTCTTTATCTATAGCTGAAGTAGAATATGTGGCTATTGCATCTTGCTGCACACAACTACTTTGGATGATGCAAACTTTGCAAGACATTCAGATCACATGTACTCCACCCATCTCCATTCTATGTGATAATACAAGTGCCATCAGTATTTCAAAGAATCCAATCATGCACTCCAAGACCAAGCACATACCCATCAAGTACCATTTTCTACGAGAACAAGTTCTTGAACAAAAGGTAAAATTGGAGTATGTCCCCTCCAAAGAATAGGTTGTTGATATATTCAATAAACCAGTGCCCATAGAAACATTTGAATATCTCAGGCAAAAGATAGGAGTTGTTGTTGCATCATCCTGCTGTTAAATCCAATTTTTCAAAGGAAGTTTACTACACGCTGGTTTCATGAAGTATATGCGCAGGTACACGCGGGTTGCCTTGGCTGAAAGCGCGTATATGTTTTTCTAAAAAAGAAAAGACAGTGGTAGCACAGGTTCAGGGGGAGCGTTCACATTCCACATTGTTAGCATTATGGTTGTTGAACTCAACTATTTCTTAGTTGCATCAGTCATTAGTGTGATATAACTTCTTCTGTCATGGTCTATATTTCAGTGATTTCTATTGGTCATATGATGTAATTTATTTCCCCAATATCCTTGGGATGGATGATGTAATAATTTTTATATTTATGTCATGTATAAACATTGTTATATCCCCACTTGGTTGGGAAGATGAGTCAAATAAGGCGTATCCCCACTTGGTTGGGTGATTGATGTATGTATGAGTTCGTGGTCATCGGGAGGTCATACTCACTTTGTTGAGTTATAGTGTCGTGTTATTATATTGAATCATCTCTCTGCAGACTCGTCATGTACTCAGGGGGAGTATGGATATCATCATGCAAAGGAGGAGAGTAGAGTGGTCTGCCCTTTGCCCTTGATGTCAAAGGGGGAGAGTATTTTAGTATTTTGGTGTTGTATGAGATCTCTAACAGTCTTTACAACTTGTAGTAGTCAACACCATCATGGTTTTCATCAAGTCCAAAGGGGGAGATTGTTGGTATTATGATACAAGTATTTTCCTTGATGGCAACTCTACAGGTCAACTTAGTTTTGATAAGAGGCTAACAAGAATATTCAGAGGCAATAGGGCAGTGGTACAGAGGATCAGGAAGATGGAACTAAGGTCTATTGATCAGAATAAAGAAGTTGAAGGAAGAAGATGATGTAAGAGCAGTTTAAGAGATACACGCAGGTTCACTTAGTCCAAGCAACGTATACACGCAGGTACTCAGAACAGAAATAGCGTATAACGTACACACACACTCCCATAGAAGGAAAAGTGCATACATGTTGAAAACCATGGTTTTGGTCTGAGTTATTTGGTCCAAGGTATCTTTGGACCATGATATTGACCCTAGGTATTTAGCTTGAGGTATTCGGTCCATGGTATTTGATCCAAGGTATTGGTCCTAAGTGGATTTGGTCCATGATATTGAGAAAGGCCTAAAACTATATAAAGAAGAGAGGATCATAAGGCCAGATGTGAAAGTGAATAAGATTCTAAGGAATACTTCTCTCTGAAGTATATTTTATGTTACAGGGTTATGTTTGGGACTAGACCTGAAATACTTATGTGCACCTTGAGTTCAATATTGGATCAGGATCATGAGACCTAAAATGACTTATTCTTGAATGATTTGATATTGGTTGAGGCTAGATCTGATGTTTTACGTCTGTTTTATTTGTTATCTATCATGATCTGGGTTTTTCTGAAGTCTAGAATTGCAGCAAAGTTCTGAGTCAATATTTACAAATCTGTACGCAGGTTCATCTCAACAAAAGAGCGTATACATGCAGGTTCTGTTCTTTCAAGTAGTGCATACAAAAGAAAGGATTGATGTTCAAAGATGACTGATCTATCAAATCAGTATTGCTGATTTATTGTTGCCGCTATTTTACTGTTGTTTGTCAATGAAGTCTTCTTAGATCTAAATGTAAATTTGAATGCATAAGGAGGTTGATATTTGATTGATTGTATAAGTGAGAAGAAGTGTTTTCTATTGCTTGCCTGTGTAAAGTTCTGTAAGTTGACAGTAGATGTTCAATACACTGCTAGTTGGTACAATTTGTGATTCAGAGATTTTATGATTCAAAATCTTTAGAGGTATACGCAGGTTGGGTTGAAGGAAGTAGAGTATACATGTAGGGTTTCTTCATTGAAGTAGCGTATACAGTCTAACACATGAATTTTGTAGCTTTCAGTTGGTTCTGAATGTTGATACAAGTTTTTGGGTTCAACACAGTGTTTTGATGACAGTGATCTAATTGTTTCAAATTAACTGCATGTTGGTTGATGAAGTTTGAGTTTCTAAATTTCTAATGGGTTATTGATGAGTCAAGGTCTTCATATGTCTTGATATGTGCCAGGAGAATCCATTCTGAAAATTCATGAAACATGGTCCCTAGTGGAAGAGTGGAGTTTTCTTTAGGATTTGCACCTACGTACTAGTAAACATAGGGGGTTGTAGCTCCCTTCTAGTAGAATCTGGAGAACGAGAGAAGGTTGTAACCTTCTACAGGTAGAAGTCTACATACTGGTATGAGTCTGCAGCAGTACAAGATTATAAACAGATTTTCTTATTATTAAAAGAAGATAGAGACGACAGCAACAGGTGTTTTTCATCCACATTGGGTTTCCACCTTAAATCTTGGTGTTCATGTGTGTTTCTTATGTGTAATGGTTTATTATGTTTATACTGCACATGGTTACTATTTAATGATTGATGAAGTATTGATGCACTGATTAAAGATCAACATATGATGAATTAACTGAATCATAAGTTTACTGCATAAACGTTGGTTGCCTTAAAGACAGTTGCGTGTACACGCTAGTTCCCCTCTCTAAAGTAGCATATATAAATCTAATTATGAAAAAGAAAAATCTTGATCTAATAACATTGATTCACCCCCCCTCTCAGTATTATTTCCAACACAATGGAGTCCAAGGTTGTACAGTGCACATGATTGATACATGACTCTTCCTATCACCACCTACTGGCATCATGTACTCAATAGCCTTCATGAGTGCCAACTAGGTACCAACACTCTCTTTACAACTCATGCCAATCATGGCTAATTACCTTATGACCAACATAAAAAGATAATGAAAATTCATTTCTTTATGGAAACACTATAGAACTTCATTAGAGTGATAATAAGACCTCATACAATGTCTTGACCACAAATTTCAAACCACCATACATCTCACATCAACTCACAAGACTGACAAACAACTTTTACATAGCATATCATATGGCAAATAATCCCTCACTCTAACTCAACAAAGAGCATCATGTTAATGTAGATCTTACACCAAATTCTCTAAAATTATCATACACAACTCAACCATACAAGTGATATCTTTGGCTTTGCAATTATGAAGCATGAACAACTTGAAGGTTGTCTGACTTGTTTTATGCACCTGAAAATATAATTGGATCAGAAACAATAATTTTCTCTTGTTCGAAACCAAACATGTTGGTATCCAAGTGTATTTCATTACATTTACAAGATGGGAACCATGATTGCACTCTCTAATTTTAATTCATTTTTGGATGCAACAAATGTTTAGGTTGAAGGGTAGATGACTATTTTTCATATAGATACATCATTGGATGAGTTTGAATCCATTTGTAACAATATTCATATTAAGAACCATTTACCTATCAATCAACATGTTTAAAATCTAAAATATTCTCAGGTTTTCTTCTTCCTAATCACCCTTGTGAGAGCTTGATAACTTTGAATCTTTTGTAAAGCAACAATCTGCAGTTCTGTCTTGTAACTGTTTATTAGGTCTATCATCATCTACGTGGTGGTGTTGCAAGCTAAGTTTCTCTTGTAATAAGACAAATTCTTCTTCCTTTTCAACAAGATGTTACTCAAGCCATTGCACATGTTCTTTCAGAGAGAGTAGCATTGTCTCTACATTCAGCCCTGCTACTTGTGTCAAGTGAACCATTTGAGTCTATACTAGCTCCTCGTTTGAAGTTATCAATATCTACCAAAGAAATGTCTTTCTCATATCTCTTACCATCATTTTTGGTCTTTCCTCTGTTTAATGGTTGGCTACGGTCAACTAGTGAAGGCCTCCCTTTATATGAGCCATTTACAACAATCGATGCAAGGGAATATGTTGAACAAGTTGAAGAACTGTCATCTATGACAACTTGATGCTTCGTACCAACACGACAAATTTTCACAGGTTTCATGGAGACATCACCACTGAAGCTTGCTTCCATACTTGATGTGTTTATGAACCATCCCTATCCCAATCCATGCAATCTAGATTGCCATCCTCTATTGCAGGTTCAAGTGTGCCGACAAAATTATTTGTGGTGTCCAACCCATTCAAATCATCATCTTCTTCAGTCATTCCTAAACTTGCAAGGTTAGGTGCTACAAATTCTACCAAGTAGATTTCATTCAATTTTCTACTCCTCGAATAATTTTCTTGCTAATCCTTGCCTTGAACTAAGGATGAACCCTTCTCCTCCCTACCTCAATTTTTATCTTTCCTATTGTTCCATTTTTTATTTTCCTACTTTTTCTTGGATCATTTTTCCTTTTCAGCAGCTTCACACTTTTCCCTGAACTCAATCTCAACTTGACCTGTTGCCTCTTCTTCAAGAATGAGTTCTTGTTTCATTTTAAGAGAAATGGCCTCTTGATAGGCCACTTCAACATTATTGTTGAAAAGGTGAGCTAGCACAAAAATATCAATCGTTTTCTTTCCTAATTTTGTCAAGTGCCTTTCATCATGTTCAATGTTATCTTTGGAAAAAACATCACTAGAACAATCCTTTGTAATATTCTGAGGGCCCTTGTCCAACAATGTGATAAAATCATCAAACATAATAAACGTATCTTTCTCCACCCAAACAACTTGGAATGATGCACTGTCCATTTGCATCCTTCACTGTAGCAATCATTTCTTCTTGCCCTTTCCCTTCACCAATGGCTTGTGTTTTTTTCTTCAAAATTTTTAGATTCCCATCCCTTGTGACATTCAATAATGTACTAACTTTATCACTCACTAAGATAGTGTTGATGGTGCTAGACCCGCCAATATTAGGGGATCTCCCTGGTATGAAGTCCCAACTAGACCTCACACAATTTGGTGTAAGAGTCTCATCTAGTACAATGGCTCGGTTTCCATTATCTTAACTACTTTCCTTAGCTCTTGCTTGCCATCACATGAGAGTGGTTTACTTTGTCTTCGAACAATGAGGTTTGTGTGCCTCATGAATTCTTAGTGTCACTTGTGTCAAAGTTATTTCACTACAAAGGAAGAGGGTGGAAGTGAGTCTCAGGTTGAGAGGGAATAGTCCCAACTCTGCTAGAGGCACATAACACAACAGGACATGCGCAGCTTCTGGTGGATTATTCCACATGGATGTGGAAGTCACAAACACAAGGTGAAAAGGTAGCACGTACAACACCCAACGAAATAGTCCACACGAGTGCGACAGGCATTATAACAAGTTTACAAGAGTGAATTTGTCAAGTGCCCGGTGGGATAGCCCACATGGGCGAGACAACGTTAACAACTGACACAACACATTTACAATAGCATATGTACTAAAAAACCAAAATAGTTCAACTCTCTTAGTACAAGTTAAAGCAACATGCATTACAAGCATCCAAAGAATAATCTTACAAATGAATAGAATACATGTGTGAAAGTGTACTGGCCTGTTAATAGCCTTCTGAATTAAGTGAAAGTTCCAAGACACATCCATACACCATTACATCAATAACCCCGATAGTGGGGCATTGGAGCCACTGCTCACTCCTCAAAGAAAATATTACAAACTCTCAAGGCTATGTGGGAGGAGCTAAGGTGAAAATTCTTTTACATGTACAAATGAGGGGTATTTATAGCCAAGGTTAAAAATGACCCTTCTGATTGTTCAACTTCCCTCATGATTGTTTAACTTACATGACTCTTCAACTTTACATGATTTTTCAGATTTACATGTGTGTCTCTTAGACTTCCACGTTACATTACATTGATTACAACAATGTGGCCCACAGTAGTCATGTGGCCAAGATGACTCATGACATGACTCGACACGACAGAGCTAGTATGTTCATGCTGCTAGTGGTGTGCATGTCGAGCTGCAGTGCTGCTGAGTGATGGATGTGCTCTTTGTGCATCATAGCTTCACCTTCACATGGAAAGGTCTGTGGAGTCTTCGATGTTCTTTGTGTTCGCTTGATGTTTCATGTGCATGTCACTCCTTCACTTGTATTTTTTCATGGTTCATGTGTTCATCCATTTGCGAACAAGTCTCCTTGCATGCACTCCTTATTCATCTCATTCGTTTTTGCGTCATGTCTCATCCATGTACCTGTATCTGTAATCACTCATAGATGACATCAAATCCAAAAATCTCCTAGTCTACCATGATGCATTGTCTTTCGCTTTTGGATGTAGGTGACCGGGAGAGAGGACAAGGCTCTAAAACTGTGTAAAGTATATTTCAAGTCGGGATGCAGGCTCTGGGCACTGTCCATGAAAACTATGCAGAGGTCACTGGGAGGCTAAGATGGGAAATCCGGATCATAATGATTATTTGCAAGATCTAGCTTAGCTGGAGGGAATATCTTCGCAATTTTTTCACGGAGGCAGTGCAATCAGTAGAGGAAGACTGGCAATAAAAACTGTGTAATTTATCCTCAGATTTGGTAATGGGTTGCTTGCAAAAATTGCACAATTTTTCTAGGGAGCTGGCAGGGAGTCGTGGAAGGCTGCTGGAAAAAACTACATAGAGCTGGGAGGCTGGTCAGCTGGACATCCCTCTGCATTTTCTGAGCTAAGTGGGATGTTGGTCAGCTGAGGGACTGGTCATGAAAACTGTGCAATTTTCAGGATGAGCAGCAAGACGACTGACAAGGTGACTCGCTAGAAAAACTGAGAAAATTTTGAGGGCAGTGCAGTGACAGGAAGCGGGTGTTTTTCCAGCATGTCTGTGCAGTTTCCTCAGTAAGCGGAATTCAACATGCTTAGCAGCTTCTGTGCAATATTTTGGAGGAGTGACGCCCGGGGTCACTACCTGGTCAAACTCTCTGGTTGACTAACTGGAGGTTTGGTTGATTTTCTTGTGGGCAACGCAGATTGAGATGGCTTGCTGGGAAACTTCTGCATTGTTCTAGGTGAAAATTAGTCAAGTCGATTCCAATATTGTGTAGCGCAGACTACCTGGGAGGTAGCCTCAATCTCTGTGCAATTCTAGGCAGCAGTACATGTTCATTGAGGGCTAAAACTACGCAGTGCAGCTCAGTAGAGGTCCAACTATTGTGGTTGATCTGGTCGACATAGGTTCAGCAAAATGACTAAGTGTGTGAAAGAGTTACTTTGTACATGCATTAACTTGCGAGAACACACTCAACATGACTTGACAAAAAGACACCTCGAACCATCAAGTCAACATACACTTAGTGGACTGACCGATGGTGCGAGCAACAAGTGTGACACTTGTGATAGATCGTTGAACGACTATGATGAAACTTATGTGACACTAATACAACTTCGTGTGTGAGTGAGACATATGCTTACATAGTGAATACAACTTGTACACATGAAGACAAACCTTATGCATAGCCAAAACATGGATGCAAGCATGAAATTGTGACCAAAATGTAAGAATATGTTCAATGAATGGTTGAGCGAAGAGGGTTCAAAGACTCAAAACAGGCTCATGGGATGAACTCAAGTGCTTGAAAGCACCAATGAAAAATACTGAGGAAGGCCCTAAAATTGAATGTAGACCAAAATTTTGGAGGGTGTTGTATCTACTACAACAGATAACTTGAGTGGCATATGAGGAACATTGTGTAGAGGCCATGACCACGCCCTCTTTGGTGCATACCATGTGCACTTTCCAAGCTACAATATGAGCTACTCACATTATGACTCTCAAATTCCTAAGTCCATGGTATTTCATGAGATCAGATATGATATTTTCAACCAAAGACTAATTATAACTACTCTCATTGATGATAGGCTTCAATATACACTCATCACAATTCTTTAGGATTTCTATGTCGGTGTGTAGGCTCTCTCCATCGCATGACAATGCAGTCCTATTCGACACTCTTGATTTGAATGAAAACACAAGTTCCAAACCAAGAAAATCACATTCATATAAATATGAAATGATAGGAATGCCAACGTGTGATTAAACATGTCTAATTGTTGTAGCCATCAATGTCACTTCTCTTCATTGGTGAAATCCATCGCTAACCTTCACCCCATCCAGGAAATATATTCAACAAGATATGGTTGCAACATATCATGCTACAACAAACATAAATTGGATCTATCCATGTTGCACATAGATTTGTCCATGTTGTATACACATTTTATTACATGCATCTTCCCCCGCTTCATGCAATCTTGGACGTATTTGCACATCAAGATTCTTAGAAGCTCCAAATGCACACCACCTAGAAACTCTAGCACTCTCCTGTTAGAAATGCAATGTTTCTAAAGTTTCTTTGAAGGAGAAACTATCAATTCCATCTTCTCCAGATAAACATCAGGTTTGTAAGGCACATGAATCTTTCCCTCCTTTTCTAGAGGAAATATTAGCTTGCCAAAGAGAGGCATGTATAAAATAAGGCCAACCTTAATTCTATAAGGAATAATGCTTCTAAGCTTGGGATAGCAAAGAAGTTGCATGACATTTCCACCAATCTACTCATAATGTTTGTGAAGACTAGTTCAACCGTTCACACAATAACTATAAAACTAAATTGATGGTTTAAAATTGAAAACATATTAATCATTAAGTAAATCGATTCCATCGATGTTTGGACTAGATCAAGTTATTAATGCATTCCACTAAGCCTTTGAAGACCAGATAAACTTCAATCGATTGTCGCATTTCTCTAGCATATTAATTTTTCAATGGAGGAGGATTAAATAAATTAATGCTCAAAATTAACTAGATCAATGAGATTTACCTGATGCCATGCATTTCATACATGTGTCCAATCACGTTGTTGATTGATCTACCAAATCCATTTTCATAGACATATTCAAACGATGCTAAAACATTTCATCACAACATTTCGTGGATTCAAGGAAATAAATCAACCACCTTTTTTTATCACTTGTAAATAATATAAGGCCTTAAAAACACCTTGTCGAAGATAATGCTCTGAATGAGAATGATATGAAGGAGAAGATTCCTTAGGCAAAAATTTTTCCAAGATTTTGGAAATTTTAGGCTCTCAATCTACAGTTCCTTTTATCCCAATGCTCCACCATGCCAAATCGACCATGGAAACCAGATCCAAGATTTGATTTTAGTTTACATTTGTGAGTTGGTAATTGATATCCTTTTTCTTTCCTTCCTCTTTTTTTTTTTTTTCTAATAAAGCTAACCATCGATTTTTGTTTTCAGAAATATGGCCAAAATTCTCTCTTCTTTTGTAGGTGAGATGAACATATTTCACTCAAAAAAAAATCTCAACCCAAATATATATGCTCTTCTAACTTCAAACTTTTATTTGTCATTTCCATTGTGATCTGTTGCAGGTGCTCATAACAAATATCAGATTTGAAGTGACTGCATTGAGACCTTCCAAACACAAAATCAAAAAATAAAACATATCAATTCTTTATAATGAAGTAGACAAAAATATTCATTATCCTTTGGGGAGCTACCCTTAAGATGAGGCATTTTTTCTTTCATGCTCCCCCTGAGGTCGCATTGGCCTCAATTATTTTATTGCTTCTTTCTTTTCCATATTTTCTTGATTTTCACATGTCGGTTGCTTTAATGCATGTTCAAGAAACTTGTACCAGAGTTCTCCTTTCATCTAAACTACATGAAAACTAAGGGAAGCTTTTAGTATTTGGCCTTATGGCCAATATTTTTGCAGGTATAACATCTAATGTGCCCATGAAATTGTGAAAATTGCTCAAATAATTTCCTCATCTTCTTTCTACAGCCAATAATTTTACGACCAAATTCATTGAATAAATAGTAATACCTATAAAAAACCCTTTTATAACTGGTGAAGGGTGAGATAACTTGAGAATTCAGCTGTTGGTTTCCCTTGGAGTGATTATCCTTTTGATTCTGCAATTTTCTGAAGTGTGCCCAAGCTTCTAACAATTGTAATCCCTCACATTTCTCATGCTTTATTTTATCACATTCTTTGGTTTCTGATCTTGATGATGATTGCCTTGATTGTTGCCAAAATGTTCTACTTTGTGTTTTCTGTAATTGTTGAACTATTCCTCTAGCTGATTATCAAGATCCTCTTCAATATTTCTTTCCTTCTCTAACTGATTTTATAGATATGAATTTTCTTCCTTGTAAGCATTTTTTCCCCCAAGAATCTGCAGCGATTTCTTCATATCTCTATTCTCTAAAGTTAGCTTCTCAATTATTCTTGCTTGAGCTTTGTTCTCAGCCTCAACGGTCATTAATATTCTTAACTCTTCATCTTCAGATTCCTATCCTATAAATACACCTTACTCACTCCTTAAGGAATCAACTTCAAAACTCTAATCATTATCCTCTTAAATAATTCCAAGATCATCATCACTATAATAGCAACAAGAAATAAAATTTTCATGACTGAAAATATTATCTTCCATACCTTTTACTAAGAGGAGAGGCTCTTCTTATTTTGCATCATTTTTAACTTGTTTACAGCCCTTCCTTTTCTAACATTGTTTCATATTATTCTTGTCCATGCCCCACAATCTTCTCTCAAGCAATCAAGCTTCACAGAGAGAAACTTGATCTGATACCAATTGTTAGAAATGGCCTCACAACTAGGGGGGTGAATCAGTAGTAATAGAATTTATTTAAATTTTAATTTTTTTTATGAGAACTCTAGATTCAGTAGTCCATCAGTTATTGATCCGGATTTAAGCAGGAACGCAATAGATTACAGAGATAACCATAAATACAGAGATGCGATAACCATAAAAACAGAGATGCAGCGGAAATAATGCTTCATTTCATTACTGTAAAATACTGAAATATGCTTACAAATAGAAATAACCCAGCTAGGGCGATGGTAGCTTATCTTTGAGAAGAGATGTGCAGCTACATGCCTCTGAACTGTTCCCGAACTGTGTTACAATGAGGCTCGAAGGCCTATTTATTGTTGAGAAACAATGGAAAACCCTTCACATCCTGAAACCTAACCCTAGAAGATGAAACGCCAAATTGTGGGCCCCGTTTGGGTAAATTGGTACATCAATTTCCCGGGGTCGTAACTTTGGCATACGATCTCCGTTTGACGCGTACAATAGCTCGTTAGAAAGATCTATCCGAGCACTACCACTTTGGGAAGGGCAACATGGTCTATAGACCCATGTTGCCCCCAGATTCCCAAAAAAATGTCGTTTAGGGCCTCAAAACGGCTCCGGAAGTTCAGGACCCGAAAAACTGCTAAAAATAGTAAGTTGTGCTACAATTAAGGAAACTGAAAAGACTGAAAGAGACAGTTGTGGGGGTCCAAATGGGTTGGTGGGTGGCCACCAACATCCACCTGGATCATTCCTCCCCCCTTAGGAAGCAATGGTCCCCATTGCGTTGAGTTCCTCCATCTGCTGAACTTGTCCTGCAATCTCTGATGTGTCCAGTGATGGTGGGAAGCATGGTTGACGATGGTCCACATTGAACATTTGGTGCAGGCGAAGGAATGGAGGAATGATGTGCTCCAAAGCATTGTTCCCCATAGCCTTGGTACTGCTGTAAGGACCATGTCGGAGTGGTCTGAGCTTCTGATGGGTTCTGGTAAGGCGTTCTCTCTGCAGATGCAACCAGAATTTGTTGCCCACTTGAAGCTTATGTGGTACCCTTGTGGGTGAGGAGAAGTTGTTCCTGTGTTTTGTCATGACCGTATTCATTTGTCGCTGCCGCTGCGTAGAGGAACCCTTTGCAGGGGTCATGGATGTAGCAACAATCTTCCCCTTACTTTTGGAGTGAACCAGACAGATGAATTTCCTGGTCTGTGAGATGAGCTTGCTGCCTTTTTTGGTAGTGATCAAAGATGTGGCAGTAGGTGGGGCTACCTCTGGTATTCTGTATAATGAATTATTCAAAGAAACAATGACAGTGCGAGGCCTGGACTCATACACAGCATGTCGCCTCCACAAGTATGGTTGGCCTAACAATACATCACAAACATCTAGAGGTGTAACATCACACAATACCTCGTCTGTGAATGGTTTGATGCTGTAGGGAAGGCGGCACTGCTGGCGAACTTTGAGATCTCGTCCTTCATGAAGCCACCCGATACTGTACGGCTGTGGGTGAGGTGTAGTCGGTAGGCCCAACCGCTTCACGACCTCTGCTGAAATGAGGTTCTTTTGGCTGCCACTGTCGACAATGAATTGCAGTGGTGAACCCTTCACCCACATCTGTGAGTGGAAAAGACGCTCCCCTTCCTCTGGATTTTCAGGCTCATCTTTCTGGATCTTGGCGGTGGCAACAGTGGCGCTGGGGTCCGCATCAATGATCTGCTTCCCTTTACCATTCCCCTTGTCGGGTTTTGGCTCAGGGTCGGAACATGCATCTGATTCGGAAGCCTTCAACTCGGCCACCAGTGACTGCTTGGTCCGACACTCACTTGTGTTATGAGTGGGACTCTTGTGGAACTCACACCACTTCCCTGTGTCCTTCTTCGCCTTCGTGGTGTTGTTCTTTTCTTGCAGCTTCGACGGGTTGTCTTGGGTTACCCCGCCTTGGCTTTGTCCTTTGGGCTTCGGATTTGCAGATCCAAAGTCTCGCTTCTTCTGTTTGAACTTTTGCTCGATTTTGACAGCATATCGGTACGCCGTGCCGAGCGAGGAGATGTTCAAGAACACCATCTCTTCCTAGATGTATCTGTGTAGGCAGCCGCAGTATTTGAGTACCAAATGCAGCTCAGAATCTTTGATACCCAACTGTGTGCGAAGGGTATGAAAAATGTTTGTGAACTCCGGCACATCTTGGTCTCGTCCCTGCCGCAGTGTGGTCCATTTGATGTATTTGTCCTCATAGCTTCCGACAGGGTAGTACTGCTCCTTGATGGCATCCCGGAAGTCATTCCAAGTGGGTGCGGCTGAAAATAATGAGCCTGTACTTTCATCCTTCTGCTCGCAGTAGGTTTCCCACCAGTCCTTGACGTGGGGGGCTGCTTTGAGAAGAGCAAAAACAATCTTTTCCCGACTTGAAAATTCGTGAATAGAAAAATACCCGTCTAGCAGATTTAACCATTTATCTACGGCATCTGCGTCTATTTGACCCTCGAAGATGGGGATTTCAAAATTAACTTGTACCTTAAACGGCGTGGTGTTTCCAGAGTCGCTGTTGGAAGCCGATGCGTCGCCTCTGGGTAGCCGCTGAAGGATCTGCGCAAAGTTATCCATCATCGCGTTCCTTTGCCGCTCGAGCGCTTCTTCGAGCAAGATTTTGATAGGATCTCCTGCCCCCTCATCTTTCTTCTCATCCGCCATGGGAGGCCGTCGGGATTTGCGAGGCTGGTCTTGCAAAGGTTCGACCAGTTCAAGCCCTAACTCCTTATATCCCGACCTCGTTGGGGACATGCAAAGAAAAACAGAGAAAAAAGCAGACCGCTCTGATACCACTGATCCGGATTTAAGCAGGAACGCAATAGATTACAGAGATAACCATAAATACAGAGATGCGATAACCATAAAAACAGAGATGCAGCGGAAATAATGCTTCATTTCATTACTGTAAAATACTGAAATATGCTTACAAATAGAAATAACCCAGCTAGGGCGATGGTAGCTTATCTCTGAGAAGAGATGTGCGGCTACATGCCTCTGAACTGTTCCGAACTGTGTTACAATGAGGCTCGAAGGCCTATTTATTGTTGAGAAACAATGGAAAACCCTTCACATCCTGAAACCTAACCCTAGAAGATGAAACGCCAAATTGTGGGCCCCGTTTGGGTAAATTGGTACATCAATTTCCCGGGGTCGTAACTTTGGCATACGATCTCCGTTTGACGCGTACAATAGCTCGTTAGAAAGATCTATCCGAGCACTACCACTTTGGGAAGGGCAACATCGGTCTATAGACCCATGTTGCCCCCAGATTTCCAAAAAAATGTCGTTTAGGGCCTCAAAACGGCTCCGGAAGTTCAGGACCCGAAAAACTGCTAAAAATAGTAAGTTGTGCTACAATTAAGGAAACTGAAAAGACTGAAAGAGACAGTTGTGGGGGTCCAAATGGGTTGGTGGGTGGCCACCAACATCCACCTGGATCAGTTATGCTTATGAAACCAGCATGAAATAAAATTATCAAAGCATGAAGAATCACCATAAAAGAACCATAAAAAATCAACAAGAAAAACATGCACATAAGAGAACAAATATTTTTCTGGTGGCAAACTGTCTGTAGGGAAAAAAACCACCCACTGCTGCTTCTGCTCAAATATTCTATTATGTTGAACGAATTTGTTTACATAGAGGCGATACCACGCAATAGATGGAATAATTGACTACGAGGATAGTATTCTAGCAACATAAATTGTAAGCCTCTTCCCTCATGACTCTACGAACAACCATTCACTGGAAGCCACCACGACCAACGAGCCTCGCCCAACTCTACTGGACTCTAGAGAAACTTCTTCCCATACTAATCTATCTACTAGAAGCAAACCACCTTATCTACACACTATCTACTATGAGTCTCAATGCCCTCAAGACCTCCATGTGAACCACGTTTCAGAATATTTCACACTGGGTTCTCAAACCTTATCAACATGAGAAACCAACCAGTGACTCTAATATGAATCTAGAAATAATAAGTTGATGTGCATCATCTACTGAAACACAACTACAAATCTAAAGTATGCTAGAAAAAACATTGTAGCATGCACTCACTCCACCCATACACTTACACTACACCCAAAATAATATAAGTCAAAATATCATCAATAATCTACAATCAATACCTTGGGAAAATGCCATGGTTATCACAATACCATGGACACATTTACCATAGTAAACTCCAAGTGAATACCATGGGTACATACCATGGTTAAGACAATACCACAGACCCTTGTACCATGGTAATCTGCAAGCTCAATACCAAAGGTACATACCATGGTTAAGGAAATACCATAGACCCTTGTACCATGGTAATATCCAAGCCAGTACCATAGGCAGATACCATGGTTAAGTCGATACCAATGATACCTGTGTCATGGCAATACTAGGACCCAAACCAAGAAACATAAGAATACATATGTCAAAGAGTACATCTGTAAGATCATCCATCAAAGAGTACCTATACCTGAAAAACAATCATCTTCGCACTCCAGCTAGTTGCAACACATGCCCAGGTTGACATCAATGCCAACCATCAAACACTGCAACACAACACCTGCATCATCAATCCCTCTGCAACACATCATCTATGCCTCTGAAACACATCATCAATGCCAATGAGAAATAGTTACACTAACCTACAAACAAAATCCTTTTTCAGTGCAAGTACCCTCACTTCGCGGGCCACCCTCCAAAATTACTATAAAAGTGATACAACGTCTATGTTAGGTACCATGGGAATTCCCCCCCATAGGCACCTAGGTGATCCATAAGAAAGGAAACTAAGGATACCAGTCTGTAATCATAATCCGAGGGGGATAGTCGTCGGTAGGTGGTAAGATAAGTAGGAGAGGGGGTATCTCTCTTTCCTTATCATCCCACAACCTAATTCTTAGCTCCTATAATTCCCTCCTCCCACATTTACCCAAGTAACTGACAAGCCAGAGTAAACATGTGACAAGAAGTTACTATGATGTGATCTGACCTCCTAAGTGACCTTAAGGAAGTGGAGCTGATGGAAACGCATCGTACCAGACCTTATGCACCTGCTATAGGACTCCCATAATGCATCCCAGTTATTCCCCTGACCAGCCCCTAGGTCCCACTGAGCTTTTAGACCACTAAACCCTCATACACTCCCTTTATATTGATAAGGTTACATCTAAAAACCTCCGTGCATGTGCACAACATGGGTATGCATGCGTACGGGGACTTTTCTCCTTAGACTTGTGCCTACGACTCTGGGATTTGTGTGAATTTTCAATCCCAAAATCTAGGTCACTTCCTAGAAACCCCTGTAGATTTCAAAATCCATGAATTACATGATGATAAGACTTACAAATCAAAACTGACTACAGGACTAGGCCTAACCATCCCTAACCGAGACTGACATTCTGTCAAACACTTGGAATCAATGCAATCTACAGGAAATGAATACAAGATGAAGCATAAATGACTGATAAATCATATGAGACTTGATAAGAAGGATCACCACCCTCTTCCTTTAACTGCTTTGAAATCATTTAGGTCTTGCATTCATTATCCTTTCAGTTACAAGTAAATACATGAAATAACCATGACTATAACTAGTCACATAATCATGCTTATAACCAGCATTAAACCATGTAAATAAAAATGAGATGACAAAAATTAAAGCGACATACTAAAAAGTACAAAAGAAAGAGATTTTAAATTTAATTAAACATAGGCAAAGTTGACCAAGTTTTGTATTTCCATTTACCACCCAACCATAGACATGGCTAAACCAAATATTTCTTTCAACCAGTCACCCATGTGCCATATTCCAAGCATGAATGTGGGATCTCATGGATGAACCAATCCAAAAACAATCAAGGGAATCTAGAGGTTAAACAACCTCCACCCCCACCAAACCATGATCTCACCAGAATCGACATCGAGATCACAAAACCAAACTAAGATAAGAATGCCTCTAAACTCCATCACTATCCTTGAGGAAATTTCCATCTCCTTGTCTCTCAATATTTATCACAATCTACATCAGATCACTAGGCCCTAAACTGAGACACCAGTCTCTCGAGATTTATCACAATCCACACTAGATCACTAGGTCCTAAACCGAGACTCCACCCTCAAGCTTTACCCTATATCCCACCAAAACCTGTCAAGGAATTCCTAGGACCTTGGGAATTTTCCTGAGACCACCTCCACCCCGGATTCTAAAACCATCCCGAAATTATAAAGCTCAAAACTGAGAAAAAAATCCCAGCACACCATGGTTATCAATAAAAGGAAAGGAAATGTTGAAAACCACTATCATAACCTAGAAAAAACATGCCACCAACAGTAAGAGAACCATATACCAACATGCAAAGGCATGCATGTCAAAACCAACTAGGAAATCACACATGAAATATGTTACCTGCAAGTATTCCTATTGAAACTGCTTGATCTTACTCTTCCTTACTTGATCTTTGCGTTCATTTCCTTTCCTTAGTCCTTCCTTTGCCTACTTTTCCCTTCCTTGCTCCAAAGCTAGAATACTCCAAGAAAACTCTAAGTGTCCAAGAGAGAGAGAGAGAGAGAGAGAGAGAGATTAATGAAAGAGATCCAAAATTGAACTGACAGAAGGTTACAAACTGATCCTCAAAAGCCTATTTATCAATGAGGCCTTTATTTTCTTCATGCTCAATTATTTTCCTTAAATTTCCTCCTCACATGGAACCCGTGACCTTTCACCTTCCTTTTCTCCTATTTTCCTTTATTTTCATAAGTAAATGTGCCAAAAATACATTTTTTCATTTTTAATGCCTTATCCATTTCCTTTGCCAATTTCCCTTAGCCATAAAAACATGCGGTGATTCCCATTAGGATATATTTGCCCAACATTCAACTTAGATTATGTGTCCCTTAACTGTGGTCTTATTTTTCCTTTATTAACTTTTATTACATGAAATTTTATCTATGAGTTGTTACAGACCCATCCCCCTTGGGGAACACTGACCTTCGTGTTAAAGAACACCAAGACCTCAACAAAACTTCTAAAAATAAAACATACTGCCCATGGAGCTTTATAACTTAGCTCGTTGAAATATTTACAATGAAAGACCTACTCAAAATTGAAACATCATGACAACATGACAAGATAACATCCATACTGTTTATTGGAGATTTATAACACAAATCATGGCGATATTTACATCCATATACATATGTACATATACCGAAACATCAACAAAACATATACCAAACATCATATCAAAACTGCTTTGCCTCCACTGGCAAACAAAGAAGGATACATGGCCCGCACTTGATCCACCATCTCCCATGTAGTTTCTTCAAGCCCAAAATGCTTCCACTGCACTTTAACTTGCTCTATGGCTCTATTCCTTATCATGATCTACTTCCGCTGCAATATGCACTGAGGCTGCAACTATAATTCTCCTTCTTGCTCCACCTGCAATACAGACCAATCAATAACATGATCAACATCCCTTATATACCTTTTAAGTAATTAAACATGAAAAAAAATTATGGAATTTCATTGTTGGAAGTAATGCAAGCCAATAGGGCACTGGTCCAATCCTCTCATTGATCTCAAAAGGCCCGCAATACCATGGTGCCAACTTGGAACATGATCCAATCCTCAAAGAGCTCTTCTTGGTCTTGTGTTTGGATGGGGTCCCCTGGGTCAATTTTGTTAAAATATTGTAAGTCTCCTCATTTTGAGGAGCATAGCATGAGTAGCTCATGTCAAATGGGAGTCAAGGGGTTTAGGAAGGTCAAAACCCCTTATATTTTGGTATTATTTTGAGATCCGCCCATGGTTTGTGGACCATGGTATTGTAATAGAAAAGAGTATAAAAAGGTGTCTTAGTTGCTCTAAGAAAAGGAGTTACTTGATGGATGAAATAATTTTGAGTCTGATTTGTAAGAATTTTCTTTATTTTGGTGAAGAGGAAGGCTCTTATAGATGAGTGTGCGGGCCCCAATAGCTATGTGTGCATGGTAAAGAGAGTTGTATAAGGAAGAACTGAAGTAATAAAAGATATTTGAAGAAAATATATGTCTAATTTTATGCACTTGTGTGTTTTCTATATTTTCCCGCAATCAAATGAAATTTATCTGTATTTTATCTTAATAACTCTGTGACGATCGTGATCTATTGTTACATGTTAGTCTATGCCTGGTTAGATGTTTATGTGCAGTTTATAACTTTCATTAACTAAAACTCACTTAAGTTCATGAATAAGGGTTCGTGAAGGTCAGATCAGAACTAAAAATGCAGAAAACCACATCACATAGCCTTCTAGATGTAGAAGCCTAGTTCTAACATCCCCTAATACTGCCTCGGCTGAGACTGTAGCTTGCACTACGTGGGTTTTTGCCTAAAGGGTCGGTAGTGTAGGGTTTGTTGGTTAGTGCAACTAACTCTGAACCTGGGTCCATGTCAGGCGGAAAGAGTCGATAGTGCGGACACAAATCAACCTCCCTAGGAGCCTAAGACTCTCTAGTGACAAACAAGACAAACAAGAGCAATCCTTCTCTAAACATGCATTTACTATATGGGAAATCAAGTGTTTAGATCCTACCTGTAATCCAACGCTGTTGTAGTAGTCCAGCTCCGCTGATCCGGATGAGCTCCTCCTTCACTTTGAAACCTGCATACACTAACAATCAAATGATTAAATAGCACTTGATAATCTCATAGAATAAAACATATTTAACACATAGACCAAGGAGTACATGAAACAACTCATAAATAACAAGTTATTGAGAAGAATGGACTCATTTGCATTAATAGGTAACAAAAGGAACAAATACAACCTGAGCCTTGGTGTTGTGCAAGTCCCTCCCAGGGTCCATCAAGAGTTCTCCTTTACTTTGACAAAGCTCACCCACTTCCAAATAGAACAAGCAAATATGGCAATCTCTCCTCACAAGCTTCTAAATGGGAGTCCTAATTCCTGCAGCATTTACCCTTAGAAATATATAGCTTCCAACCTCTCTTCCTTCTGACCCAATGCCTGTATTTATAGTGTTCAAGAGGAGGTTAATCAGGTCCACCATCAATGGGATAATCCCCTCTTTGGATGGGATAGCTCCCTTATTGATGGGATAAGTTCCTCTTTGGTAGGGGTGCATGAACCATCTGGAGGCGGTCAATACACGTCGAACAACCTTCTAGAATGCTCTAGAAATGACCACAAGTAACTTTTTAAAGATGAAACTTGCGCATTTTAACCTTTACAGGGGGACGCACCTTCCCCTTTACTTACAAAGCGTCCAAAGACGCGGCTTTTGTGAACATTGGGTGCATCCCCGCAGGTAAGGTTGAGAGAACCTGCGTACCCAGAGATAAATACATTTATAAAGACTTTCTCTCTTTTTTGGAGTTTGACATGGAGAGCAGAGGTATAAGACTTGCCTAAGAGGATAGCATGACTGTTGATAGAGCCATACTAACTGTAAATAGTCATGGTGACATTTTTTAGTGTAACAGATTGCCCCCTAAAGTGCGAAGCCTGTAATAGATTAGGGTTTTGTATTATCTAGGAAGGGTGAAGCGCTTTATCATTTCAAGGATTATCTCGCGGAGAGCCTGGTTAGAACCTGCAATTTTCAACATAAAATACATGTATAAGATTATATCATCA